>CATIYE010000003.1:0-509500 GCA_949748235.1 Platypus cylindrus | reverse complement strand
GATTGAGAAGGTCGAAAAGCCACCCTCTACTGCAGACAGATGTAAAAACCATCGAGGCCAGACGGTCTGACGTTATTTGAAAAGCCAAAAAGTTAAGTGATTTTTAATTGGCAGGTTGATAAGCTACCCTCTATGACGATTATCATTTCTTGTCATAGACGATGAAGAATGTGCTCTTAACAATAATATCATTTGAATGCTATTAAGAATTATCTAGTAAAATTTGTGGTTATCTACACATGAGATTGAGAAGGTTGAAAAGCCACCCTCTAAGACGATTATCATTTCTTTTTTTCCAATATAAATATGGGCTCATGTGAGCTATTTGTCAAATACAGTTTCATCTTCAACAACTACATAAAATATTGAAGTTTAAACAATACATATCGAGTGTTTAAATAATTTGGTTTGATAATTCTAATAGGCTACAGGTAAATATTAACATTTTGGATTTAATATTGGTTTTGCAATGAAATATTTATTTTTCCAGTAATGGATTGTGCAATTGACCTAAGCCATGAAGTTATCCGAATTGTTACCGAAGCCACAAAACTATTACAAAATTCCAGAGAAAAGAAAAATTGGATTAAAAAAATTAATACAAGCATCCGACAGTTAACGAAAATATCAAAAGAAGGGCAACTATCAACTGGTAAATACAGAAAGATTTTAACCAATATCACTCATTTAAAACGATTGCGAATTCTATTACAAACTAATAACATACATATTGGCGGGGGTGACAATGGAGTAAAACGTAGTGATAGGGTTAGGTGGGAAAATATTAACGCTGCATTTAATAGTCGCATTAGAACTGGGATTATTTATAATTTAAAACATATAGACATTTTAGAATTTTTTAAAGACGCTTTCCAATTAGTCAAACGTAGAATTCTTAATATATTTAAATCTATTAAAACAATAAAAATAAACACTTGTTTTTGCGGTGAATATATTATTAAGAAGAACAATCTAGATACGTTTGAATATAAATATTTTATTACCAAAAACATAATTATTGACATTGGAAGCAATCTATCAGACTGGTTCCAAACAAATGTTGTGGAAAAAGTATTAACAGCAATGAGTGAATTCCAAGAGCGCGATAGTGGTTGGGCATTACATAAGTTAATTAGTTTGGAAATAAATATTAATAAGCATACATTTGGAAACGGTGCTTCATCTTTTATTAAACTACCGGATGAAATTCGTGTTAAACGCGCTTGCATAAACATTAAGAATTTCGATAATGCTTGTTTTTATTGGAGCGTCATCGCAGCTCTTTATCCTACTCATAATTCAGATAGAGTATCATCTTATCCTCATTACAATAATGTATTAATAACCGAAGGCTTAACTTTACCTATTACCATAGACCAAATTCCAAAATTTGAAAGATTAAACAATATTTCTGTTAATGTTTATATACTTGAACTTATTGAAAATAAGAAAGGTAAGCATTTTTCAGTAGTACCATGTCGAATAACGGACTCGAAATTAAGTAAACATATAAATTTATTATTAATACAAGACACATATTATCCAAATATAAACGATTATGATCCACTACCTGCAGAGAGTAATAAATTTGAGGAAATTTCATATCACTACTCTCTTATAACAAATCTTTCTAGGCTTATCTCGAAACAAATAAATAATAAACAACATGCCATTTTTGTATGCGATCGCTGCTTGAATTATTTTAATGATGAGAATAAATTAAATGATCATTTAGAGTTATGTGAACAGAAAAAATTTTGTAAGATAACTTTCCCAAAGTATGATTATGTTGAATTTAAAAGTTTTACGTATAAACAAAAATCGCCCTTTATAATTTATTTGGATTTCGAATGTGTTCTAGAAAAAGTACATAATAAATATTTCTATCAACAACATAAAGCTTTTAGTGTAGGTTTTTATTTTAAATGTGCATATGATAATTCAATTTCATTCTATAAATCATATCGCGGAGAGAACTGTGTAGAATGGTTTTCAAATCAATTGGAAATATTAGCATTCAATCTTGAGGAAAAGTTAAAAACTGTGATACTTACGACTCCCGGAGTTGATAAAAATACAGCTATAGCATGTCATATTTGTGAGAAACTATTTGTGATTGATGATGTAATTGTAGCAGATCATAATCTTTTTAATGGTGAATTTACAGGATTCGCTCACTCTAATTGTAATTTAAATTTTAAAAAGTTATTTGTTATTCCAATAGTTTGCCATAATCTCTCTAATTACGATGGACATTTTTTAATTAAAGAATTATGTAAAAACAATAGAGTTAGCTTATTACCCATTAATAAAGAAAAATATATATCATTTACTCAATATTATACAGAAAATAGTATTAAATATAGGTTCATAGATTCATTTAGGTTTTTGGGTACATCGTTAGCAGAATTAGCATCTACTTTAAATATAAATGATCTAACAAATCTTAAGCAGGAATTTAATTATTTAGATAATGAAAAATTTCACCTGCTTACACGTAAAGGTGTTTTTCCCTATGATTATGTTGATAATTTAGATAAATTAAATGATGACGAATTACCAAAAAGAGAATTATTCTATAATAAATTAAACGATCAAAATATTAATGAAGATGAATATGAACATGCTCTAAATGTTTGGAATAAATTTAATATGCTAAATTTAGGAGAGTATAGTGATTTATATTTAAAAACTGATGTAATTCTGTTGGCAGATGTTTTTGAAAACTTTAGAAATAGGTGTCAGAATATTTACAAATTAGATCCAGCATGGTACTATACTTTACCAGGATATGCTTGGGATTGCATGCTTAGAATTACTAAATGTAGACTTAAACTTATTAAAGATATTAATCAATTATTATTCATAGAAAAGGGGTTAAGGGGAGGAATTTCTATGTGCTCCAATCGTTATTCCGAAGCCAACAATAAATATATGACTAATTATGATTCTTCTAAACTATCGAAATATTTATTATATTTTGACGTTAATAATTTATATGGTTGGGCTATGTGTCAGTACTTACCATACGATAATTTTGTTTGGGTCAATAATATTAATGATTTCAACATTAGCCAATTAAGAGATGATGCAGACGAAGGATATATTCTAGAAGTTGATTTAGAGTATCCATCTTGTCTACATGATGAACATAAAGATTTTCCTTTTTGTGCTGATCACGAGAAACCTCCAAATTCAAAACTGTCTAAATTGTTAAATACAGTAAAAGATAAAAAAAATTATGTTATTCATTATAGGAATTTAAAACAAGCATTAAATAACGGTTTAATTCTAACTAAAATTCATAAAATATTGAAGTTCAAACAGTCTTCATGGTTGAAATCTTATATTGATTTAAATACAATGTTACGAACCAATGCTCAATCAGATTTTGATAAAAGTTTATTCAAATTGATGAATAACGCAGTTTTTGGAAAAACGATGGAAAACATAAGAAACCATAGAAATATTAAATTAGTGAATAAATGGGGCGGGCGATATGGAGCAAAAAATTTAATTTCAAGTCCATTATTCCATAGCCGTAAAATTTTTGACGATAATTTAGTTGCTGTAGAATTAAATAAAGCTCAAATTATATTTAACAAACCGGTATATGTGGGCATGGCCATTTTAGATATTTCAAAGACCGTAATGTATGACTTCCATTACCAATTTATATTGAAACATATACCATTAAATCAATGCAAATTGATGTATACAGATACTGATAGTTTTATTTATGAAATAATGTGTGATGATGTTTATAGCGAAATTATTAAAAAGCATATTAGCAAATTTGATACTAGCGATTATCCGTTAAATAATAAGTATAACATACCCCAATTGAACAAAAAAGTACTAGGATTAATGAAAGATGAAGCATGTGGGCATATTATAACCCATTTTATAGGTTTAAGGTCAAAAATGTATACATATAAGCTAGATAATAAGTGTTTAAAGAAAATTAAGGGTATAAGAAATAATGTTGTAAAAAATGAAATAACTTTTAATGATTATTATGATTGTTTAATGTTAGGAAAGGATAAAATTGTTGCCCAACGGTCTATCCGTTCATATAATCATAACATATTTAGTATAGAGGAAGTCAAGTTGGCCCTTAATTCCTTTGATGATAAAAGATATTTATTACCTAACAGTACCGACACGCTTCCTTGGGGCCACTATAAAATACCCAAAGAATTTGCAAATATTTGAATATAATTCATAGGTAGTAGAATAAGTATTGTTGTATATAACTTTATTATATGTAAAAAAAAAAAAAAATACAATTGTTAAAAATATATGTTTTTATTCATGAAGTGTATGATTTTAATATAAATTCTAAACATATACTGCAATTAATGCTGTGATTGTACAACGGTCCATCGATGACGTCACCTTCAGCTGTTGTAGAGTGTCCCCAGCATGGCTTCAATAATAGCAATAACATATTTTTAGGCAATTCCATCTTATATTTTATTAATTTTGTAATATATTCATTATTTGAATCCATTTCGTGGTTAATAATTTTCTTCAATTCTAACACCTGCTCAAGTTTCACCATGCTTTTAATTTTCTAATCAACTTAACAACACACTTTAAGAATAATGAGACAGATAGTAGTGCAACACAATAAAGTATTGCTAAGACTGAATCAAGTTTTTCTGCTGCCAATGTGGAAATGAAGATAGGGGTGGGGAACCTGTTTAAATTCTGCCACTCACTATCTTTAAACACAGCCTTATGGTCAATAATTCTAATTTTATATGTTGTTGAATCTTTCGGAATAGATGTAGATAGAACTGATTCGGTAACTTTGTTCATCTTATTCCAATTGGAAGGCCAATGATCATTTGTAGGGGTGAAACAAATATAAACTTCTTGCACATTTTTTGGATGACTCATATAGAGCACATTATTAAAAATGGTGACTAATATTAGGAAAGGAATTCCCAACATTGTGAGGTGAACTAATTTATAGAAACAATTAACTAGCATATATATATATTTATTGTGGTAAACAATTATAAATCCAATTACTAAGTACAAAACAGTTTCTTAAACTACACATATAAAACTTATCATTTAAATGTTCCATACATTTCGGTACATCAATATTAAATTTAGGTGGTGAATGCCAACTACTTAAACTTTCAATGTTTACAATTTTCGGTAACGATTGTTTGCTAGCATCCAAATCTTCAAATAAATTTAGTAGAAAATCCTTCTTCTGGTGTCCTTTAACATACACAATATCAAATCCATATAATTTTTGTCTTATTAAATGTATATAATCGTAGCTAATGTATCCTGATTGGTATGGAAGCCCATGAATGTTATAAATTGCATAATTTACATCTTTCTTTTCGGGAATAGATAATGCCGAATATGGTTTTGGTTCTTGAAATACATAATGATTATATTGTGAATCATGCATAATAGTGATCTCTTTAACATGAAACTTCCGTTCGTGTTCACTACTATTTAATACAAAACCTTGCATATCAACAATTGCAATTTTCATTTTAATTAATTTTTCGAACAATTTCACTGAGAGGCAAATACTCGATAATACAATCGTGAATAATGATGCAGTATGCTTTTGTATTTTCAGGAAAAGCTTGATGTGTATCAATCTCAATCTTAACGTCAACTGTTGAAGATTTTATACTTTCATCTCTTTTAGAACAATCAATAACAAAGAGCGCGTGTGTTTTAAATTTATCATAACTTAATAGAACCTGTTTGCGTTCTAATAGAGATTGAGCCATGTAACTCCTATAAAACTCTGTATAATTATAATATACATTTGTATAATTATCTGATGCAAAATCTAAATTCATTCGTTCATATGGATAATAATCTCCATTTAAAGACAATCGGATATTTGATATGTTCATATGATCAAATAATGTAGAATCAGCAGTTGCTATATCTTTTCGGTTATTATGAAAACCAATAATAGCATAACGAGGACACTCTACATTTGTAGTAGTTTTCACACTCCAAATTTCTTTTGTCGACCCTGTATTAAGAGCTGGTAATTCGTGATATTCCCATTTCCTAAATGGAATCAAGATTGGCCGATCATGTTTAATTGACTTTAATAATTCCATTTTAATATTATCATTTGGCATTACATGGCTCACTTTCAACTCAATACTATCAATTTTAATTTCAGTTATTGTTTCACTATTAGGATTCAATAGAGCATTGTTATCTGTTCGAGACCTTACTAGTCGCAATGTGTGTTTTCCACACATCATTGTCTTATAATCACTAAAAACACCGAATAAGTGAGCTAAAGGTATTCGCATAAAGAATTCTTTGTTAGCACATGTCGGGTTTTGATTAGGATAGTACCAACTGGCCATTGTTAAATGTTTAGTATCATCTTCAGTATAACATAAATAGCCACGAATAAGGCTCACAATCCCCGGATCTTTTACATGCTCCACTTCAACTCCATTCAATTCATATGTTACTGAATCAAACAAAAAGGCTCCTGCATTATTAAGTAAACAACCATCGCCTTCTCCTCTTGTCTTTTTCAGTGTTCCTTTAATGACTAATGCAGCCTCGCTCATTAACAGCCAAACATCATTTCTATTTACGGTTATTTCGATTACATCATTATTATCAAATGATTTAACATAGGGCAAATATGTTCGATATTCCATATTAATTATGGAGGTATCGGTAATCACCGGCTTATACAGGTTTAAAATTTGATCGTACGACATATCCAATTGTTTTGAGAAAATTGACGTTTAATGGTGATAATTTACCCCCCAACTTTCTTCTTGAACAACTTTTTCTAACTGAGCATGGTGAGGGGTGGATATGTCTTTTATACGATTTAATTATTAAAACCATCTTTTTTCAATTCCAATCGGATGATAATTTCTTCGCCTCGAAAATTCACCAGATTAAAATCTTGATCTACTATTTTCAATGAAATGTTAGAAATCTCTTTTCTGATTATTGGCAAATAAATTAAGTTTCGTGGAATTTCGTCTATAGAATACCCTGGGTTAGATGTAACAGGAAATTCATATAATGTATGAGATGGTATCCCGTTGTAATATGCCCCACTTGTTATGTTACTATCCACGTGAATTGTTCGAACTTTAACAATGTTTACAGGACGATCAGATGAATGAACTATTCCTGCTGGTAATACCTTTCGTGAGAATCCTAGGAGTTTTGCCAACGAATTGTTATAAGTGAAATCTATATCAAAATCACGATGAAAAATTTCACACTTCAAAGTATTATTGTTTGGTCTTAGGAAAAATATATCTTCCTCTTTTTCATTACCATTCAAATTGAAATTTAGCAACTTCTTCTTTAAAAAATTATTAATATCTGTAATTTCGTATACACCACCAGGCAGATGAATTGAATTCAACTGTTTGCTTTTATCTATATAGTAAAATTCTGTATTTTCTTCTACGTTGGGTATAGTATTGTAGGAAAAGAAACCAATGAGTGCTAATCCGTATTGATAATTTGCATCCAATTGTATGGGGATAGGAAAATCTATGGAGAGTGTAGACTTGCGATCCTTCAGCGTTAATATTATAGACATAACTAATAATCAACTTAATTACAACTTGGTATTATATAGAAATTCAATACATAAATGACCACAATTACTAGAATTGAATCTTTGATATTGCTTTTTATTGTAGATTATATTAGTTGATGGACCAAAATAATTTACTAGTTCTACTGGTGGTTTTAAATTACCGAAACTATCGAAATAATTGATTGCACTTCCTCGTTTTTTATATGCCACCCAATGAGTACCTGCATTGGCATTCAAATCTAAATTAACAATAGCACTTTCATTACGATGTATATGATTGGGTAGCTGATCACGCATAAATACACCTCTAAAATATGGTAGTTTCAATTTATTTGCACAGTTTATTATTTCATAGTCATACAGAGCTCTATTAGGTAAATTCAGCGTCTCGAATTTTCGGGCTTTTTTAAAAATAAACCATAACCTTTGGAATTTTTTCGAAGATACAATCCCGAACCTTTCTTGCCAATTTCAATCTTTGAAGCATTGTTGCCATCATTTATTTTCCTTTTGATATCCATTACATTTTTAACAACAGTAGATGCTCCACCAGCTAGAGCTCCCATTGCTCCTAAAGCAGATAGAATTGGCAATAGTGGTAAAAATCCGCCAGATTTATGTTCAAATGGAATAATACGAGGTAGTCGTATCTTTTTTCTACCACCTGCTTTTTTAATAGCCATTCGAGCAGCTTTTAATCCAGCTAATGAAGATTTTCGTAAACTTTTATTATTCACTGCATATTTTCGTAAACTTTTCGATGTAGGATTTACAACATGTGTCTTGAATGACAGTCCCATACCCATTTTTCTTTTAACTTTCATTGTATTTAGAACAACCCAAGACGCGGCTTTTTCACCAACACTAGAATCTTTTGATTTAACGCGTTCCCAAGCACTATTTTCTAACTCTTTATCTGCTTTATGTCTATCAGACAATGATGAACTTGAACTATATAAAAGATCGTGCTGCTTACAGGCGGCGTCTAATTGATTAATGCCAGGATCGCCTCGCGCTAATCGTTTTTGTACTTTTGTACCAGGTCCACACCACTGATAGCCGGGAATATGTAATTCAATAGGTAATTTATTAATTAACGAATTTACAATACCCGCACCTTTGTGTTTAACAGTTTGCATATTACTAAATCATATTAAAACTTTGCAGCTTTTATATATAAATAATAAATGGATGTTTTAAATTTTCAGTTAGAATCATGCATTTAGTATCGCAAGATCTTAAGCTCGATGTTGAAAATTTAGATTTTGATGATTCCACGTCTAAAATCTGTGTACATAGTAAATTATTACCAAATTGTTTTCGCGCTATATTTTGCGGCCCTAGTGGTTGTGGAAAAACTAATTCACTTTTAGCGTTGTTATTCAATCCTAATGGACTGAAATTTGCTAATATATATTTATATTCAAAGTCTCTTTATCAACCAAAGTATAAATTATTAGAAAATGTTTTGCAGCAAGTTAAGGAAATTGAATATTTTCCATATAAGGATAATGAATTAATCACTGATCCTGATGAAGCTAAAGAAAACTCTGTATTTATATTTGATGATGTTTCCTGTGATAAGCAAGATAAAATTAGGGCATATTTTTCTATGGGTCGGCATAAATCTATTGATGTGGCATACTTATGTCAAACTTATTCCAAAATCCCGAAACAATTAATAAGAGATAACTGTAATGTAATTGTATTATTCAAACAGGATGATGTTAATTTAAAGCATGTGTTTGATGAACATGTTACACCAGATATATCATATAATACATTTAAAACCTTATGTTCTCAATGTTGGAATTCCAATAAATTTAAGCCATTGGTTGTTGTTAAGGAATTTGAATTAAATAATGGACGTTATCGAATGGGGTTCGATGAGTATATAAAAGTTAATGAATAGTTCTATTAATAATCATTTGTTTATGATGAAGCTTTTAAATAAGGTTGAATCAGAACGTAAACAGAAAATTATAAAATTAGCTAATGATGTCCGAAAAAAATATATGGCATTAAAATTGGGGAGATCAAATGAAGATACCACAATAAATAGAATTTTTTCTCCTATCACCACCCATTTAAAAGAAATTGAAAATAATCAAAAAGCGGTAAAATTACCTATCAAAGCAGAGGTGAAATCAAATGTGATGAAAATAAATAAACAGGAACCTATAGATGAGAGTGAAATAAAAACTATGTTAAAAGAAACGGATACTGATAGTGATAATACAATGATGACAGCTGACGATGATTATAGTGAAATAATAGAGGCGAATGCTAAAAATGTAATAAATTTACAAGATTATCCCAACGTTTCACAAAAATATATAGAAGAATATTTTCAACATTCTTCGAAAATTGACGTCACTCATGCCCCCAGATATAATGCTACTACTAGAACATGGAGCTTAGGTAGTAAAGAAATAGAATTTGATAATATTACGGGTGAGATAATCGTAGACGGTGTCCCTTATGAAGGCACTGAGGGGCTTTATGAGTTGTTATTTTATAAAAAATCTAAAAATTTTAATGATGAAGATACTGATGCATTCGAAGACATTATAGACAAAACCAATCTCTATCGAAAAAATTATTCTGCAGAAGGTAGAATTATAGGTGCAAAAAGCTTCAAATATAAACATATCATACGACCATTACTATCAAAAAAGGGTGGTAACTATGATAATAATTATATGACATATAATACAAAACCAGTAGAATATGTCTATTGGGATGATGTTAATGAGTTAGTTGATAGACTACGATTATTATTTGCATCTAAATATGCTGGAAATAACTCCCACACCAATGAAATTGCATCAATTATTGAAGAATTAAAAGAAGCGAAAATCGTATATTAACTCTTCTTAGTTAATCGTTTTCCTATAGTAGAAATGAGTATAGACAAGTTCGGACGTGCAGCTGATAAATATTATCAACCTGTTGCTTCTCCTTCGTCATTGTTTTCTTTTACATTAAATGGTGACTTAGATATTGGTGGTTTAAAAATATGTAATGTTAAATTGCCCTCCCAAGATGAAGATGTTTCTAATAAGAAATATGTGGATGAGTCATGTAAGACAATCATGAATTTCTATTTGATGGTACAACAAGATGTCGCAGTTATGTCTGAGAGACATAGAGAACAATCAGTAGGTTTTGCTGATAAAATGAATCTGCTTTATAGAGGACTTGAAATAAAGATTGAAGAATTATCAACAGCACTTGAACTAAAGATTCAAAAATTAGTAACAGCAATTGAAGATGTTAAGAGCAAGCATATTGATGATCGTAGGGAAATAGCTTCAAAATTGCATGAAGTTCAAATAAATATAACTAACAATATACGCGAAATTAATAAAATTAATAATATTGTTAGTAATATAGGAAGCCAAATTACAATTCTTGATAATAATAAAGTTAATAAACTTGATATTAGAAAACTTAAATAGGTGCTTCAATAGTGAATTAGTGCTAATCAAATTGTGGCCGTAAAATGGCATCAATCGAAAAAATTCAAGTGGTTAATGAATTACATAGATCGATAAGAAAAAATTTCCCTAGGAGACGAACGCTTATTAAAGGGCTGGATGATTTATGGCAAGCCGATCTTGCCCAAATGGATACATATGCTAAAGAAAATAATCAATTTAAATATATTCTGTTGGTTATCGATTGTTTTTCAAAATATGTGTGGACTGAACCACTAAAATCAAAAACAGGGGAAGAAGTGACAGCGGCATTTGCTAGAATATTATCCACTTCTAAGCGTTTTCCGAAAAATTTGCATACCGATCAGGGTAAAGAATTCTATAATCATTATTATCAACGTTTGTTGCAACAATACAATATTAATCATTATTCAACATATTCACAAATGAAAGCGGCCATTGCCGAACGCACTATTCGTACCATAAAGGAACGATTATATAAATATTTTAGTTTAAATGGCACACACAAATGGATTTCTATTTTACCCACTATTGTGAAGAATTATAATGAATCAAAACATAGTGTAATTAAAATGAGACCATGTGATGTTAGTGAAACAATTGAAAGAAAATTATTGGATACTGTGTATAATCACATAAAAATATTTCCTGGATCCAAACTTAACATTGGAGATGAAGTGCGTATTAGTAAAGAAAAACATGTTTTCGATAAAGGCTACACACCGAATTGGACTACTGAATTATTTAAAATTATTAAAATTAATCACACCAATCCTGTAACATACTTGTTGGAAGATATAAATAAGAGACCCATAAGAGGAGCTTTTTATTCTTATGAGCTGCAGAAAACAAAACAACCAGATGTTTATTTAGTTGAAAAAGTTCTAAAGAAAAGAGGCAACATGGTATATGTAAAATGGCTTGGCTTTGATAATTCTCATAATAGTTGGCTTGATGAGACAAATATATTATAGGGAATATTAGTTGTTTCATAGAATCTTGACTAGCACGATGTCTTCTGAAAATCAATGTGTTTTTAGTGCCAATCAAATAGACAAAGAATGTTTTGAATTATTAGACGAGTTTGAACGTGAAACAAATGATGAGTGTTTTATTTTAAATAAAAGATTTTTTTTTTCTGATAACGAAATTTTCATCGATATTGGTTTAAACACATACAAAGAATTTAGACCATGCATTAATGTAAGCAATGCTTTAATATTCGAAATAAATGAATGGCAAAAGTTCATATCTAATATGCATTGGCTTCTTAGTGGATATTTTCGAAATATGGATATGGATTATCTACGTTTTATCATGTGTAATGATATAATTGTCTTAGGCAGCAACGGTATTGATGGACTGAAGATGGTGGAAGTTACAAGATGCGGAAAAACTATTGTTTTAACAGAGACTAATATACATAACTTATTAATAGCTAATTTTTATTTTATTGCTGATGTTGTTAAAAAATTAATATTAATTGATTTTAAGGCATATTATAGTAATATTATACATGTTTTTAAAGAATTGTTTTCGGATCTAGTTACTCCTGAAGATATTAAGAATGTAATTTGTGAATATGTTTATAGTTTTAATGATGTATATAGTAATTGTTTAAGAGAATATATGTTAATTAATAAACACAAAATATTGTCTGATTTAAAATAAAAATACCATTATTCAAGTAATAAGCGTTTTATTCAGAAATTTCAAACTCTGGTGTTGATATGGTGTTGGATATTTTTTTCATACATTTAAAAATAATATAATATTTATTGTTAATGAATAAATGCAAATTTTTCTTAAAAGGTTCCGTCATCCTCTGTGGTAAAAATAATATATTGTTCTCTAATTCTAATTTGATCACTTCCCCGAATTTACTTTTGACTACTGTGACGTTTAAAATTTGATACTTCTCATCGGGAACCAGTTCATCCATACCAATTTTTGGTTTTGATGATGATACAGCAGCAGCATTTAGACATTTTAAATCCATTTTTCTCTACAAATAAAAATATAATAAATTATATTTAGTAAATAATAAATTTTTCAAAAATAATTGCTAATAAATTAATATTTACCTGAACACATAAACTTGAGACCTTTAGTTGTTGAAGATGAAACTGTATTTGACAAATATTTACCTGTAGCCTATTAGAATTATCAAACCAAATTATTTAAACGCTCGATATGTATTGTTTAAACTTCAATATTTTATGTAGTTGTTGAAGATGAAACTGCATTTGACAAATAGCTCACATGAGCCCATATTTATATTGGAAAAAAAAAAAATAAATAAATAAACTGATTGGCTCCTCCTTTCACTAATCTCTATACAGTTGAATTTAGCACATTCTTCATCGTCTATGTACTTAGTTGGTTTCTCAAGATAACAGAAATCTACCCTATTGAAGATTAGATTATTTTTATATTCAGGGTAGCTTATCAACCTGCCAATTAAAAATCACTTAACTTTTTGGCTTTTCAAATAACGTCAGACCGTCTGGCCTCGATGGTTTTTACATCTGTCTGCAGTAGAGGGTGGCTTTTCGACCTTCTCAATCTCATGTGTAGATAACCACAAATTTTACTAGATAATTCTTAATAGCATTCAAATGATATTATTGTTAAGAGCACATTCTTCATCGTCTATGACAAGAAATGATAATCGTCATAGAGGGTAGCTTATCAACCTGCCAATTAAAAATCACTTAACTTTTTGGCTTTTCAAATAACGTCAGACCGTCTGGCCTCGATGGTTTTTACATCTGCATGCAGCCTTTTTTCTTTAAAGTAATTAAGCGACTCTCATTAAATGGACAAAATGGCGTTAAAATTAACTGGACAATAACCATGGTGACGCTAATGGACGCCGGACGACCCACCATTCGCCCGACCAATCAAATCCAACGGTGCCATATTGAATCACCCCTTTTCCCACCCATCCAATTAAATCCAACGACGCCATATTGAATTACCTTTTTCCCCACCCATCCAACGACGTCATATTGAATTACCCCTTTCCCCACCCATCCAATGAAATCCAACGACGCCATTACCCCTTTCCCTTAGTACCCTCCCCTCTGACGCCATATTGAATTACCCCCCTCCCCTTAAACTTGTACACACCCCTTTGATTGACACCATATTGAAAAACCACCCCCTTACCCCTGAATTTACAATCCCCCCTCTAGAGTCTAAGTTGAGGGAGAATCGGCCTTGTTTAACTACTTTATTGGAATCTCCATATCCTTTAAGCAGCACTATAAAATATTCTATTCTTCGAAATATCGAAATCCTGGCTCTTTTCGAAAATTTTGACAAGTTGAAAACGTTAATATTGAACTTATAGGAGTGGTATCACAATGCCGTAATAGCCAATATTGACCAATACTTACTATTTACCAATACTTATTCGATATTGGCTCTTCACTTAATATTTTATTAATAGAATAATTCCTGGAATCTTCATATAGTTTAAGCAGGGCTATGAAATATACGTATTCTTACAAATAACGAAATATTGGCTATTCTCGAAAATTTTGACAAGTTGAAAATGTTAATATTGAACTTATAGGAGTGGTATCACAAAGCCGTAATAGCCAATATTGACCAATACTTACTATTTACCAATACTTATTCGATATTGGCTCTTCACTTAATATTTTATTGATAGAATAATTCCTGGAATCTCCATATCCTTTAAGCAGCACTATAAAATATTCTATTCTTCGAAATATCGAAATCCTGGCTCTTTTCGAAAATTTTGACAAGTTGAAAACGTTAATATTGAACTTATAGGGGTGGTATCACAAAGCTGTAGTGGCCAATATTGACCAATACTTACTATTTACCAATACTTATTCGATGTTGACTCTTCATTGAATATTTGATTAATAGAATAATTCCTGGAATCTTCATATAGTTCAAGCAGGGCTATAAAATATACCGATTCTTAGAAATAACGAAATATTGGCTATTCTCGAAAATTTTGACAAGTTGAAAATGTTAATATTGAACTTATAGGAGTGGTATCACAAAGCCGTAATAGCCAATATTGACCAATACTTACTATTTACCAATACTTATTCGATATTGGCTCTTCACTTAATATTTTATTAATAGAATAATTCCTGGAATCTCCATATCCTTTAAGCAGCACTATAAAATATTCTATTCTTCGAAATATCGAAATCCTGGCTCTTTTCGAAAATTTTGACAAGTTGAAAACGTTAATATTGAACTTATAGGAGTGACATCACAAAGCTGTTGCGGCTAATATTAATTAATACTTATTATTTACTAAAAACTATTCGATATTGACTCTTCAGTGAATACTTGATTAATAAAACAGTTACTGGAATCTTCGTTTACTTCGAACAGGGCTATAAAATATACGTATTCTTAGAAATAGCGAAATCTGGCTTCTTCTCGAAAATTTTGCAATCGAAAAATTTTAGTATTGAACTTAAAGGAGTGGTATCAAAAAGCTGTAATGGCCAATATTGACCAATACTTACTAATTACCAATACTTATTCGATATTGGCTCTTCACTTAATATTTTATTAATAGAATAATTCCTGGAATCTCCATATCCTTTAAGCAGCACCATAAAATATTCTATTCTTCGAAATATCGAAATCCTGGCTCTTTTCGAAAATTTTGATAAGTTGAAAATGTTAGTATTGAACTTAAAGGAGTGACATCACAAAGCTGTTGCGGCTAATATTAATTAATACTTATTATTTACTAAAAACTATTCGATATTGACTCTTCAGTGAATACTTGATTAATAAAACAGTTACTGGAATCTTCGTTTACTTCGAACAGGGCTATAAATATATACGTATTCTTAGAAATAGCGAAATCTGGCTTCTTCTCGAAAATTTTGCAATCGAAAAATTTTAGTATTGAACTTAAAGGAGTGGTATCAAAAAGCTGTAATGGCCAATATTGACCAATACTTACTAATTACCAATACTTATTCAATATTGATTCTTCATTGAATATTTTATTAATAGAATGATTCCTGGAATCTTCATATAGTTTAAGCAGGGCTATGAAATATTCTATTCTTCGAAATATCGAAATCCTGGCTCTTCTCGAAAATTTTGACAAGTCGAAAATGTTAATATTGAACTTAAAAGAGTGGTATCACAAAGCTGCAATGGCCAATATTGACCAATACTTACTAATTACCAATAATTATTCAATATTGATTCTTCACTGAATATTTGATTAATAGAATAATTCCTGGAATCTTCATATAGTTCAAGCAGGGCTATAAAATATACGTATTCTTAGAAATAACGAAATATTGGCTCTTCTCGAAAATTTTGACAAGTCGAAAATGTTAATATTGAACTTAAAAGAGTGGTATCACAAAGCCGTAATACCCAATATTGACCAATACTTACTAATTACCAATACTTATTCGATATTGGCTCTTCACGTAATATTTTATTAATAGAATAATTCCTGGAAACTCCATATCCTTTAAGCAGCACTATAAAATATTCTATTCTTCGAAATATCGAAATCCTGGCTCTTTTCGAAAATTTTGACAAGTTGAAAACGTTAATATTGAACTTATAGGGGTGGTATCACAAAGCTGTAGTGGCCAATATTGACCAATACTTACTATTTACCATTACTTATTCGATGTTGACTCTTCATTGAATATTTGATTAATAGAGTAATTCCTGGAATCTTCATATAGTTCAAGCAGGGCTATAAAATATACGGATTCTTAGAAATAACGAAATCTTGGCTCTTCTCGAAAATTTTGACAAGTCGAAAATGTTAATATTGAACTTAAAAGAGTGGTATCACAAAGCCGTAATAGCCAATATTGACCAATACTTACTAATTACCAATACTTATTCGATATTGGCTCTTCACTTAATATTTTATTAATAGAATAATTCCTGGAATCTCCATATCCTTTAAGCAGCACCATAAAATATTCTATTCTTCGAAATATCGAAATCTTGGCTCTTTTCGAAAATTTTGACAAGTTGAAAATGTTAATATTGAACTTAAAGGAGTGACATCACAAAGCTGTTGCGGCTAATATTAATTAATACTTATTATTTACTAAAAACTATTCGATATTGACTCTTCAGTGAATACTTGATTAATAAAACAGTTACTGGAATCTTCGTTTACTTCGAACAGGGCTATAAAATATACGTATTCTTAGAAATAGCGAAATCTGGCTCCTTCTCGAAAATTTTGCAATCGAAAAATTTTAGTATTGAACTTAAAGGAGTGGTATCAAAAAGCTGTAATGGCCAATATTGACCAATACTTACTATTTACCAATACTTATTCGATATTGACTCTTCACTTAATAATTTATTAATGGAATAATTCCTGGAATCTTCATCTCCTTTAAGCAGCACTATAAAATATTCTATTCTTCCAAATATCGAAATCCTGGCTCTTTTCGAAATTTTTGACAAGTTGAAAATGTTAATATTGAACTTATAGGGGTGGTATCACAAAGCTGTAGTGGCCAATATTGACCAATACTTACTATTTACAAATACTTATTCGATGTTGACTCTTCATTGAATATTTGATTAATAGAATGATTCCTGGAATCTTCATATCCTTTAAGCAGCACTATTAAATATTCTATTCTTCGAAATATCGAAATCCTGGCTCTTTTCGAAAATTTTGACAAGTTGAAAACGTTAATATTGAACTTATAGGGGTGGTATCGCAAAGCTGTAGTGGCCAATATTGACCAATACTTACTATTTACCAATACTTATTCGATATTGACCCTTCACTTAATAATTTATTAATGGAATAATTCCTGGAATCTTCATCTCCTTTAAGCAGCACTATAAAATATTCTATTCTTCGAAATATCGAAATCCTGGCTCTTTTCGAAAATTTTGACAAGTTGAAAATGTTAATATTGAACTTATAGGGGTGGTATCACAAAGCTGTAGTGGCCAATATTGACCAATACTTACTATTTACAAATACTTATTCGATGTTGACTCTTCATTGAATATTTGATTAATAGAATAATTCCTGGAATCTTCATATAGTTCAAGCAGGGCTATAATATATACGGATTCTTAGAAATAACGAAATCTTGGCCCTTCTCGAAAATTTTGACAAGTTGAGAATGTTAATATTGAACTTAAAAGAGTTCAATATTAACATAAAAAAGCTGTAAAAACAAAAAAAGCTGTAATGGCCAATATTGACCAATACTTACTATTTACCAATACTTATTCGATGTTGACACTTTACTTAATATTTTATTAATAGAATGATTCCTGGAATCTTCATATAGTTTAAGCAGGGCTATGAAATATACGTATTCTTACAAATAACGAAATATTGGCTATTCTCGAAAATTTTGACAAGTTGAAAATGTTAATATTGAACTTATAGGGGTGGTATCACAAAGCTGCAATGGCCAATATTGACCAATACTTACTAATTACCAATACTTATTCGATATTGGCTCTTCACTTAATATTTTATTAATGGAATAATTCCTGGAATCTTCATATAGTTCAAGCAGGGCTATAAAATATACGTATTCTTAGAAATAACGAAATATTGGCTCTTCTCGAAAATTTTGACAAGTCGAAAATGTTAATATTGAACTTAAAAGAGTGGTATCACAAAGCCGTAATAGAAAATATTGACCAATACTTACTAATTACCAATACTTATTCGATATTGGCTCTTCACTTAATATTTTATTAATAGAATAATTAGTGGAAACTCCATATCCTTTAAGCAGCACTATAAAATATTCTATTCTTCGAAATATCGAAATCCTGGCTCTTTTCGAAAATTTTGACAAGTTGAAAATGTTAATATTGAACTTATAGGGGTGGTATCACAAAGCTGTATTGGCCAATATTGACCAATATTTACTACTTACCAAGCCTAATTCGATACTGACTCTTCACTTAATATTTTATTAATGGAATAATTCCTGGAATCTTCATATAGTTAAAGCAGGGCTATAAAATATACGTATTCTTAGAAATAACGAATTATTGGCTCTTCTCGAAAATTTTGACAAGTTGAGAATGTTAATATTGAACTTAAAGGAGTGACATCACAAAGCTGTTGCGGCTAATATTAATTAATACTTATTATTTACTAAAAACTATTCGATATTGACTCTTCAGTGAATACTTGATTAATAAAACAGTTACTGGAATCTTCGT
Source organism: Platypus cylindrus (assembly GCA_949748235.1). Taxonomy (NCBI): domain Eukaryota; kingdom Metazoa; phylum Arthropoda; class Insecta; order Coleoptera; family Curculionidae; genus Platypus; species Platypus cylindrus. The sequence goes on along the minus strand of CATIYE010000003.1, from coordinate 490,234 downwards.
TTACTTCGAACAGGACTATAAAATATACGTATTCTTAGAAATAACGAAATCTGGCTCCTTCTCGAAAATTTTGCAATCGAAAAATTTTAGTATTGAACTTAAAGGAGTGGTATCAAAAAGCTGTAATGGCCAATATTGACCAATACTTACTATTTACCAATACTTATTCGATGTTGACACTTTACTTAATATTTTATTAATAGAATGATTCCTGGAATCTTCATATCCTTTAAGCAGCACTATAAAATATTCTATTCTTCGAAATATCGAAATCCTGGCTCTTTTCGAAAATTTTGACAAGTTGAAAACGTTAATATTGAACTTATAGGGGTGGTATCACAAAGCTGTAGTGGCCAATATTGACCAATACTTACTATTTACCAATACTTATTCGATGTTGACTCTTCACTGAATATTTGATTAATAGAGTAATTCCTGGAATCTTCATATAGTTCAAGCAGGGCTATAAAATATACGGATTCTTAGAAATAACGAAATCTTGGCTCTTCTCGAAAATTTTGACAAGTCGAAAATGTTAATATTGAACTTAAAAGAGTGGTATCACAAAGCCGTAATAGCCAATATTGACCAATACTTACTAATTACCAATACTTATTCGATATTGGCTCTTCACTTAATATTTTATTAATAGAATAATTCCTGGAATCTCCATATCCTTTAAGCAGCACCATAAAATATTCTATTCTTCGAAATATCGAAATCCTGGCTCTTTTCGAAAATTTTGATAAGTTGAAAATGTTAATATTGAACTTAAAGGAGTGACATCACAAAGCTGTTGCGGCTAATATTAATTAATACTTATTATTTACTAAAAACTATTCGATATTGACTCTTCAGTGAATACTTGATTAATAAAACAGTTACTGGAATCTTCGTTTACTTCGAACAGGGCTATAAAATATACGTATTCTTAGAAATAGCGAAATCTGGCTTCTTCTCGAAAATTTTGCAATCGAAAAATTTTAGTATTGAACTTAAAGGAGTGGTATCAAAAAGCTGTAATGGCCAATATTGACCAATACTTACTAATTACCAATACTTATTCAATATTGATTCTTCATTGAATATTTTATTAATAGAATGATTCCTGGAATCTTCATATAGTTTAAGCAGGGCTATGAAATATACGTATTCTTCGAAATATCGAAATCCTGGCTCTTCTCGAAAATTTTGACAAGTCGAAAATGTTAATATTGAACTTAAAAGAGTGGTATCACAAAGCTGCAATGGCCAATATTGACCAATACTTACTAATTACCAATAATTATTCAATATTGATTCTTCACTGAATATTTGATTAATAGAATAATTCCTGGAATCTTCATATAGTTCAAGCAGGGCTATAAAATATACGTATTCTTAGAAATAACGAAATATTGGCTCTTCTCGAAAATTTTGACAAGTCGAAAATGTTAATATTGAACTTAAAAGAGTGGTATCACAAAGCCGTAATACCCAATATTGACCAATACTTACTAATTACCAATACTTATTCGATATTGGCTCTTCACGTAATATTTTATTAATAGAATAATTCCTGGAAACTCCATATCCTTTAAGCAGCACTATAAAATATTCTATTCTTCGAAATATCGAAATCCTGGCTCTTTTCGAAAATTTTGACAAGTTGAAAACGTTAATATTGAACTTATAGGGGTGGTATCACAAAGCTGTAGTGGCCAATATTGACCAATACTTACTATTTACCATTACTTATTCGATATTGGCTCTTCACTTAATATTTTATTAATGGAATAATTCCTGGAATCTTCATATAGTTCAAGCAGGGCTATAAAATATACGTATTCTTAGAAATAACGAAATATTGGCTCTTCTCGAAAATTTTGACAAGTCGAAAATGTTAATATTGAACTTAAAAGAGTGGTATCACAAAGCCGTAATAGAAAATATTGACCAATACTTACTAATTACCAATACTTATTCGATATTGGCTCTTCACTTAATATTTTATTAATAGAATAATTAGTGGAAACTCCATATCCTTTAAGCAGCACTATAAAATATTCTATTCTTCGAAATATCGAAATCCTGGCTCTTTTCGAAAATTTTGACAAGTTGAAAATGTTAATATTGAACTTATAGGGGTGGTATCACAAAGCTGTATTGGCCAATATTGACCAATATTTACTACTTACCAAGCCTAATTCGATACTGACTCTTCACTTAATATTTTATTAATGGAATAATTCCTGGAATCTTCATATAGTTAAAGCAGGGCTATAAAATATACGTATTCTTAGAAATAACGAATTATTGGCTCTTCTCGAAAATTTTGACAAGTTGAGAATGTTAATATTGAACTTAAAGGAGTGACATCACAAAGCTGTTGCGGCTAATATTAATTAATACTTATTATTTACTAAAAACTATTCGATATTGACTCTTCAGTGAATACTTGATTAATAAAACAGTTACTGGAATCTTCGTTTACTTCGAACAGGACTATAAAATATACGTATTCTTAGAAATAACGAAATCTGGCTCCTTCTCGAAAATTTTGCAATCGAAAAATTTTAGTATTGAACTTAAAGGAGTGGTATCAAAAAGCTGTAATGGCCAATATTGACCAATACTTACTATTTACCAATACTTATTCGATGTTGACACTTTACTTAATATTTTATTAATAGAATGATTCCTGGAATCTTCATATCCTTTAAGCAGCACTATAAAATATTCTATTCTTCGAAATATCGAAATCCTGGCTCTTTTCGAAAATTTTGACAAGTTGAAAACGTTAATATTGAACTTATAGGGGTGGTATCACAAAGCTGTAGTGGCCAATATTGACCAATACTTACTATTTACCAATACTTATTCGATGTTGACTCTTCACTGAATATTTGATTAATAGAGTAATTCCTGGAATCTTCATATAGTTCAAGCAGGGCTATAAAATATACGGATTCTTAGAAATAACGAAATCTTGGCTCTTCTCGAAAATTTTGACAAGTCGAAAATGTTAATATTGAACTTAAAAGAGTGGTATCACAAAGCCGTAATAGCCAATATTGACCAATACTTACTAATTACCAATACTTATTCGATATTGGCTCTTCACTTAATATTTTATTAATAGAATAATTCCTGGAATCTCCATATCCTTTAAGCAGCACCATAAAATATTCTATTCTTCGAAATATCGAAATCCTGGCTCTTTTCGAAAATTTTGATAAGTTGAAAATGTTAATATTGAACTTAAAGGAGTGACATCACAAAGCTGTTGCGGCTAATATTAATTAATACTTATTATTTACTAAAAACTATTCGATATTGACTCTTCAGTGAATACTTGATTAATAAAACAGTTACTGGAATCTTCGTTTACTTCGAACAGGGCTATAAAATATACGTATTCTTAGAAATAGCGAAATCTGGCTTCTTCTCGAAAATTTTGCAATCGAAAAATTTTAGTATTGAACTTAAAGGAGTGGTATCAAAAAGCTGTAATGGCCAATATTGACCAATACTTACTAATTACCAATACTTATTCAATATTGATTCTTCATTGAATATTTTATTAATAGAATGATTCCTGGAATCTTCATATAGTTTAAGCAGGGCTATGAAATATACGTATTCTTCGAAATATCGAAATCCTGGCTCTTCTCGAAAATTTTGACAAGTCGAAAATGTTAATATTGAACTTAAAAGAGTGGTATCACAAAGCTGCAATGGCCAATATTGACCAATACTTACTAATTACCAATAATTATTCAATATTGATTCTTCACTGAATATTTGATTAATAGAATAATTCCTGGAATCTTCATATAGTTCAAGCAGGGCTATAAAATATACGTATTCTTAGAAATAACGAAATATTGGCTCTTCTCGAAAATTTTGACAAGTCGAAAATGTTAATATTGAACTTAAAAGAGTGGTATCACAAAGCCGTAATACCCAATATTGACCAATACTTACTAATTACCAATACTTATTCGATATTGGCTCTTCACGTAATATTTTATTAATAGAATAATTCCTGGAAACTCCATATCCTTTAAGCAGCACTATAAAATATTCTATTCTTCGAAATATCGAAATCCTGGCTCTTTTCGAAAATTTTGACAAGTTGAAAACGTTAATATTGAACTTATAGGGGTGGTATCACAAAGCTGTAGTGGCCAATATTGACCAATACTTACTATTTACCATTACTTATTCGATGTTGACTCTTCATTGAATATTTGATTAATAGAGTAATTCCTGGAATCTTCATATAGTTCAAGCAGGACTATAAAATATACGGATTCTTAGAAATAACGAAATCTTGGCTCTTCTCGAAAATTTTGACAAGTCGAAAATGTTAATATTGAACTTAAAAGAGTGGTATCACAAAGCCGTAATAGCCAATATTGACCAATACTTACTAATTACCAATACTTATTCGATATTGGCTCTTCACTTAATATTTTATTAATAGAATAATTCCTGGAATCTCCATATCCTTTAAGCAGCACTATAAAATATTCTATTCTTCGAAATATCGAAATCCTGGCTCTTTTCGAAAATTTTGACAAGTTGAAAATGTTAATATTGAACTTATAGGAGTGGTATCACAAAGCCGTAATAGCCAATATTGACCAATACTTACTATTTACCAATACTTATTCGATATTGGCTCTTCACTTAATATTTTATTAATAGAATAATTCCTGGAATCTCCATATCCTTTAAGCAGCACTATAAAATATTCTATTCTTCGAAATATCGAAATCCTGGCTCTTTTCGAAAATTTTGACAAGTTGAAAACGTTAATATTGAACTTATAGGGGTGGTATCACAAAGCTGTAGTGGCCAATATTGACCAATACTTACTATTTACCAATACTTATTCGATGTTGACTCTTCATTGAATATTTGATTAATAGAATAATTCCTGGAATCTTCATATAGTTTAAGCAGGGCTATGAAATATACGTATTCTTACAAATAACGAAATATTGGCTATTCTCGAAAATTTTGACAAGTTGAAAATGTTAATATTGAACTTATAGGAGTGGTATCACAAAGCCGTAATAGCCAATATTGACCAATACTTACTATTTACCAATACTTATTCGATATTTGCTCTTCACTTAATATTTTATTAATAGAATAATTCCTGGAATCTCCATATCCTTTAAGCAGCACTATAAAACATTCTATTCTTCGAAATATCGAAATCCTGGCTCTTTTCGAAAATTTTGACAAGTTGAAAATGTTAATATTGAACTTATAGGGGTGGTATCACAAAGCTGTAGTGGCCAATATTGACCAATACTTACTATTTACAAATACTTATTCGATGTTGACTCTTCATTGAATATTTGATTAATAGAATAATTCCTGGAATCTTCATATAGTTCAAGCAGGGCTATAATATATACGGATTCTTAGAAATAACGAAATCTTGGCCCTTCTCGAAAATTTTGACAAGTTGAGAATGTTAATATTGAACTTAAAAGAGTTCAATATTAACATAAAAAAGCTGTAAAAACAAAAAAAGCTGTAATGGCCAATATTGACCAATACTTACTATTTACCAATACTTATTCGATGTTGACACTTTACTTAATATTTTATTAATAGAATGATTCCTGGAATCTTCATATAGTTTAAGCAGGGCTATGAAATATACGTATTCTTACAAATAACGAAATATTGGCTATTCTCGAAAATTTTGACAAGTTGAAAATGTTAATATTGAACTTATAGGGGTGGTATCACAAAGCTGCAATGGCCAATATTGACCAATACTTACTAATTACCAATACTTATTCGATATTGGCTCTTCACTTAATATTTTATTAATAGAATAAGTCCTGGAAACTCCATATCCTTTAAGCAGCACTATAAAATATTCTATTCTTCGAAATATCGAAATCCTGGCTTTTTCGAAAATTTTGACAAGTTGAAAATGTTAATATTGAACTTATAGGGGTGGTATCACAAAGCTGTATTGGCCAATATTGACCAATATTTACTACTTACCAAGCCTAATTCGATAATGACTCATCACTTAATATTTTATTAATGGAATAATTCCTGGAATCTTCATATAGTTCAAGCAGGGCTATAAAATATACGTATTCTTAGAAATAACGAAATATTGGCTCTTCTCGAAAATTTTGACAAGTCGAAAATGTTAATATTGAACTTAAAAGAGTGGTATCACAAAGCCGTAATAGAAAATATTGACCAATACTTACTAATTACCAATACTTATTCGATATTGGCTCTTCACTTAATATTTTATTAATAGAATAATTAGTGGAAACTCCATATCCTTTAAGCAGCACTATAAAATATTATATTCTTCGAAATATCGAAATCCTGGCTCTTTTCGAAAATTTTGACAAGTTGAAAATGTTAATATTGAACTTATAGGGGTGGTATCACAAAGCTGTATTGGCCAATATTGACCAATATTTACTACTTACCAAGCCTAATTCGATACTGACTCTTCACTTAATATTTTATTAATGGAATAATTCCTGGAATCTTCATATAGTTAAAGCAGGGCTATAAAATATACGTATTCTTAGAAATAACGAATTATTGGCTCTTCTCGAAAATTTTGACAAGTTGAGAATGTTAATATTGAACTTAAAGGAGTGACATCACAAAGCTGTTGCGGCTAATATTAATTAATACTTATTATTTACTAAAAACTATTCGATATTGACTCTTCAGTGAATACTTGATTAATAAAACAGTTACTGGAATCTTCGTTTACTTCGAACAGGACTATAAAATATACGTATTCTTAGAAATAGCGAAATCTGGCTCCTTCTCGAAAATTTTGCAATCGAAAAATTTTAGTATTGAACTTAAAGGAGTGGTATCAAAAAGCTGTAATGGCCAATATTGACCAATACTTACTATTTACCAATACTTATTCGATGTTGACACTTTACTTAATATTTTATTAATAGAATGATTCCTGGAATCTTCATATCCTTTAAGCAGCACTATAAAATATTCTATTCTTCGAAATATCGAAATCCTGGCTCTTTTCGAAAATTTTGACAAGTTGAAAACGTTAATATTGAACTTATAGGGGTGGTATCACAAAGCTGTAGTGGCCAATATTGACCAATACTTACTATTTACCAATACTTATTCGATGTTGACTCTTCACTGAATATTTGATTAATAGAGTAATTCCTGGAATCTTCATATAGTTCAAGCAGGGCTATAAAATATACGGATTCTTAGAAATAACGAAATCTTGGCTCTTCTCGAAAATTTTGACAAGTCGAAAATGTTAATATTGAACTTAAAAGAGTGGTATCACAAAGCCGTAATAGCCAATATTGACCAATACTTACTAATTACCAATACTTATTCGATATTGGCTCTTCACTTAATATTTTATTAATAGAATAATTCCTGGAATCTCCATATCCTTTAAGCAGCACCATAAAATATTCTATTCTTCGAAGTATCGAAATCCTGGCTCTTTTCGAAAATTTTGATAAGTTGAAAATGTTAATATTGAACTTAAAGGAGTGACATCACAAAGCTGTTGCGGCTAATATTAATTAATACTTATTATTTACTAAAAACTATTCGATATTGACTCTTCAGTGAATACTTGATTAATAAAACAGTTACTGGAATCTTCGTTTACTTCGAACAGGGCTATAAAATATACGTATTCTTAGAAATAGCGAAATCTGGCTTCTTCTCGAAAATTTTGCAATCGAAAAATTTTAGTATTGAACTTAAAGGAGTGGTATCAAAAAGCTGTAATGGCCAATATTGACCAATACTTACTAATTACCAATACTTATTCAATATTGATTCTTCATTGAATATTTTATTAATAGAATGATTCCTGGAATCTTCATATAGTTTAAGCAGGGCTATGAAATATTCTATTCTTCGAAATATCGAAATCCTGGCTCTTCTCGAAAATTTTGACAAGTCGAAAATGTTAATATTGAACTTAAAAGAGTGGTATCACAAAGCTGCAATGGCCAATATTGACCAATACTTACTAATTACCAATAATTATTCAATATTGATTCTTCACTGAATATTTGATTAATAGAATAATTCCTGGAATCTTCATATAGTTCAAGCAGGGCTATAAAATATCCGGATTCTTAGAAATAACGAAATCTTGGCTCTTCTCGAAAATTTTGACAAGTCGAAAATGTTAATATTGAACTTAAAAGAGTGGTATCACAAAGCCGTAATAGCCAATATTGACCAATACTTACTAATTACCAATACTTATTCGATATTGGCTCTTCACTTAATATTTTATTAATAGAATAATTCCTGGAATCTCCATATCCTTTAAGCAGCACTATAAAATATTCTATTCTTCGAAATATCGAAATCCTGGCTCTGTTCGAAAATTTTGATAAGTTGAAAATGTTAATATTGAACTTAAAGGAGTGACATCACAAAGCTGTTGCGGCTAATATTAATTAATACTTATTATTTACTAAAAACTATTCGATATTGACTCTTCAGTGAATACTTGATTAATAAAACAGTTACTGGAATCTTCGTTTACTTCGAACAGGGCTATAAAATATACGTATTCTTAGAAATAGCGAAATCTGGCTTCTTCTCGAAAATTTTGCAATCGAAAAATTTTAGTATTGAACTTAAAGGAGTGGTATCAAAAAGCTGTAATGGCCAATATTGACCAATACTTACTAATTACCAATACTTATTCAATATTGATTCTTCATTGAATATTTTATTAATAGAATGATTCCTGGAATCTTCATATAGTTTAAGCAGGGCTATGAAATATTCTATTCTTCGAAATATCGAAATCCTGGCTCTTCTCGAAAATTTTGACAAGTCGAAAATGTTAATATTGAACTTAAAAGAGTGGTATCACAAAGCTGCAATGGCCAATATTGACCAATACTTACTAATTACCAATAATTATTCAATATTGATTCTTCACTGAATATTTGATTAATAGAATAATTCCTGGAATCTTCATATAGTTCAAGCAGGGCTATAAAATATACGTATTCTTAGAAATAACGAAATATTGGCTCTTCTCGAAAATTTTGACAAGTCGAAAATGTTAATATTGAACTTATAGGGTGGTATCACAAAGCTGTATTGGCCAATATTGACCAATATTTACTACTTACCAAGACTAATTCGATACTGACTCTTCACTTAATATTTTATTAATGGAATAATTCCTGGAATCTTCATATAGTTAAAGCAGGGCTATAAAATATACGTATTCTTAGAAATAACGAAATATTGGCTCTTCTCGAAAATTTTGACAAGTCGAAAATGTTAATATTGAACTTAAAAGAGTGGTATCACAAAGCCGTAATACCCAATATTGACCAATACTTACTAATTACCAATACTTATTCGATATTGGCTCTTCACGTAATATTTTATTAATAGAATAATTCCTGGAAACTCCATATCCTTTAAGCAGCACTATAAAATATTCTATTCTTCGAAATATCGAAATCCTGGCTCTTTTCGAAAATTTTGACAAGTTGAAAACGTTAATATTGAACTTATAGGGGTGGTATCACAAAGCTGTTGCGGCTAATATTAATTAATACTTATTATTTACTAAAAACTATTCGATATTGACTCTTCAGTGAATACTTGATTAATAAAACAGTTACTGGAATCTTCGTTTACTTCGAACAGGGCTATAAAATATACGTATTCTTAGAAATAGCGAAATCTGGCTTCTTCTCGAAAATTTTGCAATCGAAAAATTTTAGTATTGAACTTAAAGGAGTGGTATCACAAAGCTGCAATGGCCAATATTGACCAATACTTACTAATTACCAATAATTATTCAATATTGATTCTTCACTGAATATTTGATTAATAGAATAATTCCTGGAATCTTCATATAGTTCAAGCAGGGCTATAAAATATACGTATTCTTAGAAATAACGAAATATTGGCTATTCTCGAAAATTTTGACAAGTTGAAAACGTTAATATTGAACTTATAGGGGTGGTATCACAAAGCTGTAGTGGCCAATATTGACCAATACTTACTATTTACCAATACTTATTCGATGTTGACTCTTCATTGAATATTTGATTAATAGAATAATTCCTGGAATCTTCATATAGTTTAAGCAGGGCTATGAAATATACGTATTCTTACAAATAACGAAATATTGGCTATTCTCGAAAATTTTGACAAGTTGAAAATGTTAATATTGAACTTATAGGAGTGGTATCACAAAGCCGTAATAGCCAATATTGACCAATACTTACTATTTACCAATACTTATTCGATATTTGCTCTTCACTTAATATTTTATTAATAGAATAATTCCTGGAATCTCCATATCCTTTAAGCAGCACTATAAAACATTCTATTCTTCGAAATATCGAAATCCTGGCTCTTTTCGAAAATTTTGACAAGTTGAAAATGTTAATATTGAACTTAAAGGAGTGACATCACAAAGCTGTTGCGGCTAATATTAATTAATACTTATTATTTACTAAAAACTATTCGATATTGACTCTTCAGTGAATACTTGATTAATAAAACAGTTACTGGAATCTTCGTTTACTTCGAACAGGACTATAAAATATACGTATTCTTAGAAATAACGAAATCTGGCTCCTTCTCGAAAATTTTGCAATCGAAAAATTTTAGTATTGAACTTAAAGGAGTGGTATCAAAAAGCTGTAATGGCCAATATTGACCAATACTTACTATTTACCAATACTTATTCGATGTTGACACTTTACTTAATATTTTATTAATAGAATGATTCCTGGAATCTTCATATCCTTTAAGCAGCACTATAAAATATTCTATTCTTCGAAATATCGAAATCCTGGCTCTTTTCGAAAATTTTGACAAGTTGAAAACGTTAATATTGAGCTTATAGGGGTGGTATCACAAAGCTGTAGTGGCCAATATTGACCAATACTTACTATTTACCAATACTTATTCGATGTTGACTCTTCACTGAATATTTGATTAATAGAGTAATTCCTGGAATCTTCATATAGTTCAAGCAGGGCTATAAAATATACGGATTCTTAGAAATAACGAAATCTTGGCTCTTCTCGAAAATTTTGACAAGTCGAAAATGTTAATATTGAACTTAAAAGAGTGGTATCACAAAGCCGTAATAGCCAATATTGACCAATACTTACTAATTACCAATAATTATTCAATATTGATTCTTCACTGAATATTTGATTAATAGAATAATTCCTGGAATCTTCATATAGTTCAAGCAGGGCTATAAAATATACGTATTCTTAGAAATAACGAAATATTGGCTCTTCTCGAAAATTTTGACAAGTCGAAAATGTTAATATTGAACTTATAGGGTGGTATCACAAAGCTGTATTGGCCAATATTGACCAATATTTACTACTTACCAAGACTAATTCGATACTGACTCTTCACTTAATATTTTATTAATGGAATAATTCCTGGAATCTTCATATAGTTAAAGCAGGGCTATAAAATATACGTATTCTTAGAAATAACGAAATATTGGCTCTTCTCGAAAATTTTGACAAGTCGAAAATGTTAATATTGAACTTAAAAGAGTGGTATCACAAAGCCGTAATACCCAATATTGACCAATACTTACTAATTACCAATACTTATTCGATATTGGCTCTTCACGTAATATTTTATTAATAGAATAATTCCTGGAAACTCCATATCCTTTAAGCAGCACTATAAAATATTCTATTCTTCGAAATATCGAAATCCTGGCTCTTTTCGAAAATTTTGACAAGTTGAAAACGTTAATATTGAACTTATAGGGGTGGTATCACAAAGCTGTTGCGGCTAATATTAATTAATACTTATTATTTACTAAAAACTATTCGATATTGACTCTTCAGTGAATACTTGATTAATAAAACAGTTACTGGAATCTTCGTTTACTTCGAACAGGGCTATAAAATATACGTATTCTTAGAAATAGCGAAATCTGGCTTCTTCTCGAAAATTTTGCAATCGAAAAATTTTAGTATTGAACTTAAAGGAGTGGTATCAAAAAGGTGTAATGGCCAATATTGACCAATACTTACTAATTACCAATACTTATTCAATATTGATTCTTCATTGAATATTTTATTAATAGAATGATTCCTGGAATCTTCATATAGTTTAAGCAGGGCTATGAAATATTCTATTCTTCGAAATATCGAAATCCTGGCTCTTCTCGAAAATTTTGACAAGTCGAAAATGTTAATATTGAACTTAAAAGAGTGGTATCACAAAGCTGCAATGGCCAATATTGACCAATACTTACTAATTACCAATAATTATTCAATATTGATTCTTCACTGAATATTTGATTAATAGAATAATTCCTGGAATCTTCATATAGTTCAAGCAGGGCTATAAAATATACGTATTCTTAGAAATAACGAAATATTGGCTATTCTCGAAAATTTTGACAAGTTGAAAACGTTAATATTGAACTTATAGGGGTGGTATCACAAAGCTGTAGTGGCCAATATTGACCAATACTTACTATTTACCAATACTTATTCGATGTTGACTCTTCATTGAATATTTGATTAATAGAATAATTCCTGGAATCTTCATATAGTTTAAGCAGGGCTATGAAATATACGTATTCTTACAAATAACGAAATATTGGCTATTCTCGAAAATTTTGACAAGTTGAAAATGTTAATATTGAACTTATAGGAGTGGTATCACAAAGCCGTAATAGCCAATATTGACCAATACTTACTATTTACCAATACTTATTCGATATTTGCTCTTCACTTAATATTTTATTAATAGAATAATTCCTGGAATCTCCATATCCTTTAAGCAGCACTATAAAACATTCTATTCTTCGAAATATCGAAATCCTGGCTCTTTTCGAAAATTTTGACAAGTTGAAAATGTTAATATTGAACTTAAAGGAGTGACATCACAAAGCTGTTGCGGCTAATATTAATTAATACTTATTATTTACTAAAAACTATTCGATATTGACTCTTCAGTGAATACTTGATTAATAAAACAGTTACTGGAATCTTCGTTTACTTCGAACAGGACTATAAAATATACGTATTCTTAGAAATAACGAAATCTGGCTCCTTCTCGAAAATTTTGCAATCGAAAAATTTTAGTATTGAACTTAAAGGAGTGGTATCAAAAAGCTGTAATGGCCAATATTGACCAATACTTACTATTTACCAATACTTATTCGATGTTGACACTTTACTTAATATTTTATTAATAGAATGATTCCTGGAATCTTCATATCCTTTAAGCAGCACTATAAAATATTCTATTCTTCGAAATATCGAAATCCTGGCTCTTTTCGAAAATTTTGACAAGTTGAAAATGTTAATATTGAACTTATAGGGGTGGTATCACAAAGCCGTAATAGCCAATATTGACCAATACTTACTAATTACCAATACTTATTCGATATTGGCTCTTCACTTAATATTTTATTAATAGAATAATTCCTGGAATCTCCATATCCTTTAAGCAGCACCATAAAATATTCTATTCTTCGAAATATCGAAATCCTGGCTCTTTTCGAAAATTTTGATAAGTTGAAAATGTTAATATTGAACTTAAAGGAGTGACATCACAAAGCTGTTGCGGCTAATATTAATTAATACTTATTATTTACTAAAAACTATTCGATATTGACTCTTCAGTGAATACTTGATTAATAAAACAGTTACTGGAATCTTCGTTTACTTCGAACAGGGCTATAAAATATACGTATTCTTAGAAATAGCGAAATCTGGCTTCTTCTCGAAAATTTTGCAATCGAAAAATTTTAGTATTGAACTTAAAGGAGTGGTATCAAAAAGCTGTAATGGCCAATATTGACCAATACTTACTAATTACCAATACTTATTCAATATTGATTCTTCATTGAATATTTTATTAATAGAATGATTCCTGGAATCTTCATATAGTTTAAGCAGGGCTATGAAATATTCTATTCTTCGAAATATCGAAATCCTGGCTCTTCTCGAAAATTTTGACAAGTCGAAAATGTTAATATTGAACTTATAGGGGTGGTATCACAAAGCTGTAGTGGCCAATATTGACCAATACTTACTATTTACCATTACTTATTCGATGTTGACTCTTCATTGAATATTTGATTAATAGAGTAATTCCTGGAATCTTCATATAGTTCAAGCAGGGCTATAAAATATACGGATTCTTAGAAATAACGAAATCTTGGCTCTTCTCGAAAATTTTGACAAGTCGAAAATGTTAATATTGAACTTAAAAGAGTGGTATCACAAAGCCGTAATAGCCAATATTGACCAATACTTACTAATTACCAATACTTATTCGATATTGGCTCTTCACTTAATATTTTATTAATAGAATAATTCCTGGAATCTCCATATCCTTTAAGCAGCACCATAAAATATTCTATTCTTCGAAATATCGAAATCTTGGCTCTTTTCGAAAATTTTGACAAGTTGAAAATGTTAATATTGAACTTAAAGGAGTTACATCACAAAGCTGTTGCGGCTAATATTAATTAATACTTATTATTTACTAAAAACTATTCGATATTGACTCTTCAGTGAATACTTGATTAATAAAACAGTTACTGGAATCTTCGTTTACTTCGAACAGGGCTATAAAATATACGTATTCTAAGAAATAGCGAAATCTGGCTCCTTCTCGAAAATTTTGCAATCGAAAAATTTTAGTATTGAACTTAAAGGAGTGGTATCAAAAAGCTGTAATGGCCAATATTGACCAATACTTACTATTTACCAATACTTATTCGATATTGACTCTTCACTTAATAATTTATTAATGGAATAATTCCTGGAATCTTCATCTCCTTTAAGCAGCACTATAAAATATTCTATTCTTCGAAATATCGAAATCCTGGCTCTTTTCGAAATTTTTGACAAGTTGAAAATGTTAATATTGAACTTATAGGGGTGGTATCACAAAGCTGTAGTGGCCAATATTGACCAATACTTACTATTTACAAATACTTATTCGATGTTGACTCTTCATTGAATATTTGATTAATAGAATGATTCCTGGAATCTTCATATCCTTTAAGCAGCACTATTAAATATTCTATTCTTCGAAATATCGAAATCCTGGCTCTTTTCGAAAATTTTGACAAGTTGAAAACGTTAATATTGAACTTATAGGGGTGGTATCACAAAGCTGTAGTGGCCAATATTGACCAATACTTACTATTTACCAATACTTATTCGATATTGACCCTTCACTTAATAATTTATTAATGGAATAATTCCTGGAATCTTCATCTCCTTTAAGCAGCACTATAAAATATTCTATTCTTCGAAATATCGAAATCCTGGCTCTTTTCGAAAATTTTGACAAGTTGAAAACGTTAATATTGAACTTATAGGGGTGGTATCACAAAGCTGTAGTGGCCAATATTGACCAATACTTACTATTTACAAATACTTATTCGATGTTGACTCTTCATTGAATATTTGATTAATAGAATAATTCCTGGAATCTTCATATAGTTCAAGCAGGGCTATAATATATACGGATTCTTAGAAATAACGAAATCTTGGCCCTTCTCGAAAATTTTGACAAGTTGAGAATGTTAATATTGAACTTAAAAGAGTTCAATATTAACATAAAAAAGCTGTAAAAACAAAAAAAGCTGTAATGGCCAATATTGACCAATACTTACTATTTACCAATACTTATTCGATGTTGACACTTTACTTAATATTTTATTAATAGAATGATTCCTGGAATCTTCATATAGTTTAAGCAGGGCTATGAAATATACGTATTCTTACAAATAACGAAATATTGGCTCTTCTCGAAAATTTTGACAAGTCGAAAATGTTAATATTGAACTTAAAAGAGTGGTATCACAAAGCCGTAATAGAAAATATTGACTAATACTTACTAATTACCAATACTTATTCGATATTGGCTCTTCACTTAATATTTTATTAATAGAATAATTAGTGGAAACTCCATATCCTTTAAGCAGCACTATAAAATATTCTATTCTTCGAAATATCGAAATCCTGGCTCTTTTCGAAAATTTTGACAAGTTGAAAATGTTAATATTGAACTTATAGGGGTGGTATCACAAAGCTGTATTGGCCAATATTGACCAATATTTACTACTTACCAAGCCTAATTCGATACTGACTCTTCACTTAATATTTTATTAATGGAATAATTCCTGGAATCTTCATATAGTTAAAGCAGGGCTATAAAATATACGTATTCTTAGAAATAACGAAATATTGGCTCTTCTCGAAAATTTTGACAAGTCGAAAATGTTAATATTGAACTTAAAAGAGTGGTATCACAAAGCCGTAATAGAAAATATTGACCAATACTTACTAATTACCAATACTTATTCGATATTGGCTCTTCACTTAATATTTTATTAATAGAATAATTAGTGGAAACTCCATATCCTTTAAGCAGCACTATAAAATATTCTATTCTTCGAAATATCGAAATCCTGGCTCTTTTCGAAAATTTTGACAAGTTGAAAATGTTAATATTGAACTTATAGGGGTGGTATCACAAAGCTGTAGTGGCCAATATTGACCAATATTTACTACTTACCAAGCCTAATTCGATACTGACTCTTCACTTAATATTTTATTAATGGAATAATTCCTGGAATCTTCATATAGTTAAAGCAGGGCTATAAAATATACGTATTCTTAGAAATAACGAAATATTGGCTCTTCTCGAAAATTTTGATAAGTTGAAAATGTTAATATTGAACTTAAAGGAGTGACATCACAAAGCTGTTGCGGCTAATATTAATTAATACTTATTATTTACTAAAAACTATTCGATATTGACTCTTCAGTGAATACTTGATTAATAAAACAGTTACTGGAATCTTCGTTTACTTCGAACAGGGCTATAAAATATACGTATTCTTAGAAATAGCGAAATCTGGCTTCTTCTCGAAAATTTTGCAATCGAAAAATTTTAGTATTGAACTTAAAGGAGTGGTATCAAAAAGCTGTAATGGCCAATATTGACCAATACTTACTAATTACCAATACTTATTCAATATTGATTCTTCATTGAATATTTTATTAATAGAATGATTCCTGGAATCTTCATATAGTTTAAGCAGGGCTATGAAATATTCTATTCTTCGAAATATCGAAATCCTGGCTCTTCTCGAAAATTTTGACAAGTCGAAAATGTTAATATTGAACTTAAAAGAGTGGTATCACAAAGCTGCAATGGCCAATATTGACCAATACTTACTAATTACCAATAATTATTCAATATTGATTCTTCACTGAATATTTGATTAATAGAATAATTCCTGGAATCTTCATATAGTTCAAGCAGGGCTATAAAATATACGTATTCTTAGAAATAACGAAATATTGGCTCTTCTCGAAAATTTTGACAAGTCGAAAATGTTAATATTGAACTTAAAAGAGTGGTATCACAAAGCCGTAATACCCAATATTGACCAATACTTACTAATTACCAATATTTATTCGATATTGGCTCTTCACGTAATATTTTATTAATAGAATAATTCCTGGAAACTCCATATCCTTTAAGCAGCACTATCAAATATTCTATTCTTCGAAATATCGAAATCCTGGCTCTTTTCGAAAATTTTGACAAGTTGAAAACGTTAATATTGAACTTATAGGGGTGGTATCACAAAGCTGTAGTGGCCAATATTGACCAATACTTACTATTTACCATTACTTATTCGATGTTGACTCTTCATTGAATATTTGATTAATAGAGTAATTCCTGGAATCTTCATATAGTTCAAGCAGGGCTATAAAATATACGGATTCTTAGAAATAACGAAATCTTGGCTCTTCTCGAAAATTTTGACAAGTCGAAAATGTTAATATTGAACTTAAAAGAGTGGTATCACAAAGCCGTAATAGCCAATATTGACCAATACTTACTAATTACCAATACTTATTCGATATTGGCTCTTCACTTAATATTTTATTAATAGAATAATTCCTGGAATCTCCATATCCTTTAAGCAGCACCATAAAATATTCTATTCTTCGAAATATCGAAATCTTGGCTCTTTTCGAAAATTTTGACAAGTTGAAAATGTTAATATTGAACTTAAAGGAGTTACATCACAAAGCTGTTGCGGCTAATATTAATTAATACTTATTATTTACTAAAAACTATTCGATATTGACTCTTCAGTGAATACTTGATTAATAAAACAGTTACTGGAATCTTCGTTTACTTCGAACAGGGCTATAAAATATACGTATTCTAAGAAATAGCGAAATCTGGCTCCTTCTCGAAAATTTTGCAATCGAAAAATTTTAGTATTGAACTTAAAGGAGTGGTATCAAAAAGCTGTAATGGCCAATATTGACCAATACTTACTATTTACCAATACTTATTCGTTATTGACTCTTCACTTAATAATTTATTAATGGAATAATTCCTGGAATCTTCATCTCCTTTAAGCAGCACTATAAAATATTCTATTCTTCGAAATATCGAAATCCTGGCTCTTCTCGAAAATTTTGACAAGTCGAAAATGTTAATATTGAACTTAAAAGAGTGGTATCACAAAGCTGCAATGGCCAATATTGACCAATACTTACTAATTACCAATAATTATTCAATATTGATTCTTCACTGAATATTTGATTAATAGAATAATTCCTGGAATCTTCATATAGTTCAAGCAGGGCTATAAAATATACGTATTCTTAGAAATAACGAAATATTGGCTCTTCTCGAAAATTTTGACAAGTCGAAAATGTTAATATTGAACTTATAGGGTGGTATCACAAAGCTGTATTGGCCAATATTGACCAATATTTACTACTTACCAAGACTAATTCGATACTGACTCTTCACTTAATATTTTATTAATGGAATAATTCCTGGAATCTCCATATCCTTTAAGCAGCACTATAAAATATTCTATTCTTCGAAATATCGAAATCCTGGCTCTGTTCGAAAATTTTGATAAGTTGAAAATGTTAATATTGAACTTAAAGGAGTGACATCACAAAGCTGTTGCGGCTAATATTAATTAATACTTATTATTTACTAAAAACTATTCGATATTGACTCTTCAGTGAATACTTGATTAATAAAACAGTTACTGGAATCTTCGTTTACTTCGAACAGGGCTATAAAATATACGTATTCTTAGAAATAGCGAAATCTGGCTTCTTCTCGAAAATTTTGCAATCGAAAAATTTTAGTATTGAACTTAAAGGAGTGGTATCAAAAAGCTGTAATGGCCAATATTGACCAATACTTACTATTTACCAATACTTATTCGTTATTGACTCTTCACTTAATAATTTATTAATGGAATAATTCCTGGAATCTTCATCTCCTTTAAGCAGCACTATAAAATATTCTATTCTTCGAAATATCGAAATCCTGGCTCTTCTCGAAAATTTTGACAAGTCGAAAATGTTAATATTGAACTTAAAAGAGTGGTATCACAAAGCTGCAATGGCCAATATTGACCAATACTTACTAATTACCAATAATTATTCAATATTGATTCTTCACTGAATATTTGATTAATAGAATAATTCCTGGAATCTTCATATAGTTCAAGCAGGGCTATAAAATATCCGGATTCTTAGAAATAACGAAATCTTGGCTCTTCTCGAAAATTTTGACAAGTCGAAAATGTTAATATTGAACTTAAAAGAGTGGTATCACAAAGCCGTAATAGCCAATATTGACCAATACTTACTAATTACCAATACTTATTCGATATTGGCTCTTCACTTAATATTTTATTAATAGAATAATTCCTGGAATCTCCATATCCTTTAAGCAGCACTATAAAATATTCTATTCTTCGAAATATCGAAATCCTGGCTCTGTTCGAAAATTTTGATAAGTTGAAAATGTTAATATTGAACTTAAAGGAGTGACATCACAAAGCTGTTGCGGCTAATATTAATTAATACTTATTATTTACTAAAAACTATTCGATATTGACTCTTCAGTGAATACTTGATTAATAAAACAGTTACTGGAATCTTCGTTTACTTCGAACAGGGCTATAAAATATACGTATTCTTAGAAATAGCGAAATCTGGCTTCTTCTCGAAAATTTTGCAATCGAAAAATTTTAGTATTGAACTTAAAGGAGTGGTATCAAAAAGCTGTAATGGCCAATATTGACCAATACTTACTAATTACCAATACTTATTCAATATTGATTCTTCATTGAATATTTTATTAATAGAATGATTCCTGGAATCTTCATATAGTTTAAGCAGGGCTATGAAATATTCTATTCTTCGAAATATCGAAATCCTGGCTCTTCTCGAAAATTTTGACAAGTCGAAAATGTTAATATTGAACTTAAAAGAGTGGTATCACAAAGCTGCAATGGCCAATATTGACCAATACTTACTAATTACCAATAATTATTCAATATTGATTCTTCACTGAATATTTGATTAATAGAATAATTCCTGGAATCTTCATATAGTTCAAGCAGGGCTATAAAATATACGTATTCTTAGAAATAACGAAATATTGGCTCTTCTCGAAAATTTTGACAAGTCGAAAATGTTAATATTGAACTTATAGGGTGGTATCACAAAGCTGTATTGGCCAATATTGACCAATATTTACTACTTACCAAGACTAATTCGATACTGACTCTTCACTTAATATTTTATTAATGGAATAATTCCTGGAATCTTCATATAGTTAAAGCAGGGCTATAAAATATACGTATTCTTAGAAATAACGAAATATTGGCTCTTCTCGAAAATTTTGACAAGTCGAAAATGTTAATATTGAACTTAAAAGAGTGGTATCACAAAGCCGTAATACCCAATATTGACCAATACTTACTAATTACCAATACTTATTCGATATTGGCTCTTCACGTAATATTTTATTAATAGAATAATTCCTGGAAACTCCATATCCTTTAAGCAGCACTATAAAATATTCTATTCTTCGAAATATCGAAATCCTGGCTCTTTTCGAAAATTTTGACAAGTTGAAAACGTTAATATTGAACTTATAGGGGTGGTATCACAAAGCTGTTGCGGCTAATATTAATTAATACTTATTATTTACTAAAAACTATTCGATATTGACTCTTCAGTGAATACTTGATTAATAAAACAGTTACTGGAATCTTCGTTTACTTCGAACAGGGCTATAAAATATACGTATTCTTAGAAATAGCGAAATCTGGCTTCTTCTCGAAAATTTTGCAATCGAAAAATTTTAGTATTGAACTTAAAGGAGTGGTATCACAAAGCTGCAATGGCCAATATTGACCAATACTTACTAATTACCAATAATTATTCAATATTGATTCTTCACTGAATATTTGATTAATAGAATAATTCCTGGAATCTTCATATAGTTCAAGCAGGGCTATAAAATATACGTATTCTTAGAAATAACGAAATATTGGCTATTCTCGAAAATTTTGACAAGTTGAAAACGTTAATATTGAACTTATAGGGGTGGTATCACAAAGCTGTAGTGGCCAATATTGACCAATACTTACTATTTACCAATACTTATTCGATGTTGACTCTTCATTGAATATTTGATTAATAGAATAATTCCTGGAATCTTCATATAGTTTAAGCAGGGCTATGAAATATACGTATTCTTACAAATAACGAAATATTGGCTATTCTCGAAAATTTTGACAAGTTGAAAATGTTAATATTGAACTTATAGGAGTGGTATCACAAAGCCGTAATAGCCAATATTGACCAATACTTACTATTTACCAATACTTATTCGATATTTGCTCTTCACTTAATATTTTATTAATAGAATAATTCCTGGAATCTCCATATCCTTTAAGCAGCACTATAAAACATTCTATTCTTCGAAATATCGAAATCCTGGCTCTTTTCGAAAATTTTGACAAGTTGAAAATGTTAATATTGAACTTAAAGGAGTGACATCACAAAGCTGTTGCGGCTAATATTAATTAATACTTATTATTTACTAAAAACTATTCGATATTGACTCTTCAGTGAATACTTGATTAATAAAACAGTTACTGGAATCTTCGTTTACTTCGAACAGGACTATAAAATATACGTATTCTTAGAAATAACGAAATCTGGCTCCTTCTCGAAAATTTTGCAATCGAAAAATTTTAGTATTGAACTTAAAGGAGTGGTATCAAAAAGCTGTAATGGCCAATATTGACCAATACTTACTATTTACCAATACTTATTCGATGTTGACACTTTACTTAATATTTTATTAATAGAATGATTCCTGGAATCTTCATATCCTTTAAGCAGCACTATAAAATATTCTATTCTTCGAAATATCGAAATCCTGGCTCTTTTCGAAAATTTTGACAAGTTGAAAACGTTAATATTGAGCTTATAGGGGTGGTATCACAAAGCTGTAGTGGCCAATATTGACCAATACTTACTATTTACCAATACTTATTCGATGTTGACTCTTCACTGAATATTTGATTAATAGAGTAATTCCTGGAATCTTCATATAGTTCAAGCAGGGCTATAAAATATACGGATTCTTAGAAATAACGAAATCTTGGCTCTTCTCGAAAATTTTGACAAGTCGAAAATGTTAATATTGAACTTAAAAGAGTGGTATCACAAAGCCGTAATAGCCAATATTGACCAATACTTACTAATTACCAATAATTATTCAATATTGATTCTTCACTGAATATTTGATTAATAGAATAATTCCTGGAATCTTCATATAGTTCAAGCAGGGCTATAAAATATACGTATTCTTAGAAATAACGAAATATTGGCTCTTCTCGAAAATTTTGACAAGTCGAAAATGTTAATATTGAACTTATAGGGTGGTATCACAAAGCTGTATTGGCCAATATTGACCAATATTTACTACTTACCAAGACTAATTCGATACTGACTCTTCACTTAATATTTTATTAATGGAATAATTCCTGGAATCTTCATATAGTTAAAGCAGGGCTATAAAATATACGTATTCTTAGAAATAACGAAATATTGGCTCTTCTCGAAAATTTTGACAAGTCGAAAATGTTAATATTGAACTTAAAAGAGTGGTATCACAAAGCCGTAATACCCAATATTGACCAATACTTACTAATTACCAATACTTATTCGATATTGGCTCTTCACGTAATATTTTATTAATAGAATAATTCCTGGAAACTCCATATCCTTTAAGCAGCACTATAAAATATTCTATTCTTCGAAATATCGAAATCCTGGCTCTTTTCGAAAATTTTGACAAGTTGAAAACGTTAATATTGAACTTATAGGGGTGGTATCACAAAGCTGTTGCGGCTAATATTAATTAATACTTATTATTTACTAAAAACTATTCGATATTGACTCTTCAGTGAATACTTGATTAATAAAACAGTTACTGGAATCTTCGTTTACTTCGAACAGGGCTATAAAATATACGTATTCTTAGAAATAGCGAAATCTGGCTTCTTCTCGAAAATTTTGCAATCGAAAAATTTTAGTATTGAACTTAAAGGAGTGGTATCAAAAAGGTGTAATGGCCAATATTGACCAATACTTACTAATTACCAATACTTATTCAATATTGATTCTTCATTGAATATTTTATTAATAGAATGATTCCTGGAATCTTCATATAGTTTAAGCAGGGCTATGAAATATTCTATTCTTCGAAATATCGAAATCCTGGCTCTTCTCGAAAATTTTGACAAGTCGAAAATGTTAATATTGAACTTAAAAGAGTGGTATCACAAAGCTGCAATGGCCAATATTGACCAATACTTACTAATTACCAATAATTATTCAATATTGATTCTTCACTGAATATTTGATTAATAGAATAATTCCTGGAATCTTCATATAGTTCAAGCAGGGCTATAAAATATACGTATTCTTAGAAATAACGAAATATTGGCTATTCTCGAAAATTTTGACAAGTTGAAAACGTTAATATTGAACTTATAGGGGTGGTATCACAAAGCTGTAGTGGCCAATATTGACCAATACTTACTATTTACCAATACTTATTCGATGTTGACTCTTCATTGAATATTTGATTAATAGAATAATTCCTGGAATCTTCATATAGTTTAAGCAGGGCTATGAAATATACGTATTCTTACAAATAACGAAATATTGGCTATTCTCGAAAATTTTGACAAGTTGAAAATGTTAATATTGAACTTATAGGAGTGGTATCACAAAGCCGTAATAGCCAATATTGACCAATACTTACTATTTACCAATACTTATTCGATATTTGCTCTTCACTTAATATTTTATTAATAGAATAATTCCTGGAATCTCCATATCCTTTAAGCAGCACTATAAAACATTCTATTCTTCGAAATATCGAAATCCTGGCTCTTTTCGAAAATTTTGACAAGTTGAAAATGTTAATATTGAACTTAAAGGAGTGACATCACAAAGCTGTTGCGGCTAATATTAATTAATACTTATTATTTACTAAAAACTATTCGATATTGACTCTTCAGTGAATACTTGATTAATAAAACAGTTACTGGAATCTTCGTTTACTTCGAACAGGACTATAAAATATACGTATTCTTAGAAATAACGAAATCTGGCTCCTTCTCGAAAATTTTGCAATCGAAAAATTTTAGTATTGAACTTAAAGGAGTGGTATCAAAAAGCTGTAATGGCCAATATTGACCAATACTTACTATTTACCAATACTTATTCGATGTTGACACTTTACTTAATATTTTATTAATAGAATGATTCCTGGAATCTTCATATCCTTTAAGCAGCACTATAAAATATTCTATTCTTCGAAATATCGAAATCCTGGCTCTTTTCGAAAATTTTGACAAGTTGAAAATGTTAATATTGAACTTATAGGGGTGGTATCACAAAGCTGTAGTGGCCAATATTGACCAATACTTACTATTTACAAATACTTATTCGATGTTGACTCTTCATTGACTATTTGATTAATAGAATGATTCCTGGAATCTTCATATCCTTTAAGCAGCACTATTAAATATTCTATTCTTCGAAATATCGAAATCCTGGCTCTTTTCGAAAATTTTGACAAGTTGAAAACGTTAATATTGAACTTATAGGGGTGGTATCACAAAGCTGTAGTGGCCAATATTGACCAATACTTACTATTTACCAATACTTATTCGATATTGACCCTTCACTTAATAATTTATTAATGGAATAATTCCTGGAATCTTCATCTCCTTTAAGCAGCACTATAAAATATTCTATTCTTCGAAATATCGAAATCCTGGCTCTTTTCGAAAATTTTGACAAGTTGAAAATGTTAATATTGAACTTATAGGGGTGGTATCACAAAGCCGTAATAGCCAATATTGACCAATACTTACTAATTACCAATACTTATTCGATATTGGCTCTTCACTTAATATTTTATTAATAGAATAATTCCTGGAATCTCCATATCCTTTAAGCAGCACCATAAAATATTCTATTCTTCGAAATATCGAAATCCTGGCTCTTTTCGAAAATTTTGATAAGTTGAAAATGTTAATATTGAACTTAAAGGAGTGACATCACAAAGCTGTTGCGGCTAATATTAATTAATACTTATTATTTACTAAAAACTATTCGATATTGACTCTTCAGTGAATACTTGATTAATAAAACAGTTACTGGAATCTTCGTTTACTTCGAACAGGGCTATAAAATATACGTATTCTTAGAAATAGCGAAATCTGGCTTCTTCTCGAAAATTTTGCAATCGAAAAATTTTAGTATTGAACTTAAAGGAGTGGTATCAAAAAGCTGTAATGGCCAATATTGACCAATACTTACTAATTACCAATACTTATTCAATATTGATTCTTCATTGAATATTTTATTAATAGAATGATTCCTGGAATCTTCATATAGTTTAAGCAGGGCTATGAAATATTCTATTCTTCGAAATATCGAAATCCTGGCTCTTCTCGAAAATTTTGACAAGTCGAAAATGTTAATATTGAACTTATAGGGGTGGTATCACAAAGCTGTAGTGGCCAATATTGACCAATACTTACTATTTACCATTACTTATTCGATGTTGACTCTTCATTGAATATTTGATTAATAGAGTAATTCCTGGAATCTTCATATAGTTCAAGCAGGGCTATAAAATATACGGATTCTTAGAAATAACGAAATCTTGGCTCTTCTCGAAAATTTTGACAAGTCGAAAATGTTAATATTGAACTTAAAAGAGTGGTATCACAAAGCCGTAATAGCCAATATTGACCAATACTTACTAATTACCAATACTTATTCGATATTGGCTCTTCACTTAATATTTTATTAATAGAATAATTCCTGGAATCTCCATATCCTTTAAGCAGCACCATAAAATATTCTATTCTTCGAAATATCGAAATCTTGGCTCTTTTCGAAAATTTTGACAAGTTGAAAATGTTAATATTGAACTTAAAGGAGTTACATCACAAAGCTGTTGCGGCTAATATTAATTAATACTTATTATTTACTAAAAACTATTCGATATTGACTCTTCAGTGAATACTTGATTAATAAAACAGTTACTGGAATCTTCGTTTACTTCGAACAGGGCTATAAAATATACGTATTCTAAGAAATAGCGAAATCTGGCTCCTTCTCGAAAATTTTGCAATCGAAAAATTTTAGTATTGAACTTAAAGGAGTGGTATCAAAAAGCTGTAATGGCCAATATTGACCAATACTTACTATTTACCAATACTTATTCGATATTGACTCTTCACTTAATAATTTATTAATGGAATAATTCCTGGAATCTTCATCTCCTTTAAGCAGCACTATAAAATATTCTATTCTTCGAAATATCGAAATCCTGGCTCTTTTCGAAATTTTTGACAAGTTGAAAATGTTAATATTGAACTTATAGGGGTGGTATCACAAAGCTGTAGTGGCCAATATTGACCAATACTTACTATTTACCAATACTTATTCGATATTGACCCTTCACTTAATAATTTATTAATGGAATAATTCCTGGAATCTTCATCTCCTTTAAGCAGCACTATAAAATATTCTATTCTTCGAAATATCGAAATCCTGGCTCTTTTCGAAAATTTTGACAAGTTGAAAACGTTAATATTGAACTTATAGGGGTGGTATCACAAAGCTGTAGTGGCCAATATTGACCAATACTTACTATTTACCAATACTTATTCGATATTGACCCTTCACTTAATAATTTATTAATGGAATAATTCCTGGAATCTTCATCTCCTTTAAGCAGCACTATAAAATATTCTATTCTTCGAAATATCGAAATCCTGGCTCTTTTCGAAAATTTTGACAAGTTGAAAATGTTAATATTGAACTTATAGGGGTGGTATCACAAAGCTGTAGTGGCCAATATTGACCAATACTTACTATTTACAAATACTTATTCGATGTTGACTCTTCATTGAATATTTGATTAATAGAATAATTCCTGGAATCTTCATATAGTTCAAGCAGGGCTATAATATATACGGATTCTTAGAAATAACGAAATCTTGGCCCTTCTCGAAAATTTTGACAAGTTGAGAATGTTAATATTGAACTTAAAAGAGTTCAATATTAACATAAAAAAGCTGTAAAAACAAAAAAAGCTGTAATGGCCAATATTGACCAATACTTACTATTTACCAATACTTATTCGATGTTGACACTTTACTTAATATTTTATTAATAGAATGATTCCTGGAATCTTCATATAGTTTAAGCAGGGCTATGAAATATACGTATTCTTACAAATAACGAAATATTGGCTCTTCTCGAAAATTTTGACAAGTCGAAAATGTTAATATTGAACTTAAAAGAGTGGTATCACAAAGCCGTAATAGAAAATATTGACTAATACTTACTAATTACCAATACTTATTCGATATTGGCTCTTCACTTAATATTTTATTAATAGAATAATTAGTGGAAACTCCATATCCTTTAAGCAGCACTATAAAATATTCTATTCTTCGAAATATCGAAATCCTGGCTCTTTTCGAAAATTTTGACAAGTTGAAAATGTTAATATTGAACTTATAGGGGTGGTATCACAAAGCTGTATTGGCCAATATTGACCAATATTTACTACTTACCAAGCCTAATTCGATACTGACTCTTCACTTAATATTTTATTAATGGAATAATTCCTGGAATCTTCATATAGTTAAAGCAGGGCTATAAAATATACGTATTCTTAGAAATAACGAAATATTGGCTCTTCTCGAAAATTTTGACAAGTCGAAAATGTTAATATTGAACTTAAAAGAGTGGTATCACAAAGCCGTAATAGAAAATATTGACCAATACTTACTAATTACCAATACTTATTCGATATTGGCTCTTCACTTAATATTTTATTAATAGAATAATTAGTGGAAACTCCATATCCTTTAAGCAGCACTATAAAATATTCTATTCTTCGAAATATCGAAATCCTGGCTCTTTTCGAAAATTTTGACAAGTTGAAAATGTTAATATTGAACTTATAGGGTGGTATCACAAAGCTGTATTGGCCAATATTGACCAATATTTACTACTTACCAAGACTAATTCGATACTGACTCTTCACTTAATATTTTATTAATGGAATAATTCCTGGAATCTTCATATAGTTAAAGCAGGGCTATAAAATATACGTATTCTTAGAAATAACGAAATATTGGCTCTTCTCGAAAATTTTGACAAGTTGAGAATGTTAATATTGAACTTAAAGGAGTGACATCACAAAGCTGTTGCGGCTAATATTAATTAATACTTATTATTTACTAAAAACTATTCGATATTGACTCTTCAGTGAATACTTGATTAATAAAACAGTTACTGGAATCTTCGTTTACTTCGAACAGGGCTATAAAATATACGTATTCTTAGAAATAGCGAAATCTGGCTTCTTCTCGAAAATTTTGCAATCGAAAAATTTTAGTATTGAACTTAAAGGAGTGGTATCAAAAAGCTGTAATGGCCAATATTGACCAATACTTACTAATTACCAATACTTATTCAATATTGATTCTTCATTGAATATTTTATTAATAGAATGATTCCTGGAATCTTCATATAGTTTAAGCAGGGCTATGAAATATTCTATTCTTCGAAATATCGAAATCCTGGCTCTTCTCGAAAATTTTGACAAGTCGAAAATGTTAATATTGAACTTAAAAGAGTGGTATCACAAAGCTGCAATGGCCAATATTGACCAATACTTACTAATTACCAATAATTATTCAATATTGATTCTTCACTGAATATTTGATTAATAGAATAATTCCTGGAATCTTCATATAGTTCAAGCAGGGCTATAAAATATACGTATTCTTAGAAATAACGAAATATTGGCTCTTCTCGAAAATTTTGACAAGTCGAAAATGTTAATATTGAACTTAAAAGAGTGGTATCACAAAGCCGTAATACCCAATATTGACCAATACTTACTAATTACCAATATTTATTCGATATTGGCTCTTCACGTAATATTTTATTAATAGAATAATTCCTGGAAACTCCATATCCTTTAAGCAGCACTATCAAATATTCTATTCTTCGAAATATCGAAATCCTGGCTCTTTTCGAAAATTTTGACAAGTTGAAAACGTTAATATTGAACTTATAGGGGTGGTATCACAAAGCTGTAGTGGCCAATATTGACCAATACTTACTATTTACCATTACTTATTCGATGTTGACTCTTCATTGAATATTTGATTAATAGAGTAATTCCTGGAATCTTCATATAGTTCAAGCAGGGCTATAAAATATACGGATTCTTAGAAATAACGAAATCTTGGCTCTTCTCGAAAATTTTGACAAGTCGAAAATGTTAATATTGAACTTAAAAGAGTGGTATCACAAAGCCGTAATAGCCAATATTGACCAATACTTACTAATTACCAATACTTATTCGATATTGGCTCTTCACTTAATATTTTATTAATAGAATAATTCCTGGAATCTCCATATCCTTTAAGCAGCACCATAAAATATTCTATTCTTCGAAATATCGAAATCTTGGCTCTTTTCGAAAATTTTGACAAGTTGAAAATGTTAATATTGAACTTAAAGGAGTTACATCACAAAGCTGTTGCGGCTAATATTAATTAATACTTATTATTTACTAAAAACTATTCGATATTGACTCTTCAGTGAATACTTGATTAATAAAACAGTTACTGGAATCTTCGTTTACTTCGAACAGGGCTATAAAATATACGTATTCTAAGAAATAGCGAAATCTGGCTCCTTCTCGAAAATTTTGCAATCGAAAAATTTTAGTATTGAACTTAAAGGAGTGGTATCAAAAAGCTGTAATGGCCAATATTGACCAATACTTACTATTTACCAATACTTATTCGTTATTGACTCTTCACTTAATAATTTATTAATGGAATAATTCCTGGAATCTTCATCTCCTTTAAGCAGCACTATAAAATATTCTATTCTTCGAAATATCGAAATCCTGGCTCTTTTCGAAATTTTTGACAAGTTGAAAATGTTAATATTGAACTTATAGGGGTGGTATCACAAAGCTGTAGTGGCCAATATTGACCAATACTTACTATTTACAAATACTTATTCGATGTTGACTCTTCATTGAATATTTGATTAATAGAATGATTCCTGGAATCTTCATATCCTTTAAGCAGCACTATTAAATATTCAATTCTTCGAAATATCGAAATCCTGGCTCTTTTCGAAAATTTTGACAAGTTGAAAACGTTAATATTGAACTTATAGGGGTGGTATCACAAAGCTGTAGTGGCCAATATTGACCAATACTTACTATTTACCAATACTTATTCGATATTGACCCTTCACTTAATAATTTATTAATGGAATAATTCCTGGAATCTTCATCTCCTTTAAGCAGCACTATAAAATATTCTATTCTTCGAAATATCGAAATCCTGGCTCTTTTCGAAAATTTTGACAAGTTGAAAACGTTAATATTGAACTTATAGGGGTGGTATCACAAAGCTGTAGTGGCCAATATTGACCAATACTTACTATTTACCAATACTTATTCGATATTGACCCTTCACTTAATAATTTATTAATGGAATAATTCCTGGAATCTTCATCTCCTTTAAGCAGCACTATAAAATATTCTATTCTTCGAAATATCGAAATCCTGGCTCTTTTCGAAAATTTTGACAAGTTGAAAATGTTAATATTGAACTTATAGGGGTGGTATCACAAAGCTGTAGTGGCCAATATTGACCAATACTTACTATTTACAAATACTTATTCGATGTTGACTCTTCATTGAATATTTGATTAATAGAATAATTCCTGGAATCTTCATATAGTTCAAGCAGGGCTATAATATATACGGATTCTTAGAAATAACGTAATCTTGGCCCTTCTCGAAAATTTTGACAAGTTGAGAATGTTAATATTGAACTTAAAAGAGTTCAATATTAACATAAAAAAGCTGTAAAAACAAAAAAAGCTGTAATGGCCAATATTGACCAATACTTACTATTTACCAATACTTATTCGATGTTGACACTTTACTTAATATTTTATTAATAGAATGATTCCTGGAATCTTCATATAGTTTAAGCAGGGCTATGAAATATACGTATTCTTACAAATAACGAAATATTGGCTCTTCTCGAAAATTTTGACAAGTCGAAAATGTTAATATTGAACTTAAAAGAGTGGTATCACAAAGCCGTAATAGAAAATATTGACTAATACTTACTAATTACCAATACTTATTCGATATTGGCTCTTCACTTAATATTTTATTAATAGAATAATTAGTGGAAACTCCATATCCTTTAAGCAGCACTATAAAATATTCTATTCTTCGAAATATCGAAATCCTGGCTCTTTTCGAAAATTTTGACAAGTTGAAAATGTTAATATTGAACTTATAGGGGTGGTATCACAAAGCTGTATTGGCCAATATTGACCAATATTTACTACTTACCAATCCTAATTCGATACTGACTCTTCACTTAATATTTTATTAATGGAATAATTCCTGGAATCTTCATATAGTTAAAGCAGGGCTATAAAATATACGTATTCTTAGAAATAACGAAATATTGGCTCTTCTCGAAAATTTTGACAAGTCGAAAATGTTAATATTGAACTTAAAAGAGTGGTATCACAAAGCCGTAATAGAAAATATTGACCAATACTTACTAATTACCAATACTTATTCGATATTGGCTCTTCACTTAATATTTTATTAATAGAATAATTAGTGGAAACTCCATATCCTTTAAGCAGCACTATAAAATATTCTATTCTTCGAAATATCGAAATCCTGGCTCTTTTCGAAAATTTTGACAAGTTGAAAATGTTAATATTGAACTTATAGGGGTGGTATCACAAAGCTGTAGTGGCCAATATTGACCAATATTTACTACTTACCAAGCCTAATTCGATACTGACTCTTCACTTAATATTTTATTAATGGAATAATTCCTGGAATCTTCATATAGTTAAAGCAGGGCTATAAAATATACGTATTCTTAGAAATAACGAAATATTGGCTCTTCTCGAAAATTTTGACAAGTTGAAAATGTTAATATTGAACTTATAGGAGTGGTATCACAAAGCCGTAATAGCCAATATTGACCAATACTTACTATTTACCAATACTTATTCGATATTGGCTCTTCACTTAATATTTTATTAATAGAATAATTCCTGGAATCTCCATATCCTTTAAGCAGCACTATAAAATATTCTATTCCTCGAAATATCGAAATCCTGGCTCTTTTCGAAAATTTTGACAAGTAGAAAACGTTAATATTGAACTTATAGGGGTGGTATCACAAAGCTGTAGTGGCCAATATTGACCAATACTTACTATTTACCAATACTTATTCGATGTTGACTCTTCATTGAATACTTGATTAATAAAACAGTTACTGGAATCTTCGTTTACTTCGAACAGGGCTATAAAATATACGTATTCTTAGAAATAGCGAAATCTGGCTACTTCTCGAAAATTTTGCAATCGAAAAATTTTAGTATTGATCTTAAAGGAGTGGTATCAAAAAGCTGTAATGGCCAATGTTGACCAATACTTACTATTTACCACTACTTATTCGATGTTGACACTTTACTTATTATTTTATTAATAGAATGATTTCTGGAATCTTCATATAGTTTAAGCAGGGCTATGAAATATACGTATTCTTACAAATAACGAAATATTGGCTATTCTCGAAAATTTTGACAAGTTGAAAATGTTAATATTGAACTTATAGGAGTGGTATCACAAAGCCGTAATAGCCAATATTGACCAATACTTAATATTTACCAATACTTATTCGATAATGGCTCTTCACTTAATATTTTATTAATAGAATAATTATTGGAATCTCCATATCCTTTAAGCAGCACTATAAAATATTCTATTCTTCGAAATATCGAAATCCTGGCTCTTTTCGAAAATTTTGACAAGTTGAAAACGTTAATATTGAACTTATAGGAGTGGTATCACAAAGCCGTAATAGCCAATATTGACCAACACTTACTATTTACCAATACTTATTCGATATTGGCTCTTCACTTAATATTTTATTAATAGAATAATTCCTGGAATCTTCATATAGTTTAAGCAGGGCTATGAAATATACGTATTCTTACAAATAACGAAATATTGGCTATTCTCGAAAATTTTGACAAGTTGAAAATGTTAATATTGAACTTATAGGAGTGGTATCACAAAGCCGTAATAGCCAATATTGACCAATACTTACTATTTACCAATACTTATTCGATATTGGCTCTTCACTTAATATTTTATTAATAGAATAATTCCTGGAATCTCCATATCCTTTAAGCAGCACTATAAAATATTCTATTCCTCGAAATATCGAAATCCTGGCTCTTTTCGAAAATTTTGACAAGTAGAAAACGTTAATATTGAACTTATAGGGGTGGTATCACAAAGCTGTAGTGGCCAATATTGACCAATACTTACTATTTACCAATACTTATTCGATGTTGACTCTTCATTGAATATTTGATTAATAGAATAATTCCTGGAATCTTCATATAGTTCAAGCAGGGCTATGAAATATACGTATTCTTACAAATAACGAAATATTGGCTATTCTCGAAAATTTTGACAACTTGAAAATGTTAATATTGAACTTATAGGAGTGGTATCACAAAGCCGTAATAGCCAATATTGACCAATACTTACTATTTACCAATACTTATTCGATATTGGCTCTTCACTTAATATTTTATTAATAGAATAATTCCTGGAATCTCCATATCCTTTAAGCAGCACTATAAAATATTCTATTCCTCGAAATATCGAAATCCTGGCTCTTTTCGAAAATTTTGACAAGTTGAAAACGTTAATATTGAACTTATAGGGGTGGTATCACAAAGCTGTAGTGGCCAATATTGACCAATACTTACTATTTACCAATACTTATTCGATGTTGACTCTTCATTGAATATTTGATTAATAGAATAATTCCTGGAATCTTCATATAGTTCAAGCAGGGCTATAAAATATACGGATTCTTAGAAATAACGAAATATTGGCTATTCTCGAAAACTTTGACAAGTTGAAAATGTTAATATTGAACTTATAGGAGTGGTATCACAAAGCCGTAATAGCCAATATTGACCAATACTTACTAATTACCAATACTTATTCGATATTTGCTCTTCACTTAATATTTTATTAATAGAATAATTATTGGAATCTCCATATCCTTTAAGCAGCACTATAAAATATTCTATTCTTCGAAATATCGAAATCCTGGCTCTTTTCGAAAATTTTGACAAGTTGAAAACGTTAATATTGAACTTATAGGGGTGGTATCACAAAGCTGTAGTGGCCAATATTGACCAATACTTACTATTTACCAATACTTATTCGATGTTGACTCTTCATTGAATATTTGATTAATAGAATAATTCCTGGAATCTTCATATAGTTCAAGCAGGGCTATAAAATATACGGATTCTTAGAAATAACGAAATATTGGCTATTCTCGAAAATTTTGACAAGTTGAAAATGTTAATATTGAACTTATAGGAGTGGTATCACAAAGCCGTAATAGCCAATATTGACCAATACTTACTATTTACCAATACTTATTCGATATTGGCTCTTCACTTAATATTTTATTAATAGAATAATTCCTGGAATCTCCATATCCTTTAAGCAGCACTATAAAATATTCTATTCTTCGAAATATCGAAATCCTGGCTCTTTTCGAAAATTTTGACAAGTTGAAAACGTTAATATTGAACTTATAGGGGTGGTATCACAAAGCTGTAGTGGCCAATATTGACCAATACTTACTATTTACCAATACTTATTCGATGTTGACTCTTCATTGAATATTTGATTAATAGAATAATTCCTGGAATCTTCATATAGTTTAAGCAGGGCTATGAAATATACGTATTCTTACAAATAACGAAATATTGGCTATTCTCGAAAATTTTGACAAGTTGAAAATGTTAATATTGAACTTATAGGAGTGGTATCACAAAGCCGTAATAGCCAATATTGACCAATACTTACTATTTACCAATACTTATTCGATATTGGCTCTTCACTTAATATTTTATTAATAGAATAATTCCTGGAATCTCCATATCCTTTAAGCAGCACTATAAAATATTCTATTCTTCGAAATATCGAAATCCTGGCTCTTTTCGAAAATTTTGACAAGTTGAAAATGTTAATATTGAACTTAAAGGAGTGACATCACAAAGCTGTTGCGGCTAATATTAATTAATACTTATTATTTACTAAAAACTATTCGATATTGACTCTTCAGTGAATACTTGATTAATAAAACAGTTACTGGAATCTTCGTTTACTTCGAACAGGGCTATAAAATATACGTATCCTTAGAAATAGCGAAATCTGGCTCCTTCTCGAAAATTTTGCAATCGAAAAATTTTAGTATTGAACTTAAAGGAGTGGTATCAAAAAGCTGTAATGGCCAATATTGACCAATACTTACTATTTACCAATACTTATTCGATGTTGACACTTTACTTAATATTTTATTAATAGAATGATTCCTGGAATCTTCATATCCTTTAAGCAGCACTATAAAATATTCTATTCTTCGAAATATCGAAATCCTGGCTCTTTTCGAAAATTTTGACAAGTTGAAAACGTTAATATTGAACTTATAGGGGTGGTATCACAAAGCTGTAGTGGCCAATATTGACCAATACTTACTATTTAGCAATACTTATTCGATGTTGACTCTTCACTGAATATTTGATTAATAGAGTAATTCCTGGAATCTTCATATAGTTCAAGCAGGGCTATAAAATATACGGATTCTTAGAAATAACGAAATCTTGGCTCTTCTCGAAAATTTTGACAAGTCTAAAATGTTAATATTGAAATTAAAAGAGTGGTATCACAAAGCCGTAATAGCCAATATTGACCAATACTTACTAATTACCAATACTTATTCGATATTTGCTCTTCACTTAATATTTTATTAATAGAATAATTATTGGAATCTCCATATCCTTTAAGCAGCACTATAAAATATTCTATTCTTCGAAATATCGAAATCCTGGCTCTTTTCGAAAATTTTGACAAGTTGAAAACGTTAATATTGAACTTATAGGAGTGGTATCACAAAGCCGTAATAGCCAATATTGACCAATACTTACTATTTACCAATACTTATTCGATATTGGCTCTTCACTTAATATTTTATTAATAGAATAATTCCTGGAATCTTCATATAGTTTAAGCAGGGCTATGAAATATACGTATTCTTACAAATAACGAAATATTGGCTATTCTCGAAAATTTTGACCAGTTGAAAATGTTAATATTGAAATTAAAAGAGTGGTATCACAAAGCCGTAATAGCCAATATTGACCAATACTTACTGATTACCAATACTTATTCGATATTGGCTCTTCACTTAATATTTTATTAATAGAATAATTATTGGAATCTCCATATCCTTTAAGCAGCACTATAAAATATTCTATTCTTCGAAATATCGAAATCCTGGCTCTTTTCGAAAATTTTGACAAGTTGAAAATGTTAATATTGAACTTATAGGAGTGGTATCACAAAGCCGTAATAGCCAATATTGACCAATACTTACTATTTACCAATACTTATTCGATATTGGCTCTTCACTTAATATTTTATTAATAGAATAATTATTGGAATCTCCATATCCTTTAAGCAGCACTATAAA
This sequence comes from Platypus cylindrus, assembly GCA_949748235.1. Taxonomy (NCBI): domain Eukaryota; kingdom Metazoa; phylum Arthropoda; class Insecta; order Coleoptera; family Curculionidae; genus Platypus; species Platypus cylindrus. The sequence goes on along the minus strand of CATIYE010000003.1, from coordinate 453,093 downwards.
ATATTCTATTCTTCGAAATATCGAAATCCTGGCTCTTTTCGAAAATTTTGACAAGTTGAAAACGTTAATATTGAACTTATAGGAGTGGTATCACAAAGCCGTAATAGCCAATATTGACCAATACTTACTATTTACCAATACTTATTCGATATTGGCTCTTCACTTAATATTTTATTAATAGAATAATTCCTGGAATCTTCATATAGTTTAAGCAGGGCTATGAAATATACGTATTCTTACAAATAACGAAATCCTGGCTCTTTTCGAAAATTTTGACAAGTTGAAAATGTTAATATTGAACTTATAGGAGTGGTATCACAAAGCCGTAATAGCCAATATTGACCAATACTTACTATTTACCAATACTTATTCGATATTGGCTCTTCACTTAATATTTTATTAATAGAATAATTATTGGAATCTCAATATCCTTTAAGCAGCACTATAAAATATTCTATTTTCGAAATATCGAAATCCTGGCTCTTTTCGAAAATTTTGACAAGTTGAAAACGTTAATATTGAACTTATAGGAGTGGTATCACAAAGCCGTAATAGCCAATATTGACCAATACTTACTATTTACCAATACTTATTCGATATTGGCTCTTCACTTAATATTTTATTAATAGAATAATTCCTGGAATCTCCATATCCTTTAAGCAGCACTATAAAATATTCTATTCTTCGAAATATCGAAATCCTGGCTCTTTTCGAAAATTTTGACAAGTTGAAAACGTTAATATTGAACTTATAGGGGTGGTATCACAAAGCTGTAGTGGCCAATATTGACCAATACTTACTATTTACCAATACTTATTCGATGTTGACTCTTCATTGAATATTTGATTAATAGAATAATTCCTGGAATCTTCATATAGTTTAAGCAGGGCTATGAAATATACGTATTCTTACAAATAACGAAATATTGGCTATTCTCGAAAATTTTAACAAGTTGAAAATGTTAATATTGAACTTATAGGAGTGGTATCACAAAGCCGTAATAGCCAATATTGACCAATACTTACTATTTACCAATATTTATTCGATATTGGCTCTTCACTTAATACTTTATTAATAGAATAATTCCTGGAATCTCCATATCCTTTAAGCAGCACTATAAAATATTCTATTCTTCGAAATATCGAAATCCTGGCTCTTTTCGAAAATTTTGACAAGTTGAAAATGTTAATATTGAACTTAAAGGAGTGACATCACAAAGCTGTTGCGGCTAATATTAATTAATACTTATTATTTACTAAAAACTATTCGATATTGACTCTTCAGTGAATACTTGATTAATAAAACAGTTACTGGAATCTTCGTTTACTTCGAACAGGGCTATAAAATATACGTATTCTTAGAAATAGCGAAATCTGGCTCCTTCTCGAAAATTTTGCAATCGAAAAATTTTAGTATTGAACTTAAAGGAGTGGTATCAAAAAGCTGTAATGGCCAATATTGACCAATACTTACTATTTACCAATACTTATTCGATGTTGACACTTTACTTAATATTTTATTAATAGAATGATTCCTGGAATCTTCATATCCTTTAAGCAGCACTATAAAATATTCTATTCTTCGAAATATCGAAATCCTGGCACTTTTCGAAAATTTTGACAAGTTGAAAACGTTAATATTGAACTTATAGGGGTGGTATCACAAAGCTGTAGTGGCCAATATTGACCAATACTTACTATTTACCAATACTTATTCGATGTTGACTCTTCACTGAATATTTGATTAATAGAGTAATTCCTGGAATCTTCATATAGTTCAAGCAGGGCTATAAAATATACGGATTCTTAGAAATAACGAAATGTTGGCTCTTCTCGAAAATTTTGACAAGTCTAAAATGTTAATATTGAAATTAAAAGAGTGGTATCAAAAAGCCGTAATAGCCAATATTGACCAATACTTACTAATTACCAATACTTATTCGATATTGGCTCTTCACTTAATATTTTACTAATAGAATAATTCCTGGAATCTCCATATCCTTTAAGCAGCACCATAAAATATTCTATTCTTCGAAATATCGAAATCTTGGCTCTTTTCGAAAATTTTGACAAGTTGAAAATGTTAATATTGAACTTAAAGGAGTGACATCACAAAGCTGTTGCGGCTAATATTAATTAATACTTATTATTTACTAAAAACTATTCGATATTGACTCTTCACTTAATAATTTATTAATGGAATAATTCCTGGAATCTTCATCTCCTTTAAGCAGCACTATAAAATATTCTATTCTTCGAAATATCGAAATCCTGGCTCTTTTCGAAAATTTTGACAAGTTGAAAATGTTAATATTGAACTTATAGGGGTGGTATCACAAAGCTGTAGTGGCCAATATTGACCAATACTTACTATTTACAAATACTTATTCGATGTTGACTCTTCATTGAATATTTGATTAATAGAATGATTCCTGGAATCTTCATATCCTTTAAGCAGCACTATTAAATATTCTATTCTTCGAAATATCGAAATCCTGGCTCTTTTCGAAAATTTTGACAAGTTGAAAACGTTAATATTGAACTTATAGGGGTGGTATCACAAAGCTGTAGTGGCCAATATTGACCAATAGTTACTATTTACCAATACTTATTCGATATTGACCCTTCACTTAATAATTTATTAATGGAATAATTCCTGGAATCTTCATCTCCTTTAAGCAGCACTATAAAATATTCTATTCTTCGAAATATCGAAATCCTGGCTCTTTTCGAAAATTTTGACAAGTTGAAAATGTTAATATTGAACTTATAGGGGTGGTATCACAAAGCTGTAGTGGCCAATATTGACCAATACTTACTATTTACAAATACTTATTCGATGTTGACTCTTCATTGAATATTTGATTAATAGAATAATTCCTGGAATCTTCATATAGTTCAAGCAGGGCTATAATATATACGGATTCTTAGAAATAACGAAATCTTGGCCCTTCTCGAAAATTTTGACAACTTGAGAATGTTAATATTGAACTTAAAAGAGTTCAATATTAACATAAAAAAGCTGTAAAAACAAAAAAAGCTGTAATGGCCAATATTGACCAATACTTACTATTTACCAATACTTATTCGATGTTGACACTTTACTTAATATTTTATTAATAGAATAATTCCTGGAATCTTCATATAGTTTAAGCAGGGCTATGAAATATACGTATTCTTACAAATAACGAAATATTGGCTATTCTCGAAAATTTTGACAAGTTGAAAATGTTAATATTGAACTTATAGGGGTGGTATCACAAAGCTGCAATGGCCAATATTGACCAATACTTACTAATTACCAATACTTATTCGATATTGGCTCTTCACTTAATATTTTATTAATGGAATAATTCCTGGAATCTTCATATAGTTCAAGCAGGGCTATAAAATATACGTATTCTTAGAAATAACGAAATATTGGCTCTTCTCGAAAATTTTGACAAGTCGAAAATGTTAATATTGAACTTAAAAGAGTGGTATCACAAAGCCGTAATAGAAAATATTGACCAATACTTACTAATTACCAATACTTATTCGATATTGGCTCTTCACTTAATATTTTATTAATAGAATAATTAGTGGAAACTCCATATCCTTTAAGCAGCACTATAAAATATTCTATTCTTCGAAATATCGAAATCCTGGCTTTTTCGAAAATTTTGACAAGTTGAAAATGTTAATATTGAACTTATAGGGGTGGTATCACAAAGCTGTATTGGCCAATATTGACCAATATTTACTACTTACCAAGCCTAATTCGATAATGACTCATCACTTAATATTTTATTAATGGAATAATTCCTGGAATCTTCATATAGTTCAAGCAGGGCTATAAAATATACGTATTCTTAGAAATAACGAAATATTGGCTCTTCTCGAAAATTTTGACAAGACGAAAATGTTAATATTGAACTTAAAAGAGTGGTATCACAAAGCCGTAATAGAAAATATTGACCAATACTTACTAATTACCAATACTTATTCGATATTGGCTCTTCACTTAATATTTTATTAATAGAATAATTAGTGGAAACTCCATATCCTTTAAGCAGCACTATAAAATATTCTATTCTTCGAAATATCGAAATCCTGGCTTTTTCGAAAATTTTGACAAGTTGAAAATGTTAATATTGAACTTATAGGGGTGGTATCACAAAGCTGTATTGGCCAATATTGACCAATATTTACTACTTACCAAGCCTAATTCGATAATGACTCATCACTTAATATTTTATTAATGGAATAATTCCTGGAATCTTCATATAGTTCAAGCAGGGCTATAAAATATACGTATTCTTAGAAATAACGAAATATTGGCTCTTCTCGAAAATTTTGACAAGTCGAAAATGTTAATATTGAACTTAAAAGAGTGGTATCACAAAGCCGTAATAGAAAATATTGACCAATACTTACTAATTACCAATACTTATTCGATATTGGCTCTTCACTTAATATTTTATTAATAGAATAATTAGTGGAAACTCCATATCCTTTAAGCAGCACTATAAAATATTCTATTCTTCGAAATATCGAAATCCTGGCTCTTTTCGAAAATTTTGACAAGTTGAAAATGTTAATATTGAACTTATAGGGGTGGTATCACAAAGCTGTATTGGCCAATATTGACCAATATTTACTACTTACCAAGCCTAATTCGATACTGACTCTTCACTTAATATTTTATTAATGGAGTAATTCCTGGAATCTTCATATAGTTCAAGCAGGGCTATAAAATATACGGATTCTTAGAAATAACGAAATGTTGGCTCTTCTCGAAAATTTTGACAAGTCTAAAATGTTAATATTGAAATTAAAAGAGTGGTATCAAAAAGCCGTAATAGCCAATATTGACCAATACTTACTAATTACCAATACTTATTCGATATTGGCTCTTCACTTAATATTTTACTAATAGAATAATTCCTGGAATCTCCATATCCTTTAAGCAGCACCATAAAATATTCTATTCTTCGAAATATCGAAATCTTGGCTCTTTTCGAAAATTTTGACAAGTTGAAAATGTTAATATTGAACTTAAAGGAGTGACATCACAAAGCTGTTGCGGCTAATATTAATTAATACTTATTATTTACTAAAAACTATTCGATATTGACTCTTCAGTGAATACTTGATTAATAAAACAGTTACTGGAATCTTCGTTTACTTCGAACAGGGCTATAAAATATACGTATTCTTAGAAATAGCGAAATCTGGCTCCTTCTCGAAAATTTTGCAATCGAAAAATTTTAGTATTGAACTTAAAGGAGTGGTATCAAAAAGCTGTAATGGCCAATATTGACCAATACTTACTATTTACCAATACTTATTCGATGTTGACACTTTACTTAATATTTTATTAATAGAATGATTCCTGGAATCTTCATATCCTTTAAGCAGCACTATAAAATATTCTATTCTTCGAAATATCGAAATCCTGGCACTTTTCGAAAATTTTGACAAGTTGAAAATGTTAATATTGAACTTATAGGGGTGGTATCACAAAGCTGTATTGGCCAATATTGACCAATATTTACTACTTACCAAGCCTAATTCGATACTGACTCATCACTTAATATTTTATTAATGGAGTAATTCCTGGAATCTTCATATAGTTCAAGCAGGGCTATAAAATATACGGATTCTTAGAAATAACGAAATGTTGGCTCTTCTCGAAAATTTTGACAAGTCTAAAATGTTAATATTGAAATTAAAAGAGTGGTATCAAAAAGCCGTAATAGCCAATATTGACCAATACTTACTAATTACCAATACTTATTCGATATTGGCTCTTCACTTAATATTTTACTAATAGAATAATTCCTGGAATCTCCATATCCTTTAAGCAGCACCATAAAATATTCTATTCTTCGAAATATCGAAATCTTGGCTCTTTTCGAAAATTTTGACAAGTTGAAAATGTTAATATTGAACTTAAAGGAGTGACATCACAAAGCTGTTGCGGCTAATATTAATTAATACTTATTATTTACTAAAAACTATTCGATATTGACTCTTCACTTAATAATTTATTAATGGAATAATTCCTGGAATCTTCATCTCCTTTAAGCAGCACTATAAAATATTCTATTCTTCGAAATATCGAAATCCTGGCTCTTTTCGAAAATTTTGACAAGTTGAAAATGTTAATATTGAACTTATAGGGGTGGTATCACAAAGCTGTAGTGGCCAATATTGACCAATACTTACTATTTACAAATACTTATTCGATGTTGACTCTTCATTGAATATTTGATTAATAGAATGATTCCTGGAATCTTCATATCCTTTAAGCAGCACTATTAAATATTCTATTCTTCGAAATATCGAAATCCTGGCTCTTTTCGAAAATTTTGACAAGTTGAAAACGTTAATATTGAACTTATAGGGGTGGTATCACAAAGCTGTAGTGGCCAATATTGACCAATAGTTACTATTTACCAATACTTATTCGATATTGACCCTTCACTTAATAATTTATTAATGGAATAATTCCTGGAATCTTCATCTCCTTTAAGCAGCACTATAAAATATTCTATTCTTCGAAATATCGAAATCCTGGCTCTTTTCGAAAATTTTGACAAGTTGAAAATGTTAATATTGAACTTATAGGGGTGGTATCACAAAGCTGTAGTGGCCAATATTGACCAATACTTACTATTTACAAATACTTATTCGATGTTGACTCTTCATTGAATATTTGATTAATAGAATAATTCCTGGAATCTTCATATAGTTCAAGCAGGGCTATAATATATACGGATTCTTAGAAATAACGAAATCTTGGCCCTTCTCGAAAATTTTGACAACTTGAGAATGTTAATATTGAACTTAAAAGAGTTCAATATTAACATAAAAAAGCTGTAAAAACAAAAAAAGCTGTAATGGCCAATATTGACCAATACTTACTATTTACCAATACTTATTCGATGTTGACACTTTACTTAATATTTTATTAATAGAATAATTCCTGGAATCTTCATATAGTTTAAGCAGGGCTATGAAATATACGTATTCTTACAAATAACGAAATATTGGCTATTCTCGAAAATTTTGACAAGTTGAAAATGTTAATATTGAACTTATAGGGGTGGTATCACAAAGCTGCAATGGCCAATATTGACCAATACTTACTAATTACCAATACTTATTCGATATTGGCTCTTCACTTAATATTTTATTAATGGAATAATTCCTGGAATCTTCATATAGTTCAAGCAGGGCTATAAAATATACGTATTCTTAGAAATAACGAAATATTGGCTCTTCTCGAAAATTTTGACAAGTCGAAAATGTTAATATTGAACTTAAAAGAGTGGTATCACAAAGCCGTAATAGAAAATATTGACCAATACTTACTAATTACCAATACTTATTCGATATTGGCTCTTCACTTAATATTTTATTAATAGAATAATTAGTGGAAACTCCATATCCTTTAAGCAGCACTATAAAATATTCTATTCTTCGAAATATCGAAATCCTGGCTTTTTCGAAAATTTTGACAAGTTGAAAATGTTAATATTGAACATATAGGGGTGGTATCACAAAGCTGTATTGGCCAATATTGACCAATATTTACTACTTACCAAGCCTAATTCGATAATGACTCATCACTTAATATTTTATTAATGGAATAATTCCTGGAATCTTCATATAGTTCAAGCAGGGCTATAAAATATACGTATTCTTAGAAATAACGAAATATTGGCTCTTCTCGAAAATTTTGACAAGTCGAAAATGTTAATATTGAACTTAAAAGAGTGGTATCACAAAGCCGTAATAGAAAATATTGACCAATACTTACTAATTACCAATACTTATTCGATATTGGCTCTTCACTTAATATTTTATTAATAGAATAATTAGTGGAAACTCCATATCCTTTAAGCAGCACTATAAAATATTCTATTCTTCGAAATATCGAAATCCTGGCTCTTTTCGAAAATTTTGACAAGTTGAAAATGTTAATATTGAACTTATAGGGGTGGTATCACAAAGCTGTATTGGCCAATATTGACCAATATTTACTACTTACCAAGCCTAATTCGATACTGACTCTTCACTTAATATTTTATTAATGGAATAATTCCTGGAATCTTCATATAGTTAAAGGAACTTAAAGGAGTGGTATCAAAAAGCTGTAATGGCCAATATTGACCAATACTTACTAATTACCAATACTTATTCAATATTGATTCTTCATTGAATATTTTATTAATAGAATGATTCCTGGAATCTTCATATAGTTTAAGCAGGGCTATGAAATATTCTATTCTTCGAAATATCGAAATCCTGGCTCTTCTCGAAAATTTTGACAAGTCGAAAATGTTAATATTGAACTTAAAAGAGTGGTATCACAAAGCTGCAATGGCCAATATTGACCAATACTTACTAATTACCAATAATTATTCAATATTGATTCTTCACTGAATATTTGATTAATAGAATAATTCCTGGAATCTTCATATAGTTCAAGCAGGGCTATAAAATATACGTATTCTTAGAAATAACGAAATATTGGCTCTTCTCGAAAATTTTGACAAGTCGAAAATGTTAATATTGAACTTAAAAGAGTGGTATCACAAAGCCGTAATAGAAAATATTGACCAATACTTACTAATTACCAATACTTATTCGATATTGGCTCTTCACTTAATATTTTATTAATAGAATAATTAGTGGAAACTCCATATCCTTTAAGCAGCACTATAAAATATTCTATTCTTCGAAATATCGAAATCCTGGCTCTTTTCGAAAATTTTGACAAGTTGAAAATGTTAATATTGAACTTATAGGGGTGGTATCACAAAGCTGTATTGGCCAATATTGACCAATATTTACTACTTACCAAGCCTAATTCGATACTGACTCTTCACTTAATATTTTATTAATGGAATAATTCCTGGAATCTTCATATAGTTAAAGGAACTTAAAGGAGTGGTATCACAAAGCCGTAATAGCCAATATTGACCAATACTTACTAATTACCAATACTTATTCGATATTGGCTCTTCACGTAATATTTTATTAATAGAATAATTCCTGGAAACTCCATATCCTTTAAGCAGCACTATAAAATATTCTATTCTTCGAAATATCGAAATCCTGGCTCTTTTCGAAAATTTTGACAAGTTGAAAACGTTAATATTGAACTTATAGGGGTGGTATCACAAAGCTGTAGTGGCCAATATTGACCAATACTTACTATTTACCAATACTTATTCGATGTTGACTCTTCATTGAATATTTGATTAATAGAATAATTCCTGGAATCTTCATATAGTTCAAGCAGGGCTATAAAATATACGGATTCTTAGAAATAACGAAATATTGGCTATTCTCGAAAATTTTGACAAGTTGAAAATGTTAATATTGAACTTATAGGAGTGGTATCACAAAGCCGTAATAGCCAATATTGACCAATACTTACTATTTACCAATACTTATTCGATATTGGCCCTTCACTTAATATTTTATTAATAGAATAATTCCTGGAATCTCCATATCCTTTAAGCAGCACTATAAAATATTCTATTCTTCGAAATATCGAAATCCTGGCTCTTTTCGAAAATTTTGACAAGTTGAAAACGTTAATATTGAACTTATAGGAGTGGTATCACAAAGCTGTAGTGGCCAATATTGACCAATACTTACTATTTACCAATACTTATTCGATGTTGACTCTTCATTGAATATTTGATTAATAGAATAATTCCTGGAATCTTCATATAGTTCAAGCAGGGCTATAAAATATACGGATTCTTAGAAATAACGAAATATTGGCTATTCTCGAAAATTTTGACAAGTTGAAAATGTTAATATTGAACTTATAGGAGTGGTATCACAAAGCCGTAATAGCCAATATTGACCAATACTTACTAATTACCAATACTTATTCGATATTGGCTCTTCACTTAATATTTTACTAATAGAATAATTCCTGGAATCTCCATATCCTTTAAGCAGCACCATAAAATATTCTATTCTTCGAAATATCGAAATCTTGGCTCTTTTCGAAAATTTTGACAAGTTGAAAATGTTAATATTGAACTTAAAGGAGTGACATTACAAAGCTGTTGCGGCTAATATTAATTAATACTTATTATTTACTAAAAACTATTCGATATTGACTCTTCAGTGAATACTTGATTAATAAAACAGTTACTGGAATCTTCGTTTACTTCGAACAGGGCTATAAAATATACGTATTCTTAGAAATAGCGAAATCTGGCTCCTTCTCGAAAATTTTGCAATCGAAAAATTTTAGTATTGAACTTAAAGGAGTGGTATCAAAAACCTGTAATGGCCAATATTGACCAATACTTACTATTTACCAATACTTATTCGATATTGACTCTTCACTTAATAATTTATTAATGGAATAATTCCTGGAATCTTCATCTCCTTTAAGCAGCACTATAAAATATTCTATTCTTCGAAATATCGAAATCCTGGCTCTTTTCGAAAATTTTGACAAGTTGAAAATGTTAATATTGAACTTATAGGGGTGGTATCACAAAGCTGTAGTGGCCAATATTGACCAATACTTACTATTTACAAATACTTATTCGATGTTGACTCTTCATTGAATATTTGATTAATAGAATAATTCCTGGAATCTTCATATAGTTCAAGCAGGGCTATAATATATACGGATTCTTAGAAATAACGAAATCTTGGCCCTTCTCGAAAATTTTGACAAGTTGAGAATGTTAATATTGAACTTAAAAGAGTTCAATATTAACATAAAAAAGCTGTAAAAACAAAAAAAGCTGTAATGGCCAATATTGACCAATACTTACTATTTACCAATACTTATTCGATGTTGACACTTTACTTAATATTTTATTAATAGAATGATTCCTGGAATCTTCATATAGTTTAAGCAGGGCTATGAAATATACGTATTCTTACAAATAACGAAATATTGGCTATTCTCGAAAATTTTGACAAGTTGAAAATGTTAATATTGAACTTATAGGGGTGGTATCACAAAGCTGCAATGGCCAATATTGACCAATACTTACTAATTACCAATACTTATTCGATATTGGCTCTTCACTTAATATTTTATTAATAGAATAAGTCCTGGAAACTCCATATCCTTTAAGCAGCACTATAAAATATTCTATTCTTCGAAATATCGAAATCCTGGCTTTTTCGAAAATTTTGACAAGTTGAAAATGTTAATATTGAACTTATAGGGGTGGTATCACAAAGCTGTATTGGCCAATATTGACCAATATTTACTACTTACCAAGCCTAATTCGATAATGACTCATCACTTAATATTTTATTAATGGAATAATTCCTGGAATCCTCATATAGTTCAAGCAGGGCTATAAAATATACGTATTCTTAGAAATAACGAAATATTGGCTCTTCTCGAAAATTTTGACAAGTCGAAAATGTTAATATTGAACTTAAAAGAGTGGTATCACAAAGCCGTAATAGAAAATATTGACCAATACTTACTAATTACCAATACTTATTCGATATTGGCTCTTCACTTAATATTTTATTAATAGAATAATTAGTGGAAACTCCATATCCTTTAAGCAGCACTATAAAATATTCTATTCTTCGAAATATCGAAATCCTGGCTCTTTTCGAAAATTTTGACAAGTTGAAAATGTTAATATTGAACTTATAGGGGTGGTATCACAAAGCTGTATTGGCCAATATTGACCAATATTTACTACTTACCAAGCCTAATTCGATACTGACTCTTCACTTAATATTTTATTAATGGAATAATTCCTGGAATCTTCATATAGTTAAAGGAACTTAAAGGAGTGGTATCAAAAAGCTGTAATGGCCAATATTGACCAATACTTACTAATTACCAATACTTATTCAATATTGATTCTTCATTGAATATTTTATTAATAGAATGATTCCTGGAATCTTCATATAGTTTAAGCAGGGCTATGAAATATTCTATTCTTCGAAATATCGAAATCCTGGCTCTTCTCGAAAATTTTGACAAGTCGAAAATGTTAATATTGAACTTAAAAGAGTGGTATCACAAAGCTGCAATGGCCAATATTGACCAATACTTACTAATTACCAATAATTATTCAATATTGATTCTTCACTGAATATTTGATTAATAGAATAATTCCTGGAATCTTCATATAGTTCAAGCAGGGCTATAAAATATACGTATTCTTAGAAATAACGAAATATTGGCTCTTCTCGAAAATTTTGACAAGTCGAAAATGTTAATATTGAACTTAAAAGAGTGGTATCACAAAGCCGTAATAGCCAATATTGACCAATACTTACTAATTACCAATACTTATTCGATATTGGCTCTTCACGTAATATTTTATTAATAGAATAATTCCTGGAAACTCCATATCCTTTAAGCAGCACTATAAAATATTCTATTCTTCGAAATATCGAAATCCTGGCTCTTTTCGAAAATTTTGACAAGTTGAAAACGTTAATATTGAACTTATAGGGGTGGTATCACAAAGCTGTAGTGGCCAATATTGACCAATACTTACTATTTACCAATAATTATTCAATATTGATTCTTCACTGAATATTTGATTAATAGAATAATTCCTGGAATCTTCATATAGTTCAAGCAGGGCTATAAAATATATATATTCTTAGAAATAACGAAATATTGGCTCTTCTCGAAAATTTTGACAAGTCGAAAATGTTAATATTGAACTTAAAAGAGTGGTATCACAAAGCCGTAATAGCCAATATTGACCAATACTTACTAATTACCAATACTTATTCGATATTGGCTCTTCACGTAATATTTTATTAATAGAATAATTCCTGGAAACTCCATATCCTTTAAGCAGCACTATAAAATATTCTATTCTTCGAAATATCGAAATCCTGGCTCTTTTCGAAAATTTTGACAAGTTGAAAATGTTAATATTGAACTTAAAGGAGTGACATCACAAAGCTGTTGCGGCTAATATTAATTAATACTTATTATTTACTAAAAACTACTCGATATTGACTCTTCAGTGAATACTTGATTAATAAAACAGTTACTGGAATCTTCGTTTACTTCGAACAGGACTATAAAATATACGTATTCTTAGAAATAGCGAAATCTGGCTCCTTCTCGAAAATTTTGCAATCGAAAAATTTTAGTATTGAACTTAAAGGAGTGGTATCAAAAAGCTGTAATGGCCAATATTGACCAATACTTACTATTTACCCATACTTATTCGATGTTGACACTTTACTTAATATTTTATTAATAGAATGATTCCTGGAATCTTCATATCCTTTAAGCAGCACTATAAAATATTCTATTCTTCGAAATATCGAAATCCTGGCTCTTTTCGAAAATTTTGACAAGTTGAAAACGTTAATATTGAACTTATAGGGGTGGTATCACAAAGCTGTAGTGGCCAATATTGACCAATACTTACTGTTTACCAATACTTATTCGATGTTGACTCTTCACTGAATATTTGATTAATAGAGTAATTCCTGGAATCTTCATATAGTTCAAGCAGGGCTATAAAATATACGGATTCTTAGAAATAACGAAATCTTGGCTCTTCTCGAAAATTTTGACAAGTCGAAAATGTTAATATTGAACTTAAAAGAGTGGTATCACAAAGCCGTAATAGCCAATATTGACCAATACTTACTAATTACCAATACTTATTCGATATTGGCTCTTCACTTAATATTTTATTAATAGAATAATTCCTGGAATCTCCATATCCTTTAAGCAGCACCATAAAATATTCTATTCTTCGAAATATCGAAATCCTGGTTCTTTTCGAAAATTTTGACAAGTTGAAAATGTTAATATTGAACTTAAAGGAGTGACATCACAAAGCTGTTGCGGCTAATATTAATTAATACTTATTATTTACTAAAAACTATTCGATATTGACTCTTCAGTGAATACTTGATTAATAAAACAGTTACTGGAATCTTCGTTTACTTCGAACAGGGCTATAAAATATACGTATTCTTAGAAATAGCGAAATCTGGCTTCTTCTCGAAAATTTTGCAATCGAAAAATTTTAGTATTGAACTTAAAGGAGTGGTATCAAAAAGCTGTAATGGCCAATATTGACCAATACTTACTAATTACCAATACTTATTCAATATTGATTCTTCATTGAATATTTTATTAATAGAATGATTCCTGGAATCTTCATATAGTTTAAGCAGGGCTATGAAATATTCTATTCTTCGAAATATCGAAATCCTGGCTCTTCTCGAAAATTTTGACAAGTCGAAAATGTTAATATTGAACTTAAAAGAGTGGTATCACAAAGCTGCAATGGCCAATATTGACCAATACTTACTAATTACCAATACTTATTCGATATTGGCTCTTCACATAATATTTTATTAATAGAATAATTCCTGGAATCTCCATATCCTTTAAGCAGCACCATAAAATATTCTATTCTTCGAAATATCGAAATCCTGGTTCTTTTCGAAAATTTTGACAAGTTGAAAATGTTAATATTGAACTTAAAGGAGTGACATCACAAAGCTGTTGCGGCTAATATTAATTAATACTTATTATTTACTAAAAACTATTCGATATTGACTCTTCAGTGAATACTTGATTAATAAAACAGTTACTGGAATCTTCGTTTACTTCGAACAGGGCTATAAAATATACGTATTCTTAGAAATAGCGAAATCTGGCTTCTTCTCGAAAATTTTGCAATCGAAAAATTTTAGTATTGAACTTAAAGGAGTGGTATCACAAAGCTGTAGTGGCCAATATTGACCAATACTTACTATTTACAAATACTTATTCGATGTTGACTCTTCATTGAATATTTGATTAATAGAATAATTCCTGGAATCTTCATATAGTTCAAGCAGGGCTATAATATATACGGATTCTTAGAAATAACGAAATCTTGGCCCTTCTGGAAAATTTTGACAAGTTGAGAATGTTAATATTGAACTTAAAAGAGTGGTATCACAAAGCTGTAATGGCCAATATTGACCAATACTTACTAATTACCAATACTTATTCAATATTGATTCTTCATTGAATATTTTATTAATAGAATGATTCCTGGAATCTTCATATAGTTTAAGCAGGGCTATGAAATATTCTATTCTTCGAAATATCGAAATCCTGGCTCTTCTCGAAAATTTTGACAAGTCGAAAATGTTAATATTGAACTTAAAAGAGTGGTATCACAAAGCTGCAATGGCCAATATTGACCAATACTTACTAATTACCAATAATTATTCAATATTGATTCTTCACTGAATATTTGATTAATAGAATAATTCCTGGAATCTTCATATAGTTCAAGCAGGGCTATAAAATATACGTATTCTTAGAAATAACGAAATATTGGCTCTTCTCGAAAATTTTGACAAGTCGAAAATGTTAATATTGAACTTAAAAGAGTGGTATCACAAAGCCGTAATAGCCAATATTGACCAATACTTACTAATTACCAATACTTATTCGATATTGGCTCTTCACGTAATATTTTTTTAATAGAATAATTCCTGGAAACTCCATATCCTTTAAGCAGCACTATAAAATATTCTATTCTTCGAAATATCGAAATCCTGGCTCTTTTCGAAAATTTTGACAAGTTGAAAACGTTAATATTGAACTTATAGGGGTGGTATCACAAAGCTGTAGTGGCCAATATTGACCAATACTTACTATTTACCAATAATTATTCAATATTGATTCTTCACTGAATATTTGATTAATAGAGTAATTCCTGGAATCTTCATATAGTTCAAGCAGGGCTATAAAATATACGGATTCTTAGAAATAACGAAATCTTGGCTCTTCTCGAAAATTTTGACAAGTCGAAAATGTTAATATTGAACTTAAAAGAGTGGTATCACAAAGCCGTAATAGAAAATATTGACCAATACTTATTCGATATTGGCTCTTCACTTAATATTTTATTAATAGAATAATTAGTGGAAACTCCATATCCTTTAAGCAGCACTATAAAATATTCTATTCTTCGAAATATCGAAATCCTGGCTCTTTTCGAAAATTTTGACAAGTTGAAAATGTTAATATTGAACTTATAGGGGTGGTATCACAAAGCTGTATTGGCCAATATTGACCAATATTTACTACTTACCAAGCCTAATTCGATAATGACTCATCACTTAATATTTTATTAATGGAATAATTCCTGGAATCTTCATATAGTTCAAGCAGGGCTATAAAATATACGTATTCTTAGAAATAACGAAATATTGGCTCTTCTCGAAAATTTTGACAAGTCGAAAATGTTAATATTGAACTTAAAAGAGTGGTATCACAAAGCCGTAATAGAAAATATTGACCAATACTTACTAATTACCAATACTTATTCGATATTGGCTCTTCACTTAATATTTTATTAATAGAATAATTAGTGGAAACTCCATATCCTTTAAGCAGCACTATAAAATATTCTATTCTTCGAAATATCGAAATCCTGGCTCTTTTCGAAAATTTTGACAAGTTGAAAATGTTAATATTGAACTTATAGGGGTGGTATCACAAAGCTGTATTGGCCAATATTGACCAATATTTACTACTTACCAAGCCTAATTCGATACTGACTCTTCACTTAATATTTTATTAATGGAATAATTCCTGGAATCTTCATATAGTTAAAGGAACTTAAAGGAGTGGTATCAAAAAGCTGTAATGGCCAATATTGACCAATACTTACTAATTACCAATACTTATTCAATATTGATTCTTCATTGAATATTTTATTAATAGAATGATTCCTGGAATCTTCATATAGTTTAAGCAGGGCTATGAAATATTCTATTCTTCGAAATATCGAAATCCTGGCTCTTCTCGAAAATTTTGACAAGTCGAAAATGTTAATATTGAACTTAAAAGAGTGGTATCACAAAGCTGCAATGGCCAATATTGACCAATACTTACTAATTACCAATAATTATTCAATATTGATTCTTCACTGAATATTTGATTAATAGAATAATTCCTGGAATCTTCATATAGTTCAAGCAGGGCTATAAAATATACGTATTCTTAGAAATAACGAAATATTGGCTCTTCTCGAAAATTTTGACAAGTCGAAAATGTTAATATTGAACTTAAAAGAGTGGTATCACAAAGCCGTAATAGCCAATATTGACCAATACTTACTAATTACCAATACTTATTCGATATTGGCTCTTCACGTAATATTTTATTAATAGAATAATTCCTGGAAACTCCATATCCTTTAAGCAGCACTATAAAATATTCTATTCTTCGAAATATCGAAATCCTGGCTCTTTTCGAAAATTTTGACAAGTTGAAAACGTTAATATTGAACTTATAGGGGTGGTATCACAAAGCTGTAGTGGCCAATATTGACCAATACTTACTATTTACCAATAATTATTCAATATTGATTCTTCACTGAATATTTGATTAATAGAGTAATTCCTGGAATCTTCATATAGTTCAAGCAGGGCTATAAAATATACGGATTCTTAGAAATAACGAAATCTTGGCTCTTCTCGAAAATTTTGACAAGTCGAAAATGTTAATATTGAACTTAAAAGAGTGGTATCACAAAGCCGTAATAGCCAATATTGACCAATACTTACTAATTACCAATACTTATTCGATATTGGCTCTTCACTTAATATTTTATTAATAGAATAATTCCTGGAATCTCCATATCCTTTAAGCAGCACCATAAAATATTCTATTCTTCGAAATATCGAAATCCTGGTTCTTTTCGAAAATTTTGACAAGTTGAAAATGTTAATATTGAACTTAAAGGAGTGACATCACAAAGCTGTTGCGGCTAATATTAATTAATACTTATTATTTACTAAAAACTATTCGATATTGACTCTTCAGTGAATACTTGATTAATAAAACAGTTACTGGAATCTTCGTTTACTTCGAACAGGGCTATAAAATATACGTATTCTTAGAAATAGCGAAATCTGGCTTCTTACTACTTACTATTAACCAATACTTATTCGATATTGACTCTTCACTTAATAATTTATTAATGGAATAATTCCTGGAATCTTCATCTCCTTTAAGCAGCACTATAAAATATTCTATTCTTCGAAATATCGAAATCCTGGCTCTTTTCGAAAATTTTGACAAGTTGAAAATGTTAATATTGAACTTATAGGGGTGGTATCACAAAGCTGTAGTGGCCAATATTGACCAATACTTACTATTTACAAATACTTATTCGATGTTGACTCTTCATTGAATATTTGATTAATAGAATAATTCCTGGAATCTTCATATAGTTCAAGCAGGGCTATAATATATACGGATTCTTAGAAATAACGAAATCTTGGCCCTTCTCGAAAATTTTGACAAGTTGAGAATGTTAATATTGAACTTAAAAGAGTTCAATATTAACATAAAAAAGCTGTAAAAACAAAAAAAGCTGTAATGGCCAATATTGACCAATACTTACTATTTACCAATACTTATTCGATGTTGACACTTTACTTAATATTTTATTAATAGAATGATTCCTGGAATCTTCATATAGTTTAAGCAGGGCTATGAAATATACGTATTCTTACAAATAACGAAATATTGGCTATTCTCGAAAATTTTGACAAGTTGAAAATGTTAATATTGAACTTATAGGGGTGGTATCACAAAGCTGCAATGGCCAATATTGACCAATACTTACTAATTACCAATACTTATTCGATATTGGCTCTTCACTTAATATTTTATTAATAGAATAAGTCCTGGAAACTCCATATCCTTTAAGCAGCACTATAAAATATTCTATTCTTCGAAATATCGAAATCCTGGCTTTTTCGAAAATTTTGACAAGTTGAAAATGTTAATATTGAACTTATAGGGGTGGTATCACAAAGCTGTATTGGCCAATATTGACCAATATTTACTATTTACCAATACTTATTCGATGTTGACTCTTCATTGAATATTTGATTAATAGAATAATTCCTGGAATCTTCATATAGTTCAAGCAGGGCTATAATATATACGGATTCTTAGAAATAACGAAATCTTGGCCCTTCTCGAAAATTTTGACAAGTTGAGAATGTTAATATTGAACTTAAAAGAGTGGTATCACAAAGCTGCAATGGCCAATATTGACCAATACTTACTAATTACCAATACTTATTCAATATTGATTCTTCACTGAATATTTGATTAATAGAATAATTCCTGGAATCTTCATATAGTTCAAGCAGGGCTATAAAATATACGTATTCTTAGAAATAACGAAATATTGGCTCTTCCCGAAAATTTTGACAAGTCGAAAATGTTAATATTGAACTTAAAAGAGTGGTATCACAAAGCCGTAATAGCCAATATTGACCAATACTTACTAATTACAATTACTTATTCGATATTGGCTCTTCACGTAATATTTTATTAATAGAATAATTCCTGGAAACTCCATATCCTTTAAGCAGCACTATAAAATATTCTATTCTTCGAAATATCGAAATCCTGGCTCTTTTCGAAAATTTTGACAAGTTGAAAATGTTAATATTGAACTTATAGGGTGGTATCACAAAGCTGTATTGGCCAATATTGACCAATATTTACTAATTACCAATACTTATTCAATATTGATTCTTCATTGAATATTTTATTAATAGAATGATTCCTGGAATCTTCATATAGTTTAAGCAGGGCTATGAAATATTCTATTCTTCGAAATATCGAAATCCTGGCTCTTCTCGAAAATTTTGACAAGTCGAAAATGTTAATATTGAACTTAAAAGAGTGGTATCACAAAGCTGCAATGGCCAATATTGACCAATACTTACTATTAACCAATACTTATTCGATATTGACTCTTCACTTAATAATTTATTAATGGAATAATTCCTGGAATCTTCATCTCCTTTAAGCAGCACTATAAAATATTCTATTCTTCGAAATATCGAAATCCTGGCTCTTTTCGAAAATTTTGACAAGTTGAAAATGTTAATATTGAACTTATAGGGGTGGTATCACAAAGCTGTAGTGGCCAATATTGACCAATACTTACTATTTACCAATACTTATTCGATGTTGACTCTTCATTGAATATTTGATTAATAGAATAATTCCTGGAATCTTCATATAGTTCAAGCAGGGCTATAATATATACGGATTCTTAGAAATAACGAAATCTTGGCCCTTCTCGAAAATTTTGACAAGTTGAGAATGTTAATATTGAACTTAAAAGAGTTCAATATTAACATAAAAAAGCTGTAAAAACAAAAAAAGCTGTAGTGGCCAATATTGACCAATACTTACTATTTACCAATACTTATTCGATGTTGACTCTTCACTGAATATTTGGTTAATAGAGTAATTCCTGGAATCTTCATATAGTTCAAGCAGGGCTATAAAATATACGGATTCTTAGAAATAACGAAATCTTGGCTCTTCTCGAAAATTTTGACAAGTTGAGAATGTTAATATTGAACTTAAAAGAGTGGTATCACAAAGCTGCAATGGCCAATATTGACCAATACTTACTAATTACCAATACTTATTCAATATTGATTCTTCACTGAATATTTGATTAATAGAATAATTCCTGGAATCTTCATATAGTTCAAGCAGGGCTATAAAATATACGTATTCTTAGAAATAACGAAATATTGGCTCTTCCCGAAAATTTTGACAAGTCGAAAATGTTAATATTGAACTTAAAAGAGTGGTATCACAAAGCCGTAATAGCCAATATTGACCAATACTTACTAATTACAATTACTTATTCGATATTGGCTCTTCACGTAATATTTTATTAATAGAATAATTCCTGGAAACTCCATATCCTTTAAGCAGCACTATAAAATATTCTATTCTTCGAAATATCGAAATCCTGGCTCTTTTCGAAAATTTTGACAAGTTGAAAATGTTAATATTGAACTTAAAAGAGTTCAATATTAACATAAAAAAGCTGTAAAAACAAAAAAAGCTGTAGTGGCCAATATTGACCAATACTTACTATTTACCAATACTTATTCGATGTTGACTCTTCACTGAATATTTGGTTAATAGAGTAATTCCTGGAATCTTCATATAGTTCAAGCAGGGCTATAAAATATACGGATTCTTAGAAATAACGAAATCTTGGCTCTTCTCGAAAATTTTGACAAGTTGAGAATGTTAATATTGAACTTAAAAGAGTGGTATCACAAAGCTGTATTGGCCAATATTGCCCAATATTTACTAATTACCAATACTTATTCAATATTGATTCTTCATTGAATATTTTATTAATAGAATGATTCCTGGAATCTTCATATAGTTTAAGCAGGGCTATGAAATATTCTATTCTTCGAAATATCGAAATCCTGGCTCTTCTCGAAAATTTTGACAAGTCGAAAATGTTAATATTGAACTTAAAAGAGTGGTATCACAAAGCTGCAATGGCCAATATTGACCAATACTTACTATTAACCAATACTTATTCGATATTGACTCTTCACTTAATAATTTATTAATGGAATAATTCCTGGAATCTTCATCTCCTTTAAGCAGCACTATAAAATATTCTATTCTTCGAAATATCGAAATCCTGGCTCTTTTCGAAAATTTTGACAAGTTGAAAATGTTAATATTGAACTTATAGGGGTGGTATCACAAAGCTGTAGTGGCCAATATTGACCAATACTTACTATTTACCAATACTTATTCGATGTTGACTCTTCATTGAATATTTGATTAATAGAATAATTCCTGGAATCTTCATATAGTTCAAGCAGGGCTATAATATATACGGATTCTTAGAAATAACGAAATCTTGGCCCTTCTCGAAAATTTTGACAAGTTGAGAATGTTAATATTGAACTTAAAAGAGTTCAATATTAACATAAAAAAGCTGTAAAAACAAAAAAAGCTGTAGTGGCCAATATTGACCAATACTTACTATTTACCAATACTTATTCGATGTTGACTCTTCACTGAATATTTGGTTAATAGAGTAATTCCTGGAATCTTCATATAGTTCAAGCAGGGCTATAAAATATACGGATTCTTAGAAATAACGAAATCTTGGCTCTTCTCGAAAATTTTGACAAGTCGAAAATGTTAATATTGAACTTAAAAGAGTGGTATCACAAAGCCGTAATAGCCAATATTGACCAATACTTACTAATTACCAATACTTATTCGATATTGGCTCTTCACTGAATATTTGATTAATAGAATAATTCCTGGAATCTTCATATAGTTCAAGCAGGGCTATAAAATATACGTATTCTTAGAAATAACGAAATTTTGGCTCTTCTCGAAAATTTTGACAAGTCGAAAATGTTAATATTGAACTTAAAAGAGTGGTATCACAAAGCCGTAATAGCCAATATTGACCAATACTTACTAATTACCAATACTTATTCGATATTGGCTCTTCACGTAATATTTTATTAATAGAATAATTCCTGGAAACTCCATATCCTTTAAGCAGCACTATAAAATATTCTATTCTTCGAAATATCGAAATCCTGGCTCTTTTCGAAAATTTTGACAAGTTGAAAATGTTAATATTGAACTTATAGGGTGGTATCACAAAGCTGTATTGGCCAATATTGACCAATATTTACTACTTACCAAGACTAATTCGATACTGACTCTTCACTTAATATTTTATTAATGGAATAATTCCTGGAATCTTCATATAGTTCAAGCAGGGCTATAATATATACGGATTCTTAGAAATAACGAAATCTTGGCCCTTCTCGAAAATTTTGACAAGTTGAGAATGTTAATATTGAACTTAAAAGAGTTCAATATTAACATAAAAAAGCTGTAAAAACAAAAAAAGCTGTAGTGGCCAATATTGACCAATACTTACTATTTACCAATACTTATTCGATGTTGACTCTTCACTGAATATTTGGTTAATAGAGTAATTCCTGGAATCTTCATATAGTTCAAGCAGGGCTATAAAATATACGGATTCTTAGAAATAACGAAATCTTGGCTCTTCTCGAAAATTTTGACAAGTTGAGAATGTTAATATTGAACTTAAAAGAGTGGTATCACAAAGCTGCAATGGCCAATATTGACCAATACTTACTAATTACCAATACTTATTCAATATTGATTCTTCACTGAATATTTGATTAATAGAATAATTCCTGGAATCTTCATACAGTTCAAGCAGGGCTATAAAATATACGTATTCTTAGAAATAACGAAATTTTGGCTCTTCTCGAAAATTTTGACAAGTCGAAAATGTTAATATTGAACTTAAAAGAGTGGTATCACAAAGCCGTAATAGCCAATATTGACCAATACTTACTAATTACCAATACTTATTCGATATTGGCTCTTCACGTAATATTTTATTAATAGAATAATTCCTGGAAACTCCATATCCTTTAAGCAGCACTATAAAATATTCTATTCTTCGAAATATCGAAATCCTGGCTCTTTTCGAAAATTTTGACAAGTTGAAAATGTTAATATTGAACTTATAGGGTGGTATCACAAAGCTGTATTGGCCAATATTGACCAATATTTACTACTTACCAAGACTAATTCGATACTGACTCTTCACTTAATATTTTATTAATGGAATAATTCCTGGAATCTTCATATAGTTAAAGCAGGGCTATAAAATATACGTATTCTTAGAAATAACGCAATATTGGCTCTTCTCGAAAATTTTGACAAGTTGAGAATGTTAATATTGAACTTAAAGGAGTGACATCACAAAGCTGTTGCGGCTAATATTAATTAATACTTATTATTTACTAAAAACTATTCGATATTGACTCTTCAGTGAATACTTGATTAATAAAACAGTTACTGGAATCTTCGTTTACTTCGAACAGGGCTATAAAATATACGTATTCTTAGAAATAGCGAAATCTGGCTACTTCTCGAAAATTTTGCAATCGAAAAATTTTAGTATTGAACTTAAAGGAGTGGTATCAAAAAGCTGTAATGGCCAATATTGACCAATACTTACTAATTACCAATACTTATTCAATATTGATTCTTCATTGAATATTTTATTAATAGAATGATTCCTGGAATCTTCATATAGTTTAAGCAGGGCTATGAAATATTCTATTCTTCGAAATATCGAAATCCTGGCTCTTCTCGAAAATTTTGACAAGTCGAAAATGTTAATATTGAACTTAAAAGAGTTCAATATTAACATAAAAAAGCTGTAAAAACAAAAAAAGCTGTAGTGGCCAATATTGACCAATACTTACTATTTACCAATACTTATTCGATGTTGACTCTTCACTGAATATTTGGTTAATAGAGTAATTCCTGGAATCTTCATATAGTTCAAGCAGGGCTATAAAATATACGGATTCTTAGAAATAACGAAATCTTGGCTCTTCTCGAAAATTTTGACAAGTTGAGAATGTTAATATTGAACTTAAAGGAGTGGTATCACAAAGCTGCAATGGCCAATATTGACCAATACTTACTAATTACCAATACTTATTCAATATTGATTCTTCACTGAATATTTGATTAATAGAATAATTCCTGGAATCTTCATATAGTTCAAGCAGGGCTATAAAATATACGTATTCTTAGAAATAACGAAATATTGGCTCTTCTCGAAAATTTTGACAAGTCGAAAATGTTAATATTGAACTTAAAAGAGTGGTATCACAAAGCCGTAATAGCCAATATTGACCAATACTTACTAATTACCAATACTTATTCGATATTGGCTCTTCACGTAATATTTTATTAATAGAATAATTCCTGGAAACTCCATATCCTTTAAGCAGCACTATAAAATATTCTATTCTTCGAAATATCGAAATCTTGGCTCTTTTCGAAAATTTTGACAAGTTGAAAATGTTAATATTGAACTTATAGGGTGGTATCACAAAGCTGTATTGGCCAATATTGACCAATATTTACTACTTACCAAGACTAATTCGATACTGACTCTTCACTTAATATTTTATTAATGGAATAATTCCTGGAATCTTCATATAGTTAAAGCAAGGCTATAAAATATACGTATTCTTAGAAATAACGCAATATTGGCTCTTCTCGAAAATTTTGACAAGTTGAGAATGTTAATATTGAACTTAAAGGAGTGACATCACAAAGCTGTTGCGGCTAATATTAATTAATACTTATTATTTACTAAAAACTATTCGATATTGACTCTTCAGTGAATACTTGATTAATAAAACAGTTACTGGAATCTTCGTTTACTTCGAACAGGGCTATAAAATATACGTATTCTTAGAAATAGCGAAATCTGGCTACTTCTCGAAAATTTTGCAATCGAAAAATTTTAGTATTGAACTTAAAGGAGTGGTATCAAAAAGCTGTAATGGCCAATATTGACCAATACTTACTAATTACCAATACTTATTCAATATTGATTCTTCATTGAATATTTTATTAATAGAATGATTCCTGGAATCTTCATATAGTTTAAGCAGGGCTATGAAATATTCTATTCTTCGAAATATCGAAATCCTGGCTCTTCTCGAAAATTTTGACAAGTCGAAAATGTTAATATTGAACTTAAAAGAGTGGTATCACAAAGCTGCAATGGCCAATATTGACCAATACTTACTAATTACCAATACTTATTCAATATTGATTCTTCACTGAATATTTGATTAATAGAATAATTCCTGGAATCTTCATATAGTTCAAGCAGGGCTATAAAATATACGGATTCTTAGAAATAACGAAATCTTGGCCCTTCTCGAAAATTTTGACAAGTTGAGAATGTTAATATTGAACTTAAAAGAGATCAATATTAACCTAAAAAAGCTGTAAAAACAAAAAAAGCTGTAATGGCCAATATTGACCAATACTTACTATTTACCAATACTTATTCGATGTTGACTCTTCACTGAATATTTGGTTAATAGAATAATTCCTGGAATCTTCATATAGTTCAAGCAGGGCTATAATATATACGGATTCTTAGAAATAACGAAATCTTGGCCCTTCTCGAAAATTTTGACAAGTTGAGAATGTTAATATTGAACTTAAAAGAGTGGTATCACAAAGCTGCAATGGCCAATATTGACCAATACTTACTAATTACCAATACTTATTCAATATTGATTCTTCACTGAATATTTGATTAATAGAATAATTCCTGGAATCTTCATATAGTTCAAGCAGGGCTATAAAATATACGTATTCTTAGAAATAACGAAATATTGGCTCTTCTCGAAAATTTTGACAAGTCGAAAATGTTAATATTGAACTTAAAAGAGTGGTATCACAAAGCCGTAATAGAAAATATTGACCAATACTTACTAATTACCAATACTTATTCGATATTGGCTCTTCACTTAATATTTTATTAATAGAATAATTAGTGGAAACTCCATATCCTTTAAGCAGCACTATAAAATATTCTATTCTTCGAAATATCGAAATCCTGGCTCTTTTCGAAAATTTTGACAAGTTGAAAATGTTAATATAGAACTTATAGGGGTGGTATCACAAAGCTGTATTGGCCAATATTGACCAATATTTACTACTTACCAAGCCTAATTCGATACTGACTCTTCACTTAATATTTTATTAATGGAATAATTCCTGGAATCTTCATATAGTTAAAGCAGGGCTATAAAATATACGTATTCTTAGAAATAACGAAATATTGGCTCTTCTCGAAAATTTTTACAAGTTGAGAATGTTAATATTGAACTTAAAGGAGTGACATCACAAAGCTGTTGCGGCTAATATTAATTAATACTTATTATTTACTAAAAACTATTCGATATTGACTCTTCAGTGAATACTTGATTAATAAAACAGTTACTGGAATCTTCGTTTACTTCGAACAAGGCTATAAAATATACGTATTCTTAGAAATAGCGAAATCTGGCTACTTCTCGAAAATTTTGCAATCGAAAAATTTTAGTATTGATCTTAAAGGAGTGGTATCAAAAAGCTGTAATGGCCAATATTGACCAATACTTACTATTTACCAATACTTATTCGATGTTGACACTTTACTTAATATTTTATTAATAGAATGATTCCTGGAATCTTCATATCCTTTAAGCAGCACTATAAAATATTCTATTCTTCGAAATATGGAAATCCTGGCCCTTCTCGAAAATTTTGACAAGTCGAAAATGTTAATATTGAACTTATAGGGGTGGTATCACAAAGCTGTATTGGCCAATATTGACCAATACTTACTATTTACCAATACTTATTCGATGTTGACTCTTCACTGAATATTTGATTAATAGAGTAATTCCTGGAATCTTCATATAGTTCAAGCAGGGCTATAAAATATACGGATTCTTAGAAATAACGAAATCTTGGCTCTTCTCGGAAATTTTGACAAGTCGAAAATGTTAATATTGAACTTAAAAGAGTGGTATCACAAAGCTGCAATGGCCAATATTGACCAATACTTACTATTTACCACTACTTATTCGATGTTGACACTTTACTTAATATTTTATTAATAGAATGATTTCTGGAATCTTCATATAGTTTAAGCAGGGCTATGAAATATACGTGTTCTTACAAATAACGAAATATTGGCTATTCTCGAAAATTTTGACAAGTTGAAAATGTTTATATTGAACTTATAGGGGTGGTATCACAAAGCCGTAATAGCCAATATTGACCAATACTTACTATTTACCAATACTTATTCGATATTGGCTCTTCACTTAATATTTTATTAATAGAATAATTCCTGGAATCTCCATAACCTTTAAGCAGCACTATAAAATATTCTATTCTTCGAAATATCGAAATCCTGGCTCTTTTCGAAAATTTTGACAAGTTGAAAATGTTAATATTGAACTTAAAGGAGTGACATCACAAAGCTGTTGCGGCTAATATTAATTAATACTTATTATTTACTAAAAACTATTCGATATTGACTCTTCAGTGAATACTTGATTAATAAAACAGTTACTGGAATATTCGTTTACTTCGAACAGGGCTATAAAATATACGTATTCTTAGAAATAGCGAAATCTGGCTCCTTCTCGAAAATTTTGCAATCGAAAAGTTTTAGTATTGAACTTAAAGCAGTGGTATCAAAAAGCTGTAATGGCCAATATTGACCAATACTTACTATTTACCAATACTTATTCGATGTTGACTCTTCATTGAATATTTGATTAATAGAATAATTCCTGGAATCTTCATATAGTTCAAGCAGGGCTATAATATATACGGATTCTTAGAAATAACGAAATCTTGGCCCTTCTCGAAAATTTTGACAAGTTGAGAATGTTAATATTGAACTTAAAAGAGTTCAATATTAACATAAAAAAGCTGTAAAAACAAAAAAAGCTGTAGTGGCCAATATTGACCAATACTTACTATTTACCAATACTTATTCGATGTTGACACTTTACTTAATATTTTATTAATAGAATGATTCCTGGAATCTTCATATCCTTTAAGCAGCACTATAAAATATTCTATTCTTCGAAATATCGAAATCCTGGCCCTTCTCGAAAATTTTGACAAGTCGAAAATGTTAATATTGAACTTATAGGGGTGGTATCACAAAGCTGTATTGGCCAATATTGACCAATACTTACTATTTACCAATACTTATTCGATGTTGACTCTTCACTGAATATTTGATTAATAGAGTAATTCCTGGAATCTTCTTATAGTTCAAGCAGGGCTATAAAATATACGTATTCTTAGAAATAACGAAATATTGGCTCTTCTCGAAAATTTTGACAAGTCGAAAATGTTAATATTGAACTTAAAAGAGTGGTATCACAAAGCTGCAATGGCCAATATTGACCAATACTTACTATTTACCACTACTTATTCGATGTTGACACTTTACTTAATATTTTATTAATAGAATGATTTCTGGAATCTTCATATAGTTTAAGCAGGGCTATGAAATATGCGTATTCTTACAAATAACGAAATATTGGCTATTCTCGAAAATTTTGACAAGTTGAAAATGTTTATATTGAACTTATAGGGGTGGTATCACAAAGCCGTAATAGCCAATATTGACCAATACTTACTATTTACCAATACTTATTCGATATTGGCCCTTCACTTAATATTTTATTAATAGAATAATTCCTGGAATCTCCATAACCTTTAAGCAGCACTATAAAATATTCTATTCTTCGAAATATCGAAATCCTGGCTCTTTTCGAAAATTTTGACAAGTTGAAAATGTTAATATTGAACTTAAAGGAGTGACATCACAAAGCTGTTGCGGCTAATATTAATTAATACTTATTATTTACTAAAAACTATTCGATATTGACTCTTCAGTGAATACTTGATTAATAAAACAGTTACTGGAATATTCGTTTACTTCGAACAGGGCTATAAAATATACGTATTCTTAGAAATAGCGAAATCTGGCTCCTTCTCGAAAATTTTGGAATCGAAAAATTTTAGTATTGAACTTAAAGCAGTGGTATCAAAAAGCTGTAATGGCCAATATTGACCAATACTTACTATTTTCCAATACTTATTCGATATTGGCTCTTCACGTAATATTTTATTAATAGAATAATTCCTGGAAACTCCATATCCTTTAAGCAGCACTATAAAATATTCTATTCTTCGAAATATCGAAATCCTGGCTCTTTTCGAAAATTTTGACAAGTTGAAAACGTTAATATTGAACTTATAGGGGTGGTATCACAAAGCTGTAGTGGCCAATATTGACCAATACTTACTATTTACCAATACTTATTCGATGTTGACTCTTCATTGAATATTTGATTAATAGAATAATTCCTGGAATCTTCATACAGTTCAAGCAGGGCTATAATATATACGGATTCTTAGAAATAACGAAATCTTGGCCCTTCTCGAAAATTTTGACAAGTTGAGAATGTTAATATTGAACTTAAAAGAGTTCAATATTAACATAAAAAAGCTGTAAAAACAAAAAAAGCTGTAGTGGCCAATATTGACCAATACTTACTATTTACCAATACTTATTCGATGTTGACTCTTCACTGAATATTTGGTTAATAGAGTAATTCCTGGAATCTTCATATAGTTCAAGCAGGGCTATAAAATATACGGATTCTTAGAAATAACGAAATCTTGGCTCTTCTCGAAAATTTTGACAAGTCGAAAATGTTAATATTGAACTTAAAAGAGTGGTATCACAAAGCCGTAATAGCCAATATTGACCAATACTTACTAATTACCAATACTTATTCGATATTGGCTCTTCACTGAATATTTGATTAATAGAATAATTCCTGGAATCTTCATATAGTTCAAGCAGGGCTATAAAATATACGTATTCTTAGAAATAACGAAATTTTGGCTCTTCTCGAAAATTTTGACAAGTCGAAAATGTTAATATTGAACTTAAAAGAGTGGTATCACAAAGCCGTAATAGCCAATATTGACCAATACTTACTAATTACCAATACTTATTCGATATTGGCTCTTCACGTAATATTTTATTAATAGAATAATTCCTGGAAACTCCATATCCTTTAAGCAGCACTATAAAATATTCTATTCTTCGAAATATCGAAATCCTGGCTCTTTTCGAAAATTTTGACAAGTTGAAAATGTTAATATTGAACTTATAGGGTGGTATCACAAAGCTGTATTGGCCAATATTGACCAATATTTACTACTTACCAAGACTAATTCGATACTGACTCTTCACTTAATATTTTATTAATGGAATAATTCCTGGAATCTTCATATAGTTCAAGCAGGGCTATAATATATACGGATTCTTAGAAATAACGAAATCTTGGCCCTTCTCGAAAATTTTGACAAGTTGAGAATGTTAATATTGAACTTAAAAGAGTTCAATATTAACATAAAAAAGCTGTAAAAACAAAAAAAGCTGTAGTGGCCAATATTGACCAATACTTACTATTTACCAATACTTATTCGATGTTGACTCTTCACTGAATATTTGGTTAATAGAGTAATTCCTGGAATCTTCATATAGTTCAAGCAGGGCTATAAAATATACGGATTCTTAGAAATAACGAAATCTTGGCTCTTCTCGAAAATTTTGACAAGTTGAGAATGTTAATATTGAACTTAAAAGAGTGGTATCACAAAGCTGCAATGGCCAATATTGACCAATACTTACTAATTACCAATACTTATTCAATATTGATTCTTCACTGAATATTTGATTAATAGAATAATTCCTGGAATCTTCATATAGTTCAAGCAGGGCTATAAAATATACGTATTCTTAGAAATAACGAAATTTTGGCTCTTCTCGAAAATTTTGACAAGTCGAAAATGTTAATATTGAACTTAAAAGAGTGGTATCACAAAGCCGTAATAGCCAATATTGACCAATACTTACTAATTACCAATACTTATTCGATATTGGCGCTTCACGTAATATTTTATTAATAGAATAATTCCTGGAAACTCCATATCCTTTAAGCAGCACTATAAAATATTCTATTCTTCGAAATATCGAAATCCTGGCTCTTTTCGAAAATTTTGACAAGTTGAGAATGTTAATATTGAACTTATAGGGTGGTATCACAAAGCTGTATTGGCCAATATTGACCAATATTTACTACTTACCAAGACTAATTCGATACTGACTCTTCACTTAATATTTTATTAATGGAATAATTCCTGGAATCTTCATATAGTTAAAGCAGGGCTATAAAATATACGTATTCTTAGAAATAACGCAATATTGGCTCTTCTCGAAAATTTTGACAAGTTGAGAATGTTAATATTGAACTTAAAGGAGTGACATCACAAAGCTGTTGCGGCTAATATTAATTAATACTTATTATTTACTAAAAACTATTCGATATTGACTCTTCAGTGAATACTTGATTAATAAAACAGTTACTGGAATCTTCGTTTACTTCGAACAGGGCTATAAAATATACGTATTCTTAGAAATAGCGAAATCTGGCTACTTCTCGAAAATTTTGCAATCGAAAAATTTTAGTATTGAACTTAAAGGAGTGGTATCAAAAAGCTGTAATGGCCAATATTGACCAATACTTACTAATTACCAATACTTATTCAATATTGATTCTTCATTGAATATTTTATTAATAGAATGATTCCTGGAATCTTCATATAGTTTAAGCAGGGCTATGAAATATTCTATTCTTCGAAATATCGAAATCCTGGCTCTTCTCGAAAATTTTGACAAGTCGAAAATGTTAATATTGAACTTAAAAGAGTTCAATATTAACATAAAAAAGCTGTAAAAACAAAAAAAGCTGTAGTGGCCAATATTGACCAATACTTACTATTTACCAATACTTATTCGATGTTGACTCTTCACTGAATATTTGGTTAATAGAGTAATTCCTGGAATCTTCATATAGTTCAAGCAGGGCTATAAAATATACGGATTCTTAGAAATAACGAAATCTTGGCTCTTCTCGAAAATTTTGACAAGTTGAGAATGTTAATATTGAACTTAAAGGAGTGGTATCACAAAGCTGCAATGGCCAATATTGACCAATACTTACTAATTACCAATACTTATTCAATATTGATTCTTCACTGAATATTTGATTAATAGAATAATTCCTGGAATCTTCATATAGTTCAAGCAGGGCTATAAAATATACGTATTCTTAGAAATAACGAAATATTGGCTCTTCTCGAAAATTTTGACAAGTCGAAAATGTTAATATTGAACTTAAAAGAGTGGTATCACAAAGCCGTAATAGCCAATATTGACCAATACTTACTAATTACCAATACTTATTCGATATTGGCTCTTCGCGTAATATTTTATTAATAGAATAATTCCTGGAAACTCCATATCCTTTAAGCAGCACTATAAAATATTCTATTCTTCGAAATATCGAAATCTTGGCCCTTTTCGAAAATTTTGACAAGTTGAAAATGTTAATATTGAACTTATAGGGTGGTATCACAAAGCTGTATTGGCCAATATTGACCAATATTTACTACTTACCAAGACTAATTCGATACTGACTCTTCACTTAATATTTTATTAATGGAATAATTCCTGGAATCTTCATATAGTTAAAGCAAGGCTATAAAATATACGTATTCTTAGAAATAACGCAATATTGGCTCTTCTCGAAAATTTTGACAAGTTGAGAATGTTAATATTGAACTTAAAGGAGTGACATCACAAAGCTGTTGCGGCTAATATTAATTAATACTTATTATTTACTAAAAACTATTCGATATTGACTCTTCAGTGAATACTTGATTAATAAAACAGTTACTGGAATCTTCGTTTACTTCGAACAGGGCTATAAAATATACGTATTCTTAGAAATAGCGAAATCTGGCTACTTCTCGAAAATTTTGCAATCGAAAAATTTTAGTATTGAACTTAAAGGAGTGGTATCAAAAAGCTGTAATGGCCAATATTGACCAATACTTACTAATTACCAATACTTATTCAATATTGATTCTTCATTGAATATTTTATTAATAGAATGATTCCTGGAATCTTCATATAGTTTAAGCAGGGCTATGAAATATTCTATTCTTCGAAATATCGAAATCCTGGCTCTTCTCGAAAATTTTGACAAGTCGAAAATGTTAATATTGAACTTAAAAGAGTGGTATCACAAAGCTGCAATGGCCAATATTGACCAATACTTACTAATTACCAATACTTATTCAATATTGATTCTTCACTGAATATTTGATTAATAGAATAATTCCTGGAATCTTCATATAGTTCAAGCAGGGCTATAAAATATACGGATTCTTAGAAATAACGAAATCTTGGCCCTTCTCGAAAATTTTGACAAGTTGAGAATGTTAATATTGAACTTAAAAGAGTTCAATATTAACCTAAAAAAGCTGTAAAAACAAAAAAAGCTGTAATGGCCAATATTGACCAATACTTACTATTTACCAATACTTATTCGATGTTGACTCTTCACTGAATATTTGGTTAATAGAATAATTCCTGGAATCTTCATATAGTTCAAGCAGGGCTATAATATATACGGATTCTTAGAAATAACGAAATCTTGGCCCTTCTCGAAAATTTTGACAAGTTGAGAATGTTAATATTGAACTTAAAAGAGTGGTATCACAAAGCTGCAATGGCCAATATTGACCAATACTTACTAATTACCAATACTTATTCAATATTGATTCTTCACTGAATATTTGATTAATAGAATAATTCCTGGAATCTTCATATAGTTCAAGCAGGGCTATAAAATATACGTATTCTTAGAAATAACGAAATATTGGCTCTTCTCGAAAATTTTGACAAGTCGAAAATGTTAATATTGAACTTAAAAGAGTGGTATCACAAAGCCGTAATAGAAAATATTGACCAATACTTACTAATTACCAATACTTATTCGATATTGGCTCTTCACTTAATATTTTATTAATAGAATAATTAGTGGAAACTCCATATCCTTTAAGCAGCACTATAAAATATTCTATTCTTCCAAATATCGAAATCCTGGCTCTTTTCGAAAATTTTGACAAGTTGAAAATGTTAATATAGAACTTATAGGGGTGGTATCACAAAGCTGTATTGGCCAATATTGACCAATATTTACTACTTACCAAGCCTAATTCGATACTGACTCTTCACTTAATATTTTATTAATGGAATAATTCCTGGAATCTTCATATAGTTAAAGCAGGGCTATAAAATATACGTATTCTTAGAAATAACGAAATATTGGCTCTTCTCGAAAATTTTTACAAGTTGAGAATGTTAATATTGAACTTAAAGGAGTGACATCACAAAGCTGTTGCGGCTAATATTAATTAATACTTATTATTTACTAAAAACTATTCGATATTGACTCTTCAGTGAATACTTGATTAATAAAACAGTTACTGGAATCTTCGTTTACTTCGAACAAGGCTATAAAATATACGTATTCTTAGAAATAGCGAAATCTGGCTACTTCTCGAAAATTTTGCAATCGAAAAATTTTAGTATTGATCTTAAAGGAGTGGTATCAAAAAGCTGTAATGGCCAATATTGACCAATACTTACTATTTACCAATACTTATTCGATGTTGACACTTTACTTAATATTTTATTAATAGAATGATTCCTGGAATCTTCATATCCTTTAAGCAGCACTATAAAATATTCTATTCTTCGAAATATGGAAATCCTGGCCCTTCTCGAAAATTTTGACAAGTCGAAAATGTTAATATTGAACTTATAGGGGTGGTATCACAAAGCTGTATTGGCCAATATTGACCAATACTTACTATTTACCAATACTTATTCGATGTTGACTCTTCACTGAATATTTGATTAATAGAGTAATTCCTGGAATCTTCATATAGTTCAAGCAGGGCTATAAAATATACGGATTCTTAGAAATAACGAAATCTTGGCTCTTCTCGGAAATTTTGACAAGTCGAAAATGTTAATATTGAACTTAAAAGAGTGGTATCACAAAGCTGCAATGGCCAATATTGACCAATACTTACTATTTACCACTACTTATTCGATGTTGACCCTTTACTTAATATTTTATTAATAGAATGATTTCTGGAATCTTCATATAGTTTAAGCAGGGCTATGAAATATACGTATTCTTACAAATAACGAAATATTGGCTATTCTCGAAAATTTTGACAAGTTGAAAATGTTTATATTGAACTTATAGGGGTGGTATCACAAAGCCGTAATAGCCAATATTGACCAATACTTACTATTTACCAATACTTATTCGATATTGGCTCTTCACTTAATATTTTATTAATAGAATAATTCCTGGAATCTCCATAACCTTTAAGCAGCACTATAAAATATTCTATTCTTCGAAATATCGAAATCCTGGCTCTTTTCGAAAATTTTGACAAGTTGAAAATGTTAATATTGAACTTAAAGGAGTGACATCACAAAGCTGTTGCGGCTAATATTAATTAATACTTATTATTTACGAAAAACTATTCGATATTGACTCTTCAGTGAATACTTGATTAATAAAACAGTTACTGGAATATTCGTTTACTTCGAACAGGGCTATAAAATATACGTATTTTTAGAAATAGCGAAATCTGGCTCCTTCTCGAAAATTTTGGAATCGAAAAATTTTAGTATTGAACTTAAAGCAGTGGTATCAAAAAGCTGTAATGGCCAATATTGACCAATACTTACTATTTACCAATACTTATTCGATGTTGACACTTTACTTAATATTTTATTAATAGAATGATTCCTGGAATCTTCATATCCTTTAAGCAGCACTATAAAATATTCTATTCTTCGAAATATCGAAATCCTGGCTCTTTTCGAAAATTTTGACAAGTTGAAAACGTTAATATTGAACTTATAGGGGTGGTATCACAAAGCTGTAGTGGCCAATATTGACCAATACTTACTATTTACCAATACTTATTCGATGTTGACTCTTCATTGAATATTTGATTAATAGAATAATTCCTGGAATCTTCATATAGTTCAAGCAGGGCTATAATATATACGGATTCTTAGAAATAACGAAATCTTGGCCCTTCTCGAAAATTTTGACAACTTGAGAATGTTAATATTGAACTTAAAAGAGTTCAATATTAACATAAAAAAGCTGTAAAAACAAAAAAAGCTGTAATGGCCAATATTGACCAATACTTACTATTTACCAATACTTATTCGATGTTGACTCTTCATTGAATATTTGATTAATAGAATAATTCCTGGAATCTTCATATAGTTCAAGCAGAGCTATAATATATACGGATTCTTAGAAATAACGAAATCTTGGCCCTTCTCGAAAATTTTGACAAGTTGAGAATTTTAATATTGAACTTAAAAGAGTTCAATATTAACATAAAAAAGCTGTAAAAACAAAAAAACTGTAGTGGCCAATATTGACCAATACTTACTATTTACCAATACTTATTCGATATTGGCTCTTCACTTAATATTTTATTAATAGAATGATTCCTGGAATCTTCATATCCTTTAAGCAGCACTATAAAATATTCTATTCTTCGAAATATCGAAATCCTGGCTCTTTTCGAAAATTTTGACAAGTTGAAAATGTTTATATTGAACTTATAGGGGTGGTATCACAAAGCCGTAATAGCCAATATTGACCAATACTTACTATTTACCAATACTTATTCGATATTGGCTCTTCACTTAATATTTTATTAATAGAATAATTCCTGGAATCTTCATATCCTTTAAGCAGCACTATAAAATATTCTATTCTTCGAAATATCGAAATCCTGGCTCTTTTCGAAAATTTTGACAAGTTGAAAATGTTTATATTGAACTTATAGGGGTGGTATCACAAAGCCGTAATAGCCAATATTGACCAATACTTACTATTTACCAATACTTATTCGATATTGGCTCTTCACTTAATATTTTATTAATAGAATAATTCCTGGAATCTCCATAACCTTTAAGCAGCACTATAAAATATTCTATTCTTCGAAATATCGAAATCCTGGCTCTTTTCGAAAATTTTGACAAGTTGAAAATGTTAATATTGAACTTAAAAGAGTGGTATCACAAAGCTGCAATGGCCAATATTGACCAATACTTACTATTTACCAATACTTATTCGATATTGACTCTTCACTTAATAATTTATTAATGGAATAATTCCTGGAATCTTCATCTCCTTTAAGCAGCACTATAAAATA
Organism: Platypus cylindrus; assembly: GCA_949748235.1. Classification (NCBI taxonomy): domain Eukaryota; kingdom Metazoa; phylum Arthropoda; class Insecta; order Coleoptera; family Curculionidae; genus Platypus; species Platypus cylindrus. Next base: position 415,614 of record CATIYE010000003.1, on the reverse strand, counting down.
TTCTATTCTTCGAAATATCGAAATCCTGGCTCTTTTCGAAAATTTTGACAAGTTGAAAATGTTAATATTGAAGTTATAGGGGTGGTATCACAAAGCTGTAGTGGCCAATATTGACCAATACTTACTATTTACCAATACTTATTCGATGTTGACTCTTCATTGAATATTTGATTAATAGAATAATTCCTGGAATCTTCATATAGTTCAAGCAGGGCTATAATATATACGGATTCTTAGAAATAACGAAATCTTGGCCCTTCTCGAAAATTTTGACAACTTGAGAATGTTAATATTGAACTTAAAAGAGTTCAATATTAACATAAAAAAGCTGTAAAAACAAAAAAAGCTGTAGTGGCCAATATTGACCAATACTTACTATTTACCAATACTTATTCGATGTTGACTCTTCACTGAATATTTGGTTAATAGAGTAATTCCTGGAATCTTCATATAGTTCAAGCAGGGCTATAAAATATACGGATTCTTAGAAATAACGAAATCTTGGCTCTTCTCGAAAATTTTGACAAGTTGAGAATGTTAATATTGAACTTAAAAGAGTGGTATCACAAAGCTGCAATGGCCAATATTGACCAATACTTACTAATTACCAATACTTATTCAATATTGATTCTTCACTGAATATTTGTTTAATAGAATAATTCCAGGAATCTTCATATAGTTCAAGCAGGGCTATAAAATATACGTATTCTTAGAAATAACGAAATATTGGCTCTTCTCGAAAATTTTGACAAGTCGAAAATGTTAATATTGAACTTAAAAGAGTGGTATCACAAAGCCGTAATAGCCAATATTGACCAATACTTACTAATTACCAATACTTATTCGATATTGGCTCTTCACGTAATATTTTATTAATAGAATAATTCCTGGAAACTCCATATCCTTTAAGCAGCACTATAAAATATTCTATTCTTCGAAATATCGAAATCCTGGCCCTTCTCGAATATTTTGACAAGTTGAAAATGTTAATATTGAACTTATAGGGTGGTATCACAAAGCTGTATTGGCCAATATTGACCAATACTTACTAATTACCAATACTTATTCAATATTGATTCTTCACTGAATATTTGATTAATAGAATAATTCCTGGAATCTTCATATAGTTCAAGCAGGGCTATAAAATATACAGATTCTTAGAAATAACGAAATCTTGGCCCTTCTCGAAAATTTTGACAAGTTGAGAATGTTAATATTGAACTTAAAAGAGTTCAATATTAACATAAAAAAGCTGTAAAAACAAAAAAAGCTGTAGTGGCCAATATTGACCAATACTTACTATTTACCAATACTTATTCGATGTTGACTCTTCACTGAATATTTGGTTAATAGAGTAATTCCTGGAATCTTCATATAGTTCAAGCAGGGCTATAAAATATACGGATTCTTAGAAATAACGAAATCTTGGCTCTTCTCGAAAATTTTGACAAGTTGAGAATGTTAATATTGAACTTAAAAGAGTGGTATCACAAAGCTGCAATGGCCAATATTGACCAATACTTACTAATTACCAATACTTATTCAATATTGATTCTTCACTGAATATTTGATTAATAGAATAATTCCTGGAATCTTCATATAGTTCAAGCAGGGCTATAAAATATACGTATTCTTAGAAATAACGAAATATTGGCTCTTCTCGAAAATTTTGACAAGTCGAAAATGTTAATATTGAACTTAAAAGAGTGGTATCACAAAGCCGTAATAGCCAATATTGACCAATACTTACTAATTACCAATACTTATTCGATATTGGCTCTTCACGTAATATTTTATTAATAGAATAATTCCTGGAAACTCCATATCCTTTAAGCAGCACTATAAAATATTCTATTCTTCGAAATATCGAAATCCTGGCTCTTTTCGAAAATTTTGACAAGTTGAAAATGTTAATATTGAAGTTATAGGGGTGGTATCACAAAGCTGTAGTGGCCAATATTGACCAATACTTACTAATTACCAATACTTATTCAATATTGATTCTTCACTGAATATTTGATTAATAGAATAATTCCTGGAATCTTCATATAGTTCAAGCAGGGCTATAAAATATACAGATTCTTAGAAATAACGAAATCTTGGCCCTTCTCGAAAATTTTGACAAGTTGAGAATGTTAATATTGAACTTAAAAGAGTTCAATATTAACATAAAAAAGCTGTAAAAACAAAAAAAGCTGTAGTGGCCAATATTGACCAATACTTACTATTTACCAATACTTATTCGATGTTGACTCTTCACTGAATATTTGGTTAATAGAGTAATTCCTGGAATCTTCATATAGTTCAAGCAGGGCTATAAAATATACGGATTCTTAGAAATAACGAAATCTTGGCTCTTCTCGAAAATTTTGACAAGTTGAGAATGTTAATATTGAACTTAAAAGAGTGGTATCACAAAGCTGCAATGGCCAATATTGACCAATACTTACTAATTACCAATACTTATTCAATATTGATTCTTCACTGAATATTTGATTAATAGAATAATTCCTGGAATCTTCATATAGTTCAAGCAGGGCTATAAAATATACGTATTCTTAGAAATAACGAAATATTGGCTCTTCTCGAAAATTTTGACAAGTCGAAAATGTTAATATTGAACTTAAAAGAGTGGTATCACAAAGCCGTAATAGCCAATATTGACCAATACTTACTAATTACCAATACTTATTCGATATTGGCTCTTCACGTAATATTTTATTAATAGAATAATTCCTGGAAACTCCATATCCTTTAAGCAGCACTATAAAATATTCTATTCTTCGAAATATCGAAATCCTGGCTCTTTTCGAAAATTTTGACAAGTTGAAAATGTTAATATTGAACTTATAGGGTGGTATCACAAAGCTGTATTGGCCAATATTGACCAATACTTACTATTTACCAATACTTATTCGATGTTGACTCTTCATTGAATATTTGATTAATAGAATAATTCCTGGAATCTTCATATAGTTCAAGCAGGGCTATAATATATACGGATTCTTAGAAATAACGAAATCTTGGCCCTTCTCGAAAATTTTGACAACTTGAGAATGTTAATATTGAACTTAAAAGAGTTCAATATTAACATAAAAAAGCTGTAAAAACAAAAAAAGCTGTAGTGGCCAATATTGACCAATACTTACTATTTACCAATACTTATTCGATGTTGACTCTTCACTGAATATTTGGTTAATAGAGTAATTCCTGGAATCTTCATATAGTTCAAGCAGGGCTATAAAATATACGGATTCTTAGAAATAACGAAATCTTGGCTCTTCTCGAAAATTTTGACAAGTTGAGAATGTTAATATTGAACTTAAAAGAGTGGTATCACAAAGCTGCAATGGCCAATATTGACCAATACTTACTAATTACCAATACTTATTCAATATTGATTCTTCACTGAATATTTGTTTAATAGAATAATTCCAGGAATCTTCATATAGTTCAAGCAGGGCTATAAAATATACGTATTCTTAGAAATAACGAAATATTGGCTCTTCTCGAAAATTTTGACAAGTCGAAAATGTTAATATTGAACTTAAAAGAGTGGTATCACAAAGCCGTAATAGCCAATATTGACCAATACTTACTAATTACCAATACTTATTCGATATTGGCTCTTCACGTAATATTTTATTAATAGAATAATTCCTGGAAACTCCATATCCTTTAAGCAGCACTATAAAATATTCTATTCTTCGAAATATCGAAATCCTGGCCCTTCTCGAATATTTTGACAAGTTGAAAATGTTAATATTGAACTTATAGGGTGGTATCACAAAGCTGTATTGGCCAATATTGACCAATACTTACTAATTACCAATACTTATTCAATATTGATTCTTCACTGAATATTTGATTAATAGAATAATTCCTGGAATCTTCATATAGTTCAAGCAGGGCTATAAAATATACGGATTCTTAGAAATAACGAAATCTTGGCCCTTCTCGAAAATTTTGACAAGTTGAGAATGTTAATATTGAACTTAAAAGAGTTCAATATTAACATAAAAAAGCTGTAAAAACAAAAAAAGCTGTAGTGGCCAATATTGACCAATACTTACTATTTACCAATACTTATTCGATGTTGACTCTTCACTGAATATTTGGTTAATAGAGTAATTCCTGGAATCTTCATATAGTTCAAGCAGGGCTATAAAATATACGGATTCTTAGAAATAACGAAATCTTGGCTCTTCTCGAAAATTTTGACAAGTCGAAAATGTTAATATTGAACTTAAAAGAGTGGTATCACAAAGCTGCAATGGCCAATATTGACCAATACTTACTAATTACCAATACTTATTCAATATTGATTCTTCACTGAATATTTGATTAATAGAATAATTCCTGGAATCTTCATCTCCTTTAAGCAGCACTATAAAATATTCTATTCTTCGAAATATCGAAATCCTGGCTCTTTTCGAAAGTTTTGACAAGTTGAAGATGTTAATATTGAACTTAAAAGAGTTCAATATTAACATAAAAAAGCTGTAAAAACAAAAAAAGCTGTAGTGGCCAATATTGACCAATACTTACTATTTACCAATACTTATTCGATGTTGACTCTTCACTGAATATTTGGTTAATAGAGTAATTCCTGGAATCTTCATATAGTTCAAGCAGGGCTATAAAATATACGGATTCTTAGAAATAACGAAATCTTGGCTCTTCTCGAAAATTTTGACAAGTTGAGAATGTTAATATTGAACTTAAAAGAGTGGTATCACAAAGCTGCAATGGCCAATATTGACCAATACTTACTAATTACCAATACTTATTCAATATTGATTCTTCACTGAATATTTGATTAATAGAATAATTCCTGGAATCTTCATATAGTTCAAGCAGGGCTATAAAATATACGTATTCTTAGAAATAACGAAATATTGGCTCTTCTCGAAAATTTTGACAAGTCGAAAATGTTAATATTGAACTTAAAAGAGTGGTATCACAAAGCCGTAATAGCCAATATTGACCAATACTTACTAATTACCAATACTTATTCGATATTGGCTCTTCACGTAATATTTTATTAATAGAATAAATCCTGGAAACTCCATATCCTTTAAGCAGCACTATAAAATATTCTATTCTTCGAAATATCGAAATCCTGGCTCTTTTCGAAAATTTTGACAAGTTGAAAATGTTAATATTGAAGTTATAGGGGTGGTATCACAAAGCTGTAGTGGCCAATATTGACCAATACTTACTAATTACCAATACTTATTCAATATTGATTCTTCACTGAATATTTGATTAATAGAATAATTCCTGGAATCTTCATATAGTTCAAGCAGGGCTATAAAATATACAGATTCTTAGAAATAACGAAATCTTGGCCCTTCTCGAAAATTTTGACAAGTTGAGAATGTTAATATTGAACTTAAAAGAGTTCAATATTAACATAAAAAAGCTGTAAAAACAAAAAAAGCTGTAGTGGCCAATATTGACCAATACTTACTATTTACCAATACTTATTCGATGTTGACTCTTCACTGAATATTTGGTTAATAGAGTAATTCCTGGAATCTTCATATAGTTCAAGCAGGGCTATAAAATATACGGATTCTTAGAAATAACGAAATCTTGGCTCTTCTCGAAAATTTTGACAAGTTGAGAATGTTAATATTGAACTTAAAAGAGTGGTATCACAAAGCTGCAATGGCCAATATTGACCAATACTTACTAATTACCAATACTTATTCAATATTGATTCTTCACTGAATATTTGATTAATAGAATAATTCCTGGAATCTTCATATAGTTCAAGCAGGGCTATAAAATATACGTATTCTTAGAAATAACGAAATATTGGCTCTTCTCGAAAATTTTGACAAGTCGAAAATGTTAATATTGAACTTAAAAGAGTGGTATCACAAAGCCGTAATAGCCAATATTGACCAATACTTACTAATTACCAATACTTATTCGATATTGGCTCTTCACGTAATATTTTATTAATAGAATAATTCCTGGAAACTCCATATCCTTTAAGCAGCACTATAAAATATTCTATTCTTCGAAATATCGAAATCCTGGCTCTTTTCGAAAATTTTGACAAGTTGAAAATGTTAATATTGAACTTATAGGGTGGTATCACAAAGCTGTATTGGCCAATATTGACCAATACTTACTATTTACCAATACTTATTCGATGTTGACTCTTCATTGAATATTTGATTAATAGAATAATTCCTGGAATCTTCATATAGTTCAAGCAGGGCTATAATATATACGGATTCTTAGAAATAACGAAATCTTGGCCCTTCTCGAAAATTTTGACAACTTGAGAATGTTAATATTGAACTTAAAAGAGTTCAATATTAACATAAAAAAGCTGTAAAAACAAAAAAAGCTGTAGTGGCCAATATTGACCAATACTTACTATTTACCAATACTTATTCGATGTTGACTCTTCACTGAATATTTGGTTAATAGAGTAATTCCTGGAATCTTCATATAGTTCAAGCAGGGCTATAAAATATACGGATTCTTAGAAATAACGAAATCTTGGCTCTTCTCGAAAATTTTGACAAGTTGAGAATGTTAATATTGAACTTAAAAGAGTGGTATCACAAAGCTGCAATGGCCAATATTGACCAATACTTACTAATTACCAATACTTATTCAATATTGATTCTTCACTGAATATTTGTTTAATAGAATAATTCCAGGAATCTTCATATAGTTCAAGCAGGGCTATAAAATATACGTATTCTTAGAAATAACGAAATATTGGCTCTTCTCGAAAATTTTGACAAGTCGAAAATGTTAATATTGAACTTAAAAGAGTGGTATCACAAAGCCGTAATAGCCAATATTGACCAATACTTACTAATTACCAATACTTATTCGATATTGGCTCTTCACGTAATATTTTATTAATAGAATAATTCCTGGAAACTCCATATCCTTTAAGCAGCACTATAAAATATTCTATTCTTCGAAATATCGAAATCCTGGCCCTTCTCGAATATTTTGACAAGTTGAAAATGTTAATATTGAACTTATAGGGTGGTATCACAAAGCTGTATTGGCCAATATTGACCAATACTTACTAATTACCAATACTTATTCAATATTGATTCTTCACTGAATATTTTATTAATAGAATAATTCCTGGAATCTTCATATAGTTCAAGCAGGGCTATAAAATATACGGATTCTTAGAAATAACGAAATCTTGGCCCTTCTCGAAAATTTTGACAAGTTGAGAATGTTAATATTGAACTTAAAAGAGTTCAATATTAACATAAAAAAGCTGTAAAAACAAAAAAAGCTGTAGTGGCCAATATTGACCAATACTTACTATTTACCAATACTTATTCGATGTTGACTCTTCACTGAATATTTGGTTAATAGAGTAATTCCTGGAATCTTCATATAGTTCAAGCAGGGCTATAAAATATACGGATTCTTAGAAATAACGAAATCTTGGCTCTTCTCGAAAATTTTGACAAGTCGAAAATGTTAATATTGAACTTAAAAGAGTGGTATCACAAAGCTGCAATGGCCAATATTGACCAATACTTACTAATTACCAATACTTATTCAATATTGATTCTTCACTGAATATTTGATTAATAGAATAATTCCTGGAATCTTCATATAGTTCAAGCAGGGCTATAAAATATACGTATTCTTAGAAATAACGAAATATTGGCTCTTCTCGAAAATTTTGACAAGTCGAAAATGTTAATATTGAACTTAAAAGAGTGGTATCACAAAGCCGTAATAGCCAATATTGACCAATACTTACTAATTACCAATACTTATTCGATATTGGCTCTTCACGTAATATTTTATTAATAGAATAAATCCTGGAAACTCCATATCCTTTAAGCAGCACTATAAAATATTCTATTCTTCGAAATATCGAAATCCTGGCTCTTTTCGAAAATTTTGACAAGTTGAAAATGTTAATATTGAAGTTATAGGGGTGGTATCACAAAGCTGTAGTGGCCAATATTGACCAATACTTACTAATTACCAATACTTATTCAATATTGATTCTTCACTGAATATTTGATTAATAGAATAATTCCTGGAATCTTCATATAGTTCAAGCAGGGCTATAAAATATACAGATTCTTAGAAATAACGAAATCTTGGCCCTTCTCGAAAATTTTGACAAGTTGAGAATGTTAATATTGAACTTAAAAGAGTTCAATATTAACATAAAAAAGCTGTAAAAACAAAAAAAGCTGTAGTGGCCAATATTGACCAATACTTACTATTTACCAATACTTATTCGATGTTGACTCTTCACTGAATATTTGGTTAATAGAGTAATTCCTGGAATCTTCATATAGTTCAAGCAGGGCTATAAAATATACGGATTCTTAGAAATAACGAAATCTTGGCTCTTCTCGAAAATTTTGACAAGTTGAGAATGTTAATATTGAACTTAAAAGAGTGGTATCACAAAGCTGCAATGGCCAATATTGACCAATACTTACTAATTACCAATACTTATTCAATATTGATTCTTCACTGAATATTTGATTAATAGAATAATTCCTGGAATCTTCATATAGTTCAAGCAGGGCTATAAAATATACGTATTCTTAGAAATAACGAAATATTGGCTCTTCTCGAAAATTTTGACAAGTCGAAAATGTTAATATTGAACTTAAAAGAGTGGTATCACAAAGCCGTAATAGCCAATATTGACCAATACTTACTAATTACCAATACTTATTCGATATTGGCTCTTCACGTAATATTTTATTAATAGAATAATTCCTGGAAACTCCATATCCTTTAAGCAGCACTATAAAATATTCTATTCTTCGAAATATCGAAATCCTGGCTCTTTTCGAAAATTTTGACAAGTTGAAAATGTTAATATTGAACTTATAGGGTGGTATCACAAAGCTGTATTGGCCAATATTGACCAATACTTACTATTTACCAATACTTATTCGATGTTGACTCTTCATTGAATATTTGATTAATAGAATAATTCCTGGAATCTTCATATAGTTCAAGCAGGGCTATAATATATACGGATTCTTAGAAATAACGAAATCTTGGCCCTTCTCGAAAATTTTGACAACTTGAGAATGTTAATATTGAACTTAAAAGAGTTCAATATTAACATAAAAAAGCTGTAAAAACAAAAAAAGCTGTAGTGGCCAATATTGACCAATACTTACTATTTACCAATACTTATTCGATGTTGACTCTTCACTGAATATTTGGTTAATAGAGTAATTCCTGGAATCTTCATATAGTTCAAGCAGGGCTATAAAATATACGGATTCTTAGAAATAACGAAATCTTGGCTCTTCTCGAAAATTTTGACAAGTTGAGAATGTTAATATTGAACTTAAAAGAGTGGTATCACAAAGCTGCAATGGCCAATATTGACCAATACTTACTAATTACCAATACTTATTCAATATTGATTCTTCACTGAATATTTGTTTAATAGAATAATTCCAGGAATCTTCATATAGTTCAAGCAGGGCTATAAAATATACGTATTCTTAGAAATAACGAAATATTGGCTCTTCTCGAAAATTTTGACAAGTCGAAAATGTTAATATTGAACTTAAAAGAGTGGTATCACAAAGCCGTAATAGCCAATATTGACCAATACTTACTAATTACCAATACTTATTCGATATTGGCTCTTCACGTAATATTTTATTAATAGAATAATTCCTGGAAACTCCATATCCTTTAAGCAGCACTATAAAATATTCTATTCTTCGAAATATCGAAATCCTGGCCCTTCTCGAATATTTTGACAAGTTGAAAATGTTAATATTGAACTTATAGGGTGGTATCACAAAGCTGTATTGGCCAATATTGACCAATACTTACTAATTACCAATACTTATTCAATATTGATTCTTCACTGAATATTTGATTAATAGAATAATTCCTGGAATCTTCATATAGTTCAAGCAGGGCTATAAAATATACGGATTCTTAGAAATAACGAAATCTTGGCCCTTCTCGAAAATTTTGACAAGTTGAGAATGTTAATATTGAACTTAAAAGAGTTCAATATTAACATAAAAAAGCTGTAAAAACAAAAAAAGCTGTAGTGGCCAATATTGACCAATACTTACTATTTACCAATACTTATTCGATGTTGACTCTTCACTGAATATTTGGTTAATAGAGTAATTCCTGGAATCTTCATATAGTTCAAGCAGGGCTATAAAATATACGGATTCTTAGAAATAACGAAATCTTGGCTCTTCTCGAAAATTTTGACAAGTCGAAAATGTTAATATTGAACTTAAAAGAGTGGTATCACAAAGCTGCAATGGCCAATATTGACCAATACTTACTAATTACCAATACTTATTCAATATTGATTCTTCACTGAATATTTGATTAATAGAATAATTCCTGGAATCTTCATCTTTTTTAAGCAGCACTATAAAATATTCTATTCTTCGAAATATCGAAATCCTGGCTCTTTTCGAAAGTTTTGACAAGTTGAAGATGTTAATATTGAAGTTATAGGGGTGGTATCACAAAGCTGTAGTGGCCAATATTGACCAATACTTACTATTTACCAATACTTATTCGATGTTGACTCTTCATTGAATATTTGATTAATAGAATAATTCCTGGAATCTTCATATAGTTCAAGCAGGGCTATAATATATACGGATTCTTAGAAATAACGAAATCTTGGTCCTTCTCGAAAATTTTGACAACTTGAGAATGTTAATATTGAACTTAAAAGAGTTCAATATTAACATAAAAAAGCTGTAAAAACAAAAAAAGCTGTAATGGCCAATATTGACCAATACTTACTATTTACCAATACTTATTCGATGTTGACACTTTACTTAATATTTTATTAATAGAATGATTCCTGGAATCTTCATATAGTTTAAGCAGGGCTATGAGATATTCTATTCTTCGAAATATCGAAATCCTGGCTCTTTTCGAAAATTTTGACAAGTTGAAAATGTTAATATTGAACTTATAGGGGTGGTATCACAAAGCTGTAGTGGCCAATATTGACCAATACTTATTCGATGTTGACTCTTCATTGAATATTTGATTAATAGAATAATTCCTGGAATCTTCATATAGTTCAAGCAGGGCTGTAATATATACGGATTCTTAGAAATAACGAAATCTTGGCCCTTCTCGAAAATTTTGACAAGTTGAGAATGTTAATATTGAACTTAAAAGAGTGGTATCACAAAGCTGCAATGGCCAATATTGACCAATACTTACTAATTACCAATACTTATTCAATATTGATTCTTCACTGAATATTTGATTAATAGAATAATTCCTGGAATCTTCATATAGTTCAAGCAGGGCTATAAAATATACGTATTCTTAGAAATAACGAAATATTGGCTCTTCTCGAAAATTTTGACAAGTCGAAAATGTTAATATTGAACTTAAAAGAGTGGTATCACAAAGCCGTAATAGCCAATATTGACCAATACTTACTAATTACCAATACTTATTCGATATTGGCTCTTCACGTAATATTTTATTAATAGAATAATTCCTGGAAACTCCATATCCTTTAAGCAGCACTATAAAATATTCTATTCTTCGAAATATCGAAATCCTGGCTCTTTTCGAAAATTTTGACGAGTTGAAAATGTTAATATTGAACTTATAGGGTGGTATCACAAAGCTGTATTGGCCAATATTGACCAATATTTACTACTTACCAAGACTAATTCGATACTGACTCTTCACTTAATATTTTATTAATGGAATAATTCCTGGAATCTTCATATAGTTAAAGCAGGGCTATAAAATATACGTATTCTTAGAAATAACGAAATATTGGCTCTTCTCGAAAATTTTGACAAGTTGAGAATGTTAATATTGAACTTAAAGGAGTGACATCACAAAGCTGTTGCGGCTAATATTAATTAATACTTATTATTTACTAAAAACTATTCGATATTGACTCTTCAGTGAATACTTGATTAATAAAACAGTTACTGGAATCTTCGTTTACTTCGAACAGGGCTATAAAATATACGTATTCTTAGAAATAGCGAAATCTGGCTACTTCTCGAAAATTTTGCAATCGAAAAATTTTAGTATTGAACTTAAAGGAGTGGTATCAAAAAGCTGTAATGGTCAATATTGACCAATACTTACTAATTACCAATACTTATTCAATATTGATTCTTCATTGAATATTTTATTAATAGAATGATTCCTGGAATCTTCATATAGTTTAAGCAGGGCTATGAAATATTCTATTCTTCGAAATATCGAAATCCTGGCTCTTCTCGAAAATTTTGACAAGTCGAAAATGTTAATATTGAACTTAAAAGAGTGGTATCACAAAGCTGCAATGGCCAATATTGACCAATACTTACTAATTACCAATAATTATTCAATATTGATTCTTCACTGAATATTTGATTAATAGAATAATTCCTGGAATCTTCATATAGTTCAAGCAGGGCTATAAAATATACGGATTCTTAGAAATAACGAAATATTGGCTCTTCTCGAAAATTTTGACAAGTCGAAAATGTTAATATTAAACTTAAAAGAGTGGTATCACAAAGCCGTAATAGCCAATATTGACCAATACTTACTAATTACCAATACTTATTCGATATTGGCTCTTCACGTAATATTTTATTAATAGAATAATTCCTGGAATCTTCATATAGTTCAAGCAGGGCTATAATATATACGGATTCTTAGAAATAACGAAATCTTGGCCCTTCTCGAAAATTTTGACAACTTGAGAATGTTAATATTGAACTTAAAAGAGTTCAATATTAACATAAAAAAGCTGTAAAAACAAAAAAAGCTGTAGTGGCCAATATTGACCAATACTTACTATTTACCAATACTTATTCGATGTTGACTCTTCACTGAATATTTGGTTAATAGAGTAATTCCTGGAATCTTCATATAGTTCAAGCAGGGCTATAAAATATACGGATTCTTAGAAATAACGAAATCTTGGCTCTTCTCGAAAATTTTGACAAGTTGAGAATGTTAATATTGAACTTAAAAGAGTGGTATCACAAAGCTGCAATGGCCAATATTGACCAATACTTACTAATTACCAATACTTATTCAATATTGATTCTTCACTGAATATTTGATTAATAGAATAATTCCTGGAATCTTCATATAGTTCAAGCAGGGCTATAAAATATACGTATTCTTAGAAATAACGAAATATTGGCTCTTCTCGAAAATTTTGACAAGTCGAAAATGTTAATATTGAACTTAAAAGAGTGGTATCACAAAGCCGTAATAGCCAATATTGACCAATACTTACTAATTACCAATACTTATTCAATATTGATTCTTCATTGAATATTTTATTAATAGAATGATTCCTGGAATCTTCATATAGTTTAAGCAGGGCTATGAAATATTCTATTCTTCGAAATATCGAAATCCTGGCTCTTCTCGAAAATTTTGACAAGTCGAAAATGTTAATATTGAACTTAAAAGAGTGGTATCACAAAGCTGCAATGGCCAATATTGACCAATACTTACTAATTACCAATAATTATTCAATATTGATTCTTCACTGAATATTTGATTAATAGAATAATTCCTGGAATCTTCATATAGTTCAAGCAGGGCTATAAAATATACGGATTCTTAGAAATAACGAAATATTGGCTCTTCTCGAAAATTTTGACAAGTCGAAAATGTTAATATTGAACTTAAAAGAGTGGTATCACAAAGCCGTAATAGCCAATATTGACCAATACTTACTAATTACCAATACTTATTCGATATTGGCTCTTCACGTAATATTTTATTAATAGAATAATTCCTGGAAACTCCATATCCTTTAAGCAGCACTATAAAATATTCTATTCTTCGAAATATCGAAATCCTGGCTCTTTTCGAAAATTTTGACGAGTTGAAAATGTTAATATTGAACTTATAGGGTGGTATCACAAAGCTGTATTGGCCAATATTGACCAATATTTACTACTTACCAAGACTAATTCGATACTGACTCTTCACTTAATATTTTATTAATGGAATAATTCCTGGAATCTTCATATAGTTAAAGCAGGGCTATAAAATATACGTATTCTTAGAAATAACGAAATATTGGCTCTTCTCGAAAATTTTGACAAGTTGAGAATGTTAATATTGAACTTAAAGGAGTGACATCACAAAGCTGTTGCGGCTAATATTAATTAATACTTATTATTTACTAAAAACTATTCGATATTGACTCTTCAGTGAATACTTGATTAATAAAACAGTTACTGGAATCTTCGTTTACTTCGAACAGGGCTATAAAATATACGTATTCTTAGAAATAGCGAAATCTGGCTACTTCTCGAAAATTTTGCAATCGAAAAATTTTAGTATTGAACTTAAAGGAGTGGTATCAAAAAGCTGTAATGGCCAATATTGACCAATACTTACTAATTACCAATACTTATTCGATATTGGCTCTTCACGTAATATTTTATTAATATAATAATTCCTGGAAACTCAATATCCTTTAAGCAGCACTATAAAATATTCTATTCTTCGAAATATCGAAATCCTGGCTCTTTTCGAAAATTTTGACAAGTTGAAAATGTTAATATTGAACTTATAGGGGTGGTATCACAAAGCTGTAGTGGCCAATATTGACCAATACTTATTCGATGTTGACTCTTCATTGAATATTTGATTAATAGAATAATTCCTGGAATCTTCATATAGTTCAAGCAGGGCTGTAATATATACGGATTCTTAGAAATAACGAAATCTTGGCCCTTCTCGAAAATTTTGACAAGTTGAGAATGTTAATATTGAACTTAAAAGAGTGGTATCACAAAGCTGCAATGGCCAATATTGACCAATACTTACTAATTACCAATACTTATTCAATATTGATTCTTCACTGAATATTTGATTAATAGAATAATTCCTGGAATCTTCATATAGTTCAAGCAGGGCTATAAAATATACGTATTCTTAGAAATAACGAAATATTGGCTCTTCTCGAAAATTTTGACAAGTCGAAAATGTTAATATTGAACTTAAAAGAGTGGTATCACAAAGCCGTAATAGCCAATATTGACCAATACTTACTAATTACCAATACTTATTCGATATTGGCTCTTCACGTAATATTTTATTAATAGAATAATTCCTGGAAACTCCATATCCTTTAAGCAGCACTATAAAATATTCTATTCTTCGAAATATCGAAATCCTGGCTCTTTTCGAAAATTTTGACGAGTTGAAAATGTTAATATTGAACTTATAGGGTGGTATCACAAAGCTGTATTGGCCAATATTGACCAATATTTACTACTTACCAAGACTAATTCGATACTGACTCTTCACTTAATATTTTATTAATGGAATAATTCCTGGAATCTTCATATAGTTAAAGCAGGGCTATAAAATATACGTATTCTTAGAAATAACGAAATATTGGCTCTTCTCGAAAATTTTGACAAGTTGAGAATGTTAATATTGAACTTAAAGGAGTGACATCACAAAGCTGTTGCGGCTAATATTAATTAATACTTATTATTTACTAAAAACTATTCGATATTGACTCTTCAGTGAATACTTGATTAATAAAACAGTTACTGGAATCTTCGTTTACTTCGAACAGGGCTATAAAATATACGTATTCTTAGAAATAGCGAAATCTGGCTACTTCTCGAAAATTTTGCAATCGAAAAATTTTAGTATTGAACTTAAAGGAGTGGTATCAAAAAGCTGTAATGGCCAATATTGACCAATACTTACTAATTACCAATACTTATTCAATATTGATTCTTCATTGAATATTTTATTAATAGAATGATTCCTGGAATCTTCATATAGTTTAAGCAGGGCTATGAAATATTCTATTCTTCGAAATATCGAAATCCTGGCTCTTCTCGAAAATTTTGACAAGTCGAAAATGTTAATATTGAACTTAAAAGAGTGGTATCACAAAGCTGCAATGGCCAATATTGACCAATACTTACTAATTACCAATAATTATTCAATATTGATTCTTCACTGAATATTTGATTAATAGAATAATTCCTGGAATCTTCATATAGTTCAAGCAGGGCTATAAAATATACGGATTCTTAGAAATAACGAAATATTGGCTCTTCTCGAAAATTTTGACAAGTCGAAAATGTTAATATTAAACTTAAAAGAGTGGTATCACAAAGCCGTAATAGCCAATATTGACCAATACTTACTAATTACCAATACTTATTCGATATTGGCTCTTCACGTAATATTTTATTAATAGAATAATTCCTGGAATCTTCATATCCTTTAAGCAGCACTATAAAATATTCTATTCTTCGAAATATCGAAATCCTGGCTCTGTTCGAAAATTTTGATAAGTTGAAAATGTTAATATTGAACTTAAAGGAGTGACATCACAAAGCTGTTGCGGCTAATATTAATTAATACTTATTATTTACTAAAAACTATTCGATATTGACTCTTCAGTGAATACTTGATTAATAAAACAGTTACTGGAATCTTCGTTTACTTCGAACAGGGCTATAAAATATACGTATTCTTAGAAATAGCGAAATCTGGCTTCTTCTCGAAAATTTTGACAACTTGAGAATGTTAATATTGAACTTAAAAGAGTTCAATATTAACATAAAAAAGCTGTAAAAACAAAAAAAGCTGTAGTGGCCAATATTGACCAATACTTACTATTTACCAATACTTATTCGATGTTGACTCTTCACTGAATATTTGGTTAATAGAGTAATTCCTGGAATCTTCATATAGTTCAAGCAGGGCTATAAAATATACGGATTCTTAGAAATAACGAAATCTTGGCTCTTCTCGAAAATTTTGACAAGTTGAGAATGTTAATATTGAACTTAAAAGAGTGGTATCACAAAGCTGCAATGGCCAATATTGACCAATACTTACTAATTACCAATACTTATTCAATATTGATTCTTCACTGAATATTTGTTTAATAGAATAATTCCAGGAATCTTCATATAGTTCAAGCAGGGCTATAAAATATACGTATTCTTAGAAATAACGAAATATTGGCTCTTCTCGAAAATTTTGACAAGTCGAAAATGTTAATATTGAACTTAAAAGAGTGGTATCACAAAGCCGTAATAGCCAATATTGACCAATACTTACTAATTACCAATACTTATTCGATATTGGCTCTTCACGTAATATTTTATTAATAGAATAATTCCTGGAAACTCCATATCCTTTAAGCAGCACTATAAAATATTCTATTCTTCGAAATATCGAAATCCTGGCCCTTCTCGAATATTTTGACAAGTTGAAAATGTTAATATTGAACTTATAGGGTGGTATCACAAAGCTGTATTGGTCAATATTGACCAATACTTACTAATTACCAATACTTATTCAATATTGATTCTTCATTGAATATTTTATTAATAGAATGATTCCTGGAATCTTCATATAGTTTAAGCAGGGCTATGAAATATTCTATTCTTCGAAATATCGAAATCCTGGCTCTTCTCGAAAATTTTGACAAGTCGAAAATGTTAATATTGAACTTAAAAGAGTGGTATCACAAAGCTGCAATGGCCAATATTGACCAATACTTACTAATTACCAATAATTATTCAATATTGATTCTTCACTGAATATTTGATTAATAGAATAATTCCTGGAATCTTCATATAGTTCAAGCAGGGCTATAAAATATACGGATTCTTAGAAATAACGAAATATTGGCTCTTCTCGAAAATTTTGACAAGTCGAAAATGTTAATATTAAACTTAAAAGAGTGGTATCACAAAGCCGTAATAGCCAATATTGACCAATACTTACTAATTACCAATACTTATTCGATATTGGCTCTTCACGTAATATTTTATTAATAGAATAATTCCTGGAATCTTCATATAGTTCAAGCAGGGCTATAATATATACGGATTCTTAGAAATAACGAAATCTTGGCCCTTCTCGAAAATTTTGACAACTTGAGAATGTTAATATTGAACTTAAAAGAGTTCAATATTAACATAAAAAAGCTGTAAAAACAAAAAAAGCTGTAGTGGCCAATATTGACCAATACTTACTAATTACCAATAATTATTCAATATTGATTCTTCACTGAATATTTGGTTAATAGAGTAATTCCTGGAATCTTCATATAGTTCAAGCAGGGCTATAAAATATACGGATTCTTAGAAATAACGAAATCTTGGCTCTTCTCGAAAATTTTGACAAGTTGAGAATGTTAATATTGAACTTAAAAGAGTGGTATCACAAAGCTGCAATGGCCAATATTGACCAATACTTACTAATTACCAATACTTATTCAATATTGATTCTTCACTGAATATTTGATTAATAGAATAATTCCTGGAATCTTCATATAGTTCAAGCAGGGCTATAAAATATACGTATTCTTAGAAATAACGAAATATTGGCTCTTCTCGAAAATTTTGACAAGTCGAAAATGTTAATATTGAACTTAAAAGAGTGGTATCACAAAGCCGTAATAGCCAATATTGACCAATACTTACTAATTACCAATACTTATTCGATATTGGCTCTTCACGTAATATTTTATTAATAGAATAATTCCTGGAAACTCCATATCCTTTAAGCAGCACTATAAAATATTCTATTCTTCGAAATATCGAAATCCTGGCTCTTTTCGAAAATTTTGACGAGTTGAAAATGTTAATATTGAACTTATAGGGTGGTATCACAAAGCTGTATTGGCCAATATTGACCAATATTTACTACTTACCAAGACTAATTCGATACTGACTCTTCACTTAATATTTTATTAATGGAATAATTCCTGGAATCTTCATATAGTTAAAGCAGGGCTATAAAATATACGTATTCTTAGAAATAACGAAATATTGGCTCTTCTCGAAAATTTTGACAAGTTGAGAATGTTAATATTGAACTTAAAGGAGTGACATCACAAAGCTGTTGCGGCTAATATTAATTAATACTTATTATTTACTAAAAACTATTCGATATTGACTCTTCAGTGAATACTTGATTAATAAAACAGTTACTGGAATCTTCGTTTACTTCGAACAGGGCTATAAAATATACGTATTCTTATAAATAGCGAAATCTGGCTACTTCTCGAAAATTTTGCAATCGAAAAATTTTAGTATTGAACTTAAAGGAGTGGTATCAAAAAGCTGTAATGGCCAATATTGACCAATACTTACTAATTACCAATACTTATTCAATATTGATTCTTCATTGAATATTTTATTAATAGAATGATTCCTGGAATCTTCATATAGTTTAAGCAGGGCTATGAAATATTCTATTCTTCGAAATATCGAAATCCTGGCTCTTCTCGAAAATTTTGACAAGTCGAAAATGTTAATATTGAACTTAAAAGAGTGGTATCACAAAGCTGCAATGGCCAATATTGACCAATACTTACTAATTACCAATAATTATTCAATATTGATTCTTCACTGAATATTTGATTAATAGAATAATTCCTGGAATCTTCATATAGTTCAAGCAGGGCTATAAAATATACGGATTCTTAGAAATAACGAAATATTGGCTCTTCTCGAAAATTTTGACAAGTCGAAAATGTTAATATTAAACTTAAAAGAGTGGTATCACAAAGCCGTAATAGCCAATATTGACCAATACTTACTAATTACCAATACTTATTCGATATTGGCTCTTCACGTAATATTTTATTAATAGAATAATTCCTGGAATCTTCATATCCTTTAAGCAGCACTATAAAATATTCTATTCTTCGAAATATCGAAATCCTGGCTCTGTTCGAAAATTTTGATAAGTTGAAAATGTTAATATTGAACTTAAAGGAGTGACATCACAAAGCTGTTGCGGCTAATATTAATTAATACTTATTATTTACTAAAAACTATTCGATATTGACTCTTCAGTGAATACTTGATTAATAAAACAGTTACTGGAATCTTCGTTTACTTCGAACAGGGCTATAAAATATACGTATTCTTAGAAATAGCGAAATCTGGCTTCTTCTCGAAAATTTTGACAACTTGAGAATGTTAATATTGAACTTAAAAGAGTTCAATATTAACATAAAAAAGCTGTAAAAACAAAAAAAGCTGTAGTGGCCAATATTGACCAATACTTACTATTTACCAATACTTATTCGATGTTGACTCTTCACTGAATATTTGGTTAATAGAGTAATTCCTGGAATCTTCATATAGTTCAAGCAGGGCTATAAAATATACGGATTCTTAGAAATAACGAAATATTGGCTCTTCTCGAAAATTTTGACAAGTCGAAAATGTTAATATTGAACTTAAAAGAGTGGTATCACAAAGCTGCAATGGCCAATATTGACCAATACTTACTAATTACCAATACTTATTCAATATTGATTCTTCACTGAATATTTGATTAATAGAATAATTCCTGGAATCTTCATATAGTTCAAGCAGGGCTATAAAATATACGTATTCTTAGAAATAACGAAATATTGGCTCTTCTCGAAAATTTTGACAAGTCGAAAATGTTAATATTGAACTTAAAAGAGTGGTATCACAAAGCCGTAAAAGCCAATATTGACCAATACTTACTAATTACCAATACTTATTCGATATTGGCTCTTCACGTAATATTTTATTAATAGAATAATTCCTGGAAACTCCATATCCTTTAAGCAGCACTATAAAATATTCTATTCTTCGAAATATCGAAATCCTGGCTCTTTTCGAAAATTTTGACGAGTTGAAAATGTTAATATTGAACTTATAGGGTGGTATCACAAAGCTGTATTGGCCAATATTGACCAATATTTACTACTTACCAAGACTAATTCGATACTGACTCTTCACTTAATATTTTATTAATGGAATAATTCCTGGAATCTTCATATAGTTAAAGCAGGGCTATAAAATATACGTATTCTTAGAAATAACGAAATATTGGCTCTTCTCGAAAATTTTGACAAGTTGAGAATGTTAATATTGAACTTAAAGGAGTGACATCACAAAGCTGTTGCGGCTAATATTAATTAATACTTATTATTTACTAAAAACTATTCGATATTGACTCTTCAGTGAATACTTGATTAATAAAACAGTTACTGGAATCTTCGTTTACTTCGAACAGGGCTATAAAATATACGTATTCTTAGAAATAGCGAAATCTGGCTACTTCTCGAAAATTTTGCAATCGAAAAATTTTAGTATTGAACTTAAAGGAGTGGTATCAAAAAGCTGTAATGGCCAATATTGACCAATACTTACTAATTACCAATACTTATTCAATATTGATTCTTCATTGAATATTTTATTAATAGAATGATTCCTGGAATCTTCATATAGTTTAAGCAGGGCTATGAAATATTCTATTCTTCGAAATATCGAAATCCTGGCTCTTCTCGAAAATTTTGACAAGTCGAAAATGTTAATATTGAACTTAAATGAGTGGTATCACAAAGCTGCAATGGCCAATATTGACCAATACTTACTAATTACCAATAATTATTCAATATTGATTCTTCACTGAATATTTGATTAATAGAATAATTCCTGGAATCTTCATATAGTTCAAGCAGGGCTATAAAATATACGGATTCTTAGAAATAACGAAATATTGGCTCTTCTCGAAAATTTTGACAAGTCGAAAATGTTAATATTAAACTTAAAAGAGTGGTATCACAAAGCCGTAATAGCCAATATTGACCAATACTTACTAATTACCAATACTTATTCGATATTGGCTCTTCACGTAATATTTTATTAATAGAATAATTCCTGGAATCTTCATATAGTTCAAGCAGGGCTATAATATATACGGATTCTTAGAAATAACGAAATCTTGGCCCTTCTCGAAAATTTTGACAACTTGAGAATGTTAATATTGAACTTAAAAGAGTTCAATATTAACATAAAAAAGCTGTAAAAACAAAAAAAGCTGTAGTGGCCAATATTGACCAATACTTACTATTTACCAATACTTATTCGATGTTGACTCTTCACTGAATATTTGGTTAATAGAGTAATTCCTGGAATCTTCATATAGTTCAAGCAGGGCTATAAAATATACGGATTCTTAGAAATAACGAAATCTTGGCTCTTCTCGAAAATTTTGACAAGTTGAGAATGTTAATATTGAACTTAAAAGAGTGGTATCACAAAGCTGCAATGGCCAATATTGACCAATACTTACTAATTACCAATACTTATTCAATATTGATTCTTCACTGAATATTTGGTTAATAGAGTAATTCCTGGAATCTTCATATAGTTCAAGCAGGGCTATAAAATATACGGATTCTTAGAAATAACGAAATCTTGGCTCTTCTCGAAAATTTTGACAAGTCGAAAATGTTAATATTGAACTTAAAAGAGTGGTATCACAAAGCTGCAATGGCCAATATTGACCAATACTTACTAATTACCAATACTTATTCAATATTGATTCTTCACTGAATATTTGATTAATAGAATAATTCCTGGAATCTTCATCTCCTTTAAGCAGCACTATAAAATATTCTATTCTTCGAAATATCGAAATCCTGGCTCTTTTCGAAAGTTTTGACAAGTTGAAGATGTTAATATTGAAGTTATAGGGGTGGTATCACAAAGCTGTAGTGGCCAATATTGACCAATACTTATTCGATGTTGACTCTTCATTGAATATTTGATTAATAGAATAATTCCTGGAATCTTCATATAGTTCAAGCAGGGCTGTAATATATACGGATTCTTAGAAATAACGAAATCTTGGCCCTTCTCGAAAATTTTGACAAGTTGAGAATGTTAATATTGAACTTAAAAGAGTGGTATCACAAAGCTGCAATGGCCAATATTGACCAATACTTACTAATTACCAATACTTATTCAATATTGATTCTTCACTGAATATTTGATTAATAGAATAATTCCTGGAATCTTCATATAGTTCAAGCAGGGCTATAAAATATACGTATTCTTAGAAATAACGAAATATTGGCTCTTCTCGAAAATTTTGACAAGTCGAAAATGTTAATATTGAACTTAAAAGAGTGGTATCACAAAGCCGTAATAGCCAATATTGACCAATACTTACTAATTACCAATACTTATTCGATATTGGCTCTTCACGTAATATTTTATTAATAGAATAATTCCTGGAAACTCCATATCCTTTAAGCAGCACTATAAAATATTCTATTCTTCGAAATATCGAAATCCTGGCTCTTTTCGAAAATTTTGACGAGTTGAAAATGTTAATATTGAACTTATAGGGTGGTATCACAAAGCTGTATTGGCCAATATTGACCAATATTTACTACTTACCAAGACTAATTCGATACTGACTCTTCACTTAATATTTTATTAATGGAATAATTCCTGGAATCTTCATATAGTTAAAGCAGGGCTATAAAATATACGTATTCTTAGAAATAACGAAATATTGGCTCTTCTCGAAAATTTTGACAAGTTGAGAATGTTAATATTGAACTTAAAGGAGTGACATCACAAAGCTGTTGCGGCTAATATTAATTAATACTTATTATTTACTAAAAACTATTCGATATTGACTCTTCAGTGAATACTTGATTAATAAAACAGTTACTGGAATCTTCGTTTACTTCGAACAGGGCTATAAAATATACGTATTCTTAGAAATAGCGAAATCTGGCTACTTCTCGAAAATTTTGCAATCGAAAAATTTTAGTATTGAACTTAAAGGAGTGGTATCAAAAAGCTGTAATGGCCAATATTGACCAATACTTACTAATTACCAATACTTATTCAATATTGATTCTTCATTGAATATTTTATTAATAGAATGATTCCTGGAATCTTCATATAGTTTAAGCAGGGCTATGAAATATTCTATTCTTCGAAATATCGAAATCCTGGCTCTTCTCGAAAATTTTGACAAGTCGAAAATGTTAATATTGAACTTAAAAGAGTGGTATCACAAAGCTGCAATGGCCAATATTGACCAATACTTACTAATTACCAATAATTATTCAATATTGATTCTTCACTGAATATTTGATTAATAGAATAATTCCTGGAATCTTCATATAGTTCAAGCAGGGCTATAAAATATACGGATTCTTAGAAATAACGAAATATTGGCTCTTCTCGAAAATTTTGACAAGTCGAAAATGTTAATATTAAACTTAAAAGAGTGGTATCACAAAGCCGTAATAGCCAATATTGACCAATACTTACTAATTACCAATACTTATTCGATATTGGCTCTTCACGTAATATTTTATTAATAGAATAATTCCTGGAATCTTCATATAGTTCAAGCAGGGCTATAATATATACGGATTCTTAGAAATAACGAAATCTTGGCCCTTCTCGAAAATTTTGACAACTTGAGAATGTTAATATTGAACTTAAAAGAGTTCAATATTAACATAAAAAAGCTGTAAAAACAAAAAAAGCTGTAGTGGCCAATATTGACCAATACTTACTATTTACCAATACTTATTCGATGTTGACTCTTCACTGAATATTTGGTTAATAGAGTAATTCCTGGAATCTTCATATAGTTCAAGCAGGGCTATAAAATATACGGATTCTTAGAAATAACGAAATCTTGGCTCTTCTCGAAAATTTTGACAAGTTGAGAATGTTAATATTGAACTTAAAAGAGTGGTATCACAAAGCTGCAATGGCCAATATTGACCAATACTTACTAATTACCAATACTTATTCAATATTGATTCTTCACTGAATATTTGATTAATAGAATAATTCCTGGAATCTTCATATAGTTCAAGCAGGGCTATAAAATATACGTATTCTTAGAAATAACGAAATATTGGCTCTTCTCGAAAATTTTGACAAGTCGAAAATGTTAATATTGAACTTAAAAGAGTGGTATCACAAAGCCGTAATAGCCAATATTGACCAATACTTACTAATTACCAATACTTATTCGATATTGGCTCTTCACGTAATATTTTATTAATAGAATAATTCCTGGAAACTCAATATCCTTTAAGCAGCACTATAAAATATTCTATTCTTCGAAATATCGAAATCCTGGCTCTTTTCGAAAATTTTGACAAGTTGAAAATGTTAATATTGAACTTATAGGGTGGTATCACAAAGCTGTATTGGCCAATATTGACCAATATTTACTACTTACCAAGACTAATTCGATACTGACTCTTCACTTAATATTTTATTAATGGAATAATTCCTGGAATCTTCATATAGTTAAAGCAGGGCTATAAAATATACGTATTCTTAGAAATAACGAAATATTGGCTCTTCTCGAAAATTTTGACAAGTTGAGAATGTTAATATTGAACTTAAAGGAGTGACATCACAAAGCTGTTGCGGCTAATATTAATTAATACTTATTATTTACTAAAAACTATTCGATATTGACTCTTCAGTGAATACTTGATTAATAAAACAGTTACTGGAATCTTCGTTTACTTCGAACAGGGCTATAAAATATACGTATTCTTAGAAATAGCGAAATCTGGCTACTTCTCGAAAATTTTGCAATCGAAAAATTTTAGTATTGAACTTAAAGGAGTGGTATCAAAAAGCTGTAATGGCCAATATTGACCAATACTTACTAATTACCAATACTTATTCAATATTGATTCTTCACTGAATATTTGATTAATAGAATAATTCCTGGAATCTTCATATAGTTCAAGCAGGGCTATAAAATATACGGATTCTTAGAAATAACGAAATCTTGGCCCTTCTCGAAAATTTTGACAAGTTGAGAATGTTAATATTGAACTTAAAAGAGTTCAATATTAACCTAAAAAAGCTGTAAAAACAAAAAAAGCTGTAATGGCCAATATTGACCAATACTTACTATTTACCAATACTTATTCGATGTTGACACTTTACTTAATATTTTATTAATAGAATGATTCCTGGAATCTTCATATAGTTTAAGCAGGGCTATGAGATATTCTATTCTTCGAAATATCGAAATCCTGGCTCTTCTCGAAAATTTTGACAAGTTGAGAATGTTAATATTGAACTTAAAAGAGTGGTATCACAAAGCTGCAATGGCCAATATTGACCAATACTTACTAATTACCAATACTTATTCGATGTTGACTCTTCACTGAATATTTGGTTAATAGAGTAATTCCTGGAATCTTCATATAGTTCAAGCAGGGCTATAAAATATACGGATTCTTAGAAATAACGAAATCTTGGCTCTTCTCGAAAATTTTGACAAGTTGAGAATGTTAATATTGAACTTAAAAGAGTGGTATCACAAAGCTGCAATGGCCAATATTGACCAATACTTACTAATTACCAATACTTATTCAATATTGATTCTTCACTGAATATTTGATTAATAGAATAATTCCTGGAATCTTCATATAGTTCAAGCAGGGCTATAAAATATACGTATTCTTAGAAATAACGAAATATTGGCTCTTCTCGAAAATTTTGACAAGTCGAAAATGTTAATATTGAACTTAAAAGAGTTCAATATTAACCTAAAAAAGCTGTAAAAACAAAAAAAGCTGTAATGGCCAATATTGACCAATACTTACTATTTACCAATACTTATTCGATGTTGACACTTTACTTAATATTTTATTAATAGAATGATTCCTGGAATCTTCATATAGTTTAAGCAGGGCTATGAGATATTCTATTCTTCGAAATATCGAAATCCTGGCTCTTCTCGAAAATTTTGACAAGTTGAAAATGTTAATATTGAACTTAAAAGAGTTCAATATTAACATAAAAAAGCTGTAAAAACAAAAAAAGCTGTAGTGGCCAATATTGACCAATACTTACTATTTACCAATACTTATTCGATGTTGACTCTTCACTGAATATTTGGTTAATAGAGTAATTCCTGGAATCTTCATATAGTTCAAGCAGGGCTATAAAATATACGGATTCTTAGAAATAACGAAATCTTGGCTCTTCTCGAAAATTTTGACAAGTTGAGAATGTTAATATTGAACTTAAAAGAGTGGTATCACAAAGCTGCAATGGCCAATATTGACCAATACTTACTAATTACCAATACTTATTCAATATTGATTCTTCACTGAATATTTGATTAATAGAATAATTCCTGGAATCTTCATATAGTTCAAGCAGGGCTATAAAATATACGTATTCTTAGAAATAACGAAATATTGGCTCTTCTCGAAAATTTTGACAAGTCGAAAATGTTAATATTGAACTTAAAAGAGTGGTATCACAAAGCCGTAATAGCCAATATTGACCAATACTTACTAATTACCAATACTTATTCGATATTGGCTCTTCACGTAATATTTTATTAATAGAATAATTCCTGGAAACTCCATATCCTTTAAGCAGCACTATAAAATATTCTATTCTTCGAAATATCGAAATCCTGGCTCTTTTCGAAAATTTTGACAAGTTGAAAATGTTAATATTGAAGTTATAGGGGTGGTATCACAAAGCTGTAGTGGCCAATATTGACCAATACTTACTAATTACCAATACTTATTCAATATTGATTCTTCACTGAATATTTGATTAATAGAATAATTCCTGGAATCTTCATATAGTTCAAGCAGGGCTATAAAATATACAGATTCTTAGAAATAACGAAATCTTGGCCCTTCTCGAAAATTTTGACAAGTTGAGAATGTTAATATTGAACTTAAAAGAGTTCAATATTAACATAAAAAAGCTGTAAAAACAAAAAAAGCTGTAGTGGCCAATATTGACCAATACTTACTATTTACCAATACTTATTCGATGTTGACTCTTCACTGAATATTTGGTTAATAGAGTAATTCCTGGAATCTTCATATAGTTCAAGCAGGGCTATAAAATATACGGATTCTTAGAAATAACGAAATCTTGGCTCTTCTCGAAAATTTTGACAAGATGAGAATGTTAATATTGAACTTAAAAGAGTGGTATCACAAAGCTGCAATGGCCAATATTGACCAATACTTACTAATTACCAATACTTATTCAATATTGATTCTTCACTGAATATTTGATTAATAGAATAATTCCTGGAATCTTCATATAGTTCAAGCAGGGCTATAAAATATACGTATTCTTAGAAATAACGAAATATTGGCTCTTCTCGAAAATTTTGACAAGTCGAAAATGTTAATATTGAACTTAAAAGAGTGGTATCACAAAGCCGTAATAGCCAATATTGACCAATACTTACTAATTACCAATACTTATTCGATATTGGCTCTTCACGTAATATTTTATTAATAGAATAATTCCTGGAAACTCCATATCCTTTAAGCAGCACTATAAAATATTCTATTCTTCGAAATATCGAAATCCTGGCTCTTTTCGAAAATTTTGACAAGTTGAAAATGTTAATATTGAAGTTATAGGGGTGGTATCACAAAGCTGTAGTGGCCAATATTGACCAATACTTACTATTTACCAATACTTATTCGATGTTGACTCTTCATTGAATATTTGATTAATAGAATAATTCCTGGAATCTTCATATAGTTCAAGCAGGGCTATAATATATACGGATTCTTAGAAATAACGAAATCTTGGCCCTTCTCGAAAATTTTGACAACTTGAGAATGTTAATATTGAACTTAAAAGAGTTCAATATTAACATAAAAAAGCTGTAAAAACAAAAAAAGCTGTAGTGGCCAATATTGACCAATACTTACTATTTACCAATACTTATTCGATGTTGACTCTTCACTGAATATTTGGTTAATAGAGTAATTCCTGGAATCTTCATATAGTTCAAGCAGGGCTATAAAATATACGGATTCTTAGAAATAACGAAATCTTGGCTCTTCTCGAAAATTTTGACAAGTTGAGAATGTTAATATTGAACTTAAAAGAGTGGTATCACAAAGCTGCAATGGCCAATATTGACCAATACTTACTAATTACCAATACTTATTCAATATTGATTCTTCACTGAATATTTGTTTAATAGAATAATTCCAGGAATCTTCATATAGTTCAAGCAGGGCTATAAAATATACGTATTCTTAGAAATAACGAAATATTGGCTCTTCTCGAAAATTTTGACAAGTCGAAAATGTTAATATTGAACTTAAAAGAGTGGTATCACAAAGCCGTAATAGCCAATATTGACCAATACTTACTAATTACCAATACTTATTCGATATTGGCTCTTCACGTAATATTTTATTAATAGAATAATTCCTGGAAACTCCATATCCTTTAAGCAGCACTATAAAATATTCTATTCTTCGAAATATCGAAATCCTGGCCCTTCTCGAATATTTTGACAAGTTGAAAATGTTAATATTGAACTTATAGGGTGGTATCACAAAGCTGTATTGGCCAATATTGACCAATACTTACTAATTACCAATACTTATTCAATATTGATTCTTCACTGAATATTTGATTAATAGAATAATTCCTGGAATCTTCATATAGTTCAAGCAGGGCTATAAAATATACGGATTCTTAGAAATAACGAAATCTTGGCCCTTCTCGAAAATTTTGACAAGTTGAGAATGTTAATATTGAACTTAAAAGAGTTCAATATTAACATAAAAAAGCTGTAAAAACAAAAAAAGCTGTAGTGGCCAATATTGACCAATACTTACTATTTACCAATACTTATTCGATGTTGACTCTTCACTGAATATTTGGTTAATAGAGTAATTCCTGGAATCTTCATATAGTTCAAGCAGGGCTATAAAATATACGGATTCTTAGAAATAACGAAATCTTGGCTCTTCTCGAAAATTTTGACAAGTCGAAAATGTTAATATTGAACTTAAAAGAGTGGTATCACAAAGCTGCAATGGCCAATATTGACCAATACTTACTAATTACCAATACTTATTCAATATTGATTCTTCACTGAATATTTGATTAATAGAATAATTCCTGGAATCTTCATCTCCTTTAAGCAGCACTATAAAATATTCTATTCTTCGAAATATCGAAATCCTGGCTCTTTTCGAAAGTTTTGACAAGTTGAAAATGTTAATATTGAAGTTATAAGGGTGGTATCACAAATCTGTAGTGGCCAATATTGACCAATACTTACTATTTACCAATACTTATTCGATGTTGACTCTTCATTGAATATTTGATTAATAGAATAATTCCTGGAATCTTCATATAGTTCAAGCAGGGCTGTAATATATACGGATTCTTAGAAATAACGAAATCTTGGCCCTTCTCGAAAATTTTGACAAGTTGAGAATGTTAATATTGAACTTAAAAGAGTGGTATCACAAAGCTGCAATGGCCAATATTGACCAATACTTACTAATTACCAATACTTATTCAATATTGATTCTTCACTGAATATTTGATTAATAGAATAATTCCTGGAATCTTCATGTAGTTCAAGCAGGGCTATAAAATATACGTATTCTTAGAAATAACGAAATATTGGCTCTTCTCGAAAATTTTGACAAGTCGAAAATGTTAATATTGAACTTAAAAGAGTGGTATCACAAAGCCGTAATAGCCAATATTGACCAATACTTACTAATTACCAATACTTATTCGATATTGGCTCTTCACGTAATATTTTATTAATAGAATAATTCCTGGAAACTCCATATCCTTTAAGCAGCACTATAAAATATTCTATTCTTCGAAATATCGAAATCCTGGCTCTTTTCGAAAATTTTGACAAGTTGAAAATGTTAATATTGAACTTATAGGGTGGTATCACAAAGCTGTATTGGCCAATATTGACCAATATTTACTACTTACCAAGACTAATTCGATACTGACTCTTCACTTAATATTTTATTAATGGAATAATTCCTGGAATCTTCATATAGTTAAAGCAGGGCTATAAAATATACGTATTCTTAGAAATAACGAAATATTGGCTCTTCTCGAAAATTTTGACAAGTTGAGAATGTTAATATTGAACTTAAAGGAGTGACATCACAAAGCTGTTGCGGCTAATATTAATTAATACTTATTATTTACTAAAAACTATTCGATATTGACTCTTCAGTGAATACTTGATTAATAAAACAGTTACTGGAATCTTCGTTTACTTCGAACAGGGCTATAAAATATACGTATTCTTAGAAATAGCGAAATCTGGCTACTTCTCGAAAATTTTGCAATCGAAAAATTTTAGTATTGAACTTAAAGGAGTGGTATCAAAAAGCTGTAATGGCCAATATTGACCAATACTTACTAATTACCAATACTTATTCAATATTGATTCTTCACTGAATATTTTATTAATAGAATGATTCCTGGAATCTTCATATAGTTTAAGCAGGGCTATGAAATATTCTATTCTTCGAAATATCGAAATCCTGGCTCTTCTCGAAAATTTTGACAAGTCGAAAATGTTAATATTGAACTTAAAAGAGTGGTATCACAAAGCTGCAATGGCCAATATTGACCAATACTTACTAATTACCAATACTTATTCAATATTGATTCTTCATTGAATATTTTATTAATAGAATGATTCCTGGAATCTTCATATAGTTTAAGCAGGGCTATGAAATATTCTATTCTTCGAAATATCGAAATCCTGGCTCTTCTCGAAAATTTTGACAAGTCGAAAATGTTAATATTGAACTTAAAAGAGTGGTATCACAAAGCTGCAATGGCCAATATTGACCAATACTTACTAATTACCAATACTTATTCAATATTGATTCTTCATTGAATATTTTATTAATAGAATGATTCCTGGAATCTTCATATAGTTTAAGCAGGGCTATGAAATATTCTATTCTTCGAAATATCGAAATCCTGGCTCTTCTCGAAAATTTTGACAAGTTGAAAATGTTAATATTGAACTTAAAAGAGTGGTATCACAAAGCCGTAATAGCCAATATTGACCAATACTTACTAATTACCAATACTTATTCGATATTGGCTCTTCACGTAATATTTTATTAATAGAATAATTCCTGGAAACTCCATATCCTTTAAGCAGCACTATAAAATATTCTATTCTTCGAAATATCGAAATCCTGGCCCTTCTCGAATATTTTGACAAGTTGAAAATGTTAATATTGAACTTATAGGGTGGTATCACAAAGCTGTATTGGCCAATATTGACCAATACTTACTAATTACCAATACTTATTCAATATTGATTCTTCACTGAATATTTGATTAATAGAATAATTCCTGGAATCTTCATATAGTTCAAGCAGGGCTATAAAATATACGGATTCTTAGAAATAACGAAATCTTGGCCCTTCTCGAAAATTTTGACAAGTTGAGAATGTTAATATTGAACTTAAAAGAGTTCAATATTAACATAAAAAAGCTGTAAAAACAAAAAAATCTGTAGTGGCCAATATTGACCAATACTTACTATTTACCAATACTTATTCGATGTTGACTCTTCACTGAATATTTGGTTAATAGAGTAATTCCTGGAATCTTCATATAGTTCAAGCAGGGCTATAAAATATACTTACTAATTACCAATACTTATTCAATATTGATTCTTCACTGAATATTTGATTAATAGAATAATTCCTGGAATCTTCATATAGTTAAAGCAGGGCTATAAAATATACGTATTCTTAGAAATAACGAAATATTGGCTCTTCTCGAAAATTTTGACAAGTTGAGAATGTTAATATTGAACTTAAAAGAGTGGTATCACAAAGCCGTAATAGCCAATATTGACCAATACTTACTAATTACCAATACTTATTCGATATTGGCTCTTCACGTAATATTTTATTAATAGAATAATTCCTGGAAACTCAATATCCTTTAAGCAGCACTATAAAATATTCTATTCTTCGAAATATCGAAATCCTGGCTCTTTTCGAAAATTTTGACAAGTTGAAAATGTTAATATTGAACTTATAGGGTGGTATCACAAAGCTGTATTGGCCAATATTGACCAATATTT
The DNA here is from genome assembly GCA_949748235.1 of Platypus cylindrus. Classification (NCBI taxonomy): domain Eukaryota; kingdom Metazoa; phylum Arthropoda; class Insecta; order Coleoptera; family Curculionidae; genus Platypus; species Platypus cylindrus. The sequence continues at coordinate 382,881 of CATIYE010000003.1, read as the reverse complement.
ACTACTTACCAAGACTAATTCGATACTGACTCTTCACTTAATATTTTATTAATGGAATAATTCCTGGAATCTTCATATAGTTAAAGCAGGGCTATAAAATATACGTATTCTTAGAAATAACGAAATATTGGCTCTTCTCGAAAATTTTGACAAGTTGAGAATGTTAATATTGAACTTAAAGGAGTGACATCACAAAGCTGTTGCGGCTAATATTAATTAATACTTATTATTTACTAAAAACTATTCGATATTGACTCTTCAGTGAATACTTGATTAATAAAACAGTTACTGGAATCTTCGTTTACTTCGAACAGGGCTATAAAATATACGTATTCTTAGAAATAGCGAAATCTGGCTACTTCTCGAAAATTTTGCAATCGAAAAATTTTAGTATTGAACTTAAAGGAGTGGTATCAAAAAGCTGTAATGGCCAATATTGACCAATACTTACTAATTACCAATACTTATTCAATATTGATTCTTCACTGAATATTTGATTAATAGAATAATTCCTGGAATCTTCATATAGTTCAAGCAGGGCTATAAAATATACGGATTCTTAGAAATAACGAAATCTTGGCCCTTCTCGAAAATTTTGACAAGTTGAGAATGTTAATATTGAACTTAAAAGAGTTCAATATTAACCTAAAAAAGCTGTAAAAACAAAAAAAGCTGTAATGGCCAATATTGACCAATACTTACTATTTACCAATACTTATTCGATGTTGACACTTTACTTAATATTTTATTAATAGAATGATTCCTGGAATCTTCATATAGTTTAAGCAGGGCTATGAGATATTCTATTCTTCGAAATATCGAAATCCTGGCTCTTCTCGAAAATTTTGACAAGTTGAAAATGTTAATATTGAACTTAAAAGAGTGGTATCACAAAGCCGTAATAGAAAATATTGACCAATACTTACTAATTACCAATACTTATTCGATATTGGCTCTTCACTTAATATTTTATTAATAGAATAATTAGTGGAAACTCCATATCCTTTAAGCAGCACTATAAAATATTCTATTCTTCGAAATATCGAAATCCTGGCTCTTTTCGAAAATTTTGACAAGTTGAAAATGTTAATATTGAACTTATAGGGGTGGTATCACAAAGCTGTATTGGCCAATATTGACCAATATTTACTACTTACCAAGCCTAATTCGATACTGACTCTTCACTTAATATTTTATTAATGGAATAATTCCTGGAATCTTCATATAGTTAAAGCAGGGCTATAAAATATACGTATTCTTAGAAATAACGAAATATTGGCTCTTCTCGAAAATTTTGACAAGTTGAGAATGTTAATATTGAACTTAAAGGAGTGACATCACAAAGCTGTTGCGGCTAATATTAATTAATACTTATTATTTACTAAAAACTATTCGATATTGACTCTTCAGTGAATACTTGATTAATAAAACAGTTACTGGAATCTTCGTTTACTTCGAACAAGGCTATAAAATATACGTATTCTTAGAAATAGCGAAATCTGGCTACTTCTCGAAAATTTTGCAATCGAAAAATTTTAGTATTGATCTTAAAGGAGTGGTATCAAAAAGCTGTAATGGCCAATATTGACCAATACTTACTATTTACCACTACTTATTCGATGTTGACACTTTACTTAATATTTTATTAATAGAATGATTTCTGGAATCTTCATATAGTTTAAGCAGGGCTATGAAATATACGTATTCTTACAAATAACGAAATATTGGCTATTCTCGAAAATTTTGACAAGTTGAAAATGTTAATATTGAACTTATAGGGGTGGTATCACAAAGCCGTAATAGCCAATATTGACCAATACTTACTATTCACCAATACTTATTCGATATTGGCTCTTCACTTAATATTTTATTAATAGAATAATTCTTGGAATCTCCATAACCTTTAAGCAGCACTATAAAATATTCTATTCTTCGAAATATCGAAATCCTGGCTCTTTTCGAAAATTTTGACAAGTTGAAAATGTTAATATTGAACTTAAAGGAGTGACATCACAAAGCTGTTGCGGCTAATATTAATTAATACTTATTATTTACTAAAAACTATTCGATATTGACTCTTCAGTGAATACTTGATTAATAAAACAGTTACTGGAATATTCGTTTACTTCGAACAGGGCTATAAAATATACGTATTCTTAGAAATAGCGAAATCTGGCTCCTTCTCGAAAATTTTGCAATCGAAAAATTTTAGTATTGAACTTAAAGGAGTGGTATCAAAAAGCTGTAATGGCCAATATTGACCAATACTTACTATTTACCAATACTTATTCGATGTTGACACTTTACTTAATATTTTATTAATAGAATGATTCCTGGAATCTTCATATCCTTTAAGCAGCACTATAAAATATTCTATTCTTCGAAATAACGAAATCTTGGCCCTTCTCGAAAATTTTGACAAGTTGAGAATGTTAATATTGAACTTAAAAGAGTGGTATCACAAAGCCGTAATAGAAAATATTGACCAATACTTACTAATTACCAATACTTATTCGATATTGGCTCTTCACTTAATATTTTATTAATAGAATAATTAGTGGAAACTCCATATCCTTTAAGCAGCACTATAAAATATTCTATTCTTCGAAATATCGAAATCCTGGCTCTTTTCCAAAATTTTGACAAGTTGAAAATGTTAATATTGAACTTATAGGGGTGGTATCACAAAGCTGTATTGGCCAATATTGACCAATATTTACTACTTACCAAGCCTAATTCGATACTGACCCTTCACTTAATATTTTATTAATGGAATAATTCCTGGAATCTTCATATAGTTAAAGCAGGGCTATAAAATATACGTATTCTTAGAAATAACGAAATATTGGCTCTTCTCGAAAATTTTGACAAGTTGAGAATGTTAATATTGAACTTAAAGGAGTGACATCACAAAGCTGTTGCGGCTAATATTAATTAATACTTATTATTTACTAAAAACTATTCGATATTGACTCTTCAGTGAATACTTGATTAATAAAACAGTTACTGAAATCTTCGTTTACTTCGAACAAGGCTATAAAATATACGTATTCTTAGAAATAGCGAAATCTGGCTACTTCTCGAAAATTTTGCAATCGAAAAATTTTAGTATTGATCTTAAAGGAGTGGTATCAAAAAGCTGTAATGGCCAATATTGACCAATACTTACTATTTACCAATACTTATTCGATGTTGACACTTTACTTAATATTTTATTAATAGAATGATTCCTGGAATCTTCATATCCTTTAAGCAGCACTATAAAATATTCTATTCTTCGAAATATCGAAATCCTGGCTCTTTTCGAAAATTTTGACAATTTGAAAACGTTAATATTGAACTTATAGGGGTGGTATCACAAAGCTGTAGTGGCCAATATTGACCAATACTTACTATTTACCAATAATTATTCAATATTGATTCTTCACTGAATATTTGATTAATAGAGTAATTCCTGGAATCTTCATATAGTTCAAGCAGGGCTATAAAATATACGGATTCTTAGAAATAACGAAATATTGGCTCTTCTCGAAAATTTTGACAAGTCGAAAATGTTAATATTGAACTTAAAAGAGTGGTATCACAAAGCCGTAATAGAAAATATTGACCAATACTTACTAATTACCAATACTTATTCGATATTGGCTCTTCACTTAATATTTTATTAATAGAATAATTCCTGGAATCTCCATAACCTTTAAGCAGCACTATAAAATATTCTATTCTTCGAAATATCGAAATCCTGGCTCTTTTCGAAAATTTTGACAAGTTGAAAATGTTAATATTGAACTTAAAGGAGTGACATCACAAAGCTGTTGCGGCTAATATTAATTAATACTTATTATTTACTAAAAACTATTCGATATTGACTCTTCAGTGAATACTTGATTAATAAAACAGTTACTGGAATATTCGTTTACTTCGAACAAGGCTATAAAATATACGTATTCTTAGAAATAGCGAAATCTGGCTCCTTCTCGAAAATTTTGCAATCGAAAAATTTTAGTATTGAACTTAAAGGAGTGGTATCAAAAAGCTGTAATGGCCAATATTGACCAATACTTACTATTTACCAATACTTATTCGATGTTGACACTTTACTTAATATTTTATTAATAGAATGATTCCTGGAATCTTCATATCCTTTAAGCAGCACTATAAAATATTCTATTCTTCGAAATATCGAAATCCTGGCTCTTTTCGAAAATTTTGACAATTTGAAAACGTTAATATTGAACTTATAGGGGTGGTATCACAAAGCTGTAGTGGCCAATATTGACCAATACTTACTATTTACCAATACTTATTCGATGTTGACTCTTCACTGAATATTTGATTAATAGAGTAATTCCTGGAATCTTCATATAGTTCAAGCAGGGCTATAAAATATACGGATTCTTAGAAATAACGAAATATTGGCTCTTCTCGAAAATTTTGACAAGTCGAAAATGTTAATATTGAACTTAAAAGAGTGGTATCACAAAGCCGTAATAGAAAATATTGACCAATACTTACTAATTACCAATACTTATTCGATATTGGCTCTTCACTTAATATTTTATTAATAGAATAATTCCTGGAATCTCCATATCCTTTAAGCAGCACTATAAAATATTCTATTCTTCGAAATATCGAAATCCTGGCTCTTTTCGAAAATTTTGACAAGTTGAAAATGTTAATATTGAACTTATAGGGGTGGTATCACAAAGCTGTATTGGCCAATATTGACCAATATTTACTACTTACCAAGCCTAATTCGATACTGACTCTTCACTTAATATTTTATTAATGGAATAATTCCTGGAATCTTCATATAGTTAAAGCAGGGCTATAAAATATACGTATTCTTAGAAATAACGAAATATTGGCTCTTCTCGAAAATTTTGACAAGTTGAAAATGTTAATATTGAACTTAAAGGAGTGACATCACAAAGCTGTTGCGGCTAATATTAATTAATACTTATTATTTACTAAAAACTATTCGATATTGACTCTTCAGTGAATACTTGATTAATAAAACAGTTACTGGAATATTCGTTTACTTCGAACAGGGCTATAAAATATACCTATTCTTAGAAATAGCGAAATCTGGCTCCTTCTCGAAAATTTTGCAATCGAAAAATTTTAGTATTGAACTTAAAGGAGTGGTATCAAAAAGCTGTAATGGCCAATATTGACCAATACTTACTATTTACCAATACTTATTCGATGTTGACACTTTACTTAATATTTTATTAATTGAATGATTCCTGGAATCTTCATATCCTTTAAGCAGCACTATAAAATATTCTATTCTTCGAAATAACGAAATCTTGGCCCTTCTCGAAAATTTTGACAAGTTGAGAATGTTAATATTGAACTTAAAAGAGTGGTATCACAAAGCCGTAATAGAAAATATTGACCAATACTTACTAATTACCAATACTTATTCGATATTGGCTCTTCACTTAATATTTTATTAATAGAATAATTAGTGGAAACTCCATATCCTTTAAGCAGCACTATAAAATATTCTATTCTTCGAAATATCGAAATCCTGGCTCTTTTCGAAAATTTTGACAAGTTGAAAATGTTAATATTGAACTTATAGGGGTGGTATCACAAAGCTGTATTGGCCAATATTGACCAATATTTACTACTTACCATGCCTAATTCGATACTGACTCTTCACTTAATATTTTATTAATGGAATAATTCCTGGAATCTTCATATAGTTAAAGCAGGGCTATAAAATATACGTATTCTTAGAAATAACGAAATATTGGCTCTTCTCGAAAATTTTGACAAGTTGAGAATGTTAATATTGAACTTAAAGGAGTGACATCACAAAGCTGTTGCGGCTAATATTAATTAATACTTATTATTTACTAAAAACTATTCGATATTGACTCTTCAGTGAATACTTGATTAATAAAACGTTACTGAAATCTTCGTTTACTTCGAACAAGGCTATAAAATATACGTATTCTTAGAAATAGCGAAATCTGGCTACTTCTCGAAAATTTTGCAATCGAAAAATTTTAGTATTGATCTTAAAGGAGTGGTATCAAAAAGCTGTAATGGCCAATATTGACCAATACTTACTATTTACCACTACTTATTCGATGTTGACACTTTACTTAATATTTTATTAATAGAATGATTTCTGGAATCTTCATATAGTTTAAGCAGGGCTATGAAATATACGTATTCTTACAAATAACGAAATATTGGCTATTCTCGAAAATTTTGACAAGTTGAAAATGTTAATATTGAACTTAAAAGAGTGGTATCACAAAGCCGTAATAGAAAATATTGACCAATACTTACTAATTACCAATACTTATTCGGTATTGGCTCTTCACTTAATATTTTATTAATAGAATAATTAGTGGAAACTCCATATCCTTTAAGCAGCACTATAAAATATTCTATTCTTCGAAATATCGAAATCCTGGCTCTTTTCGAAAATTTTGACAAGTTGAAAATGTTAATATTGAACTTAAAGGAGTGACATCACAAAGCTGTTGCGGCTAATATTAATTAATACTTATTATTTACTAAAAACTATTCGATATTGACTCTTCAGTGAATACTTGATTAATAAAACAGTTACTGAAATCTTCGTTTACTTCGAACAAGGCTATAAAATATACGTATTCTTAGAAATAGCGAAATCTGGCTACTTCTCGAAAATTTTGCAATCGAAAAATTTTAGTATTGATCTTAAAGGAGTGGTATCAAAAAGCTGTAATGGCCAATATTGACCAATACTTACTATTTACCACTACTTATTCGATGTTGACACTTTACTTAATATTTTATTAATAGAATGATTTCTGGAATCTTCATATAGTTTAAGCAGGGCTATGAAATATACGTATTCTTACAAATAACGAAATATTGGCTATTCTCGAAAATTTTGACAAGTTGAAAATGTTAATATTGAACTTAAAAGAGTGGTATCACAAAGCCGTAATAGAAAATATTGACCAATACTTACTAATTACCAATACTTATTCGATATTGGCTCTTCACTTAATATTTTATTAATAGAATAATTAGTGGAAACTCCATATCCTTTAAGCAGCACTATAAAATATTCTATTCTTCGAAATATCGAAATCCTGGCTCTTTTCGAAAATTTTGACAAGTTGAAAATGTTAATATTGAACTTATAGGGGTGGTATCACAAAGCTGTATTGGCCAATATTGACCAATATTTACTACTTACCATGCCTAATTCGATACTGACTCTTCACTTTATATTTTATTAATGGAATAATTCCTGGAATCTTCATATAGTTAAAGCAGGGCTATAAAATATACGTATTCTTAGAAATAACGAAATATTGGCTCTTCTCGAAAATTTTGACAAGTTGAGAATGTTAATATTGAACTTAAAGGAGTGACATCACAAAGCTGTTGCGGCTAATATTAATTAATACTTATTATTTACTAAAAACTATTCGATATTGACTCTTCAGTGAATACTTGATTAATAAAACAGTTACTGGAATATTCGTTTACTTCGAACAGGGCTATAAAATATACGTATTCTTAGAAATTGCGAAATCTGGCTCCTTCTCGAAAATTTTGCAATCGAAAAATTTTAGTATTGAACTTAAAGGAGTGGTATCAAAAAGCTGTAATGGCCAATATTGACCAATACTTACTATTTACCAATACTTATTCAATGTTGACACTTTACTTAATATTTTATTAATAGAATGATTCCTGGAATCTTCATATCCTTTAAGCAGCACTATAAAATATTCTATTCTTCGAAATATCGAAATCCTGGCTTTTTACGAAAATTTTGACAAGTTGAAAACGTTAATATTGAACTTATAGGGGTGGTATCACAAAGCTGTATTGGCCAATATTGACCAATACTTACTATTTACCAATACTTATTCGATGTTGACTCTTCACTGAATATTTGATTAATAGAGTAATTCCTGGAATCTTCATATAGTTCAAGCAGGGCTATAAAATATACGTATTCTTAGAAATAACGAAATATTGGCTCTTCTCGAAAACTTTGACAAGTCGAAAATGTTAATATTGAACTTAAAAGAGTGGTATCACAAAGCTGCAATGGCCAATATTGACCAATACTTACTATTTACCACTACTTATTCGATGTTGACCCTTTACTTAATATTTTATTAATAGAATGATTTCTGGAATCTTCATATAGTTTAAGCAGGGCTATGAAATATACGTATTCTTACAAATAACGAAATATTGGCTATTCTCGAAAATTTTGACAAGTTGAAAATGTTTATATTGAACTTATAGGGGTGGTATCACAAAGCCGTAATAGCCAATATTGACCAATACTTACTATTTACCAATACTTATTCGATATTGGCTCTTCACTTAATATTTTATTAATAGAATAATTCCTGGAATCTCCATAACCTTTAAGCAGCACTATAAAATATTCTATTCTTCGAAATATCGAAATCCTGGCTCTTTTCGAAAATTTTGACAAGTTGAAAATGTTAATATTGAACTTAAAGGAGTGACATCACAAAGCTGTTGCGGCTAATATTAATTAATACTTATTATTTACGAAAAACTATTCGATATTGACTCTTCAGTGAATACTTGATTAATAAAACAGTTACTGGAATATTCGTTTACTTCGAACAGGGCTATAAAATATACGTATTTTTAGAAATAGCGAAATCTGGCTCCTTCTCGAAAATTTTGGAATCGAAAAATTTTAGTATTGAACTTAAAGCAGTGGTATCAAAAAGCTGTAATGGCCAATATTGACCAATACTTACTATTTACCAATACTTATTCGATGTTGACACTTTACTTAATATTTTATTAATAGAATGATTCCTGGAATCTTCATATCCTTTAAGCAGCACTATAAAATATTCTATTCTTCGAAATATCGAAATCCTGGCTCTTTTCGAAAATTTTGACAAGTTGAAAATGTTAATATTGAACTTAAAGGAGTGACATCACAAAGCTGTTGCGGCTAATATTAATTAATACTTATTATTTACTAAAAACTATTCGATATTGACTCTTCAGTGAATACTTGATTAATAAAACAGTTACTGGAATATTCGTTTACTTCGAACAGGGCTATAAAATATACGTATTCTTAGAAATAGCGAAATCTGGCTCCTTCTCGAAAATTTTGCAATCGAAAAATTTTAGTATTGAACTTAAAGCAGTGGTATCAAAAAGCTGTAATGGCCAATATTGACCAATACTTACTATTTACCAATACTTATTCGATGTTGACACTTTACTTAATATTTTATTAATAGAATGATTCCTGGAATCTTCATATCCTTTAAGCAGCACTATAAAATATTCTATTCTTCGAAATATCGAAATAATGGCTCTTTTCGAAAATTTTGACAAGTTGAAAACGTTAATATTGAACTTATAGGGGTGGTATCACAAAGCTGTATTGGCCAATATTGACCAATACTTACTATTTACCAATACTTATTCGATGTTGACTCTTCACTGAATATTTGATTAATAGAGTAATTCCTGGAATCTTCATATAGTTCAAGCAGGGCTATAAAATATACGGATTCTTCGAAATATCGAAATCCTGGCTCTTTTCGAAAATTTTGACAAGTTGAAAATGTTAATATTGAAGTTATAGGGGTGGTATCACAAAGCTGTAGTGGCCAATATTGACCAATACTTACTATTTACCAATACTTATTCGATGTTGACTCTTCATTGAATATTTGATTAATAGAATAATTCCTGGAATCTTCATATAGTTCAAGCAGGGCTATAATATATACGGATTCTTAGAAATAACGAAATCTTGGCCCTTCTCGAAAATTTTGACAACTTGAGAATGTTAATATTGAACTTAAAAGAGTTCAATATTAACATAAAAAAGCTGTAAAAACAAAAAAAGCTGTAATGGCCAATATTGACCAATACTTACTATTTACCAATACTTATTCGATGTTGACTCTTCATTGAATATTTGATTAATAGAATAATTCCTGGAATCTTCATATAGTTCAAGCAGAGCTATAATATATACGGATTCTTAGAAATAACGAAATCTTGGCCCTTCTCGAAAATTTTGACAAGTTGAGAATGTTAATATTGAACTTAAAAGAGTTCAATATTAACATAAAAAAGCTGTAAAAACAAAAAAACTGTAGTGGCCAATATTGACCAATACTTACTATTTACCAATACTTATTCGATATTGGCTCTTCACTTAATATTTTATTAATAGAATGATTCCTGGAATCTTCATATCCTTTAAGCAGCACTATAAAATATTCTATTCTTCGAAATATCGAAATCCTGGCTCTTTTCGAAAATTTTGACAAGTTGAAAATGTTTATATTGAACTTATAGGGGTGGTATCACAAAGCCGTAATAGCCAATATTGACCAATACTTACTATTTACCAATACTTATTCGATATTGGCTCTTCACTTAATATTTTATTAATAGAATAATTCCTGGAATCTTCATATCCTTTAAGCAGCACTATAAAATATTCTATTCTTCGAAATATCGAAATCCTGGCTCTTTTCGAAAATTTTGACAAGTTGAAAATGTTTATATTGAACTTATAGGGGTGGTATCACAAAGCCGTAATAGCCAATATTGACCAATACTTACTATTTACCTATACTTATTCGATATTGGCTCTTCACTTAATATTTTATTAATAGAATAATTCCTGGAATCTCCATAACCTTTAAGCAGCACTATAAAATATTCTATTCTTCGAAATATCGAAATCCTGGCTCTTTTCGAAAATTTTGACAAGTTGAAAATGTTAATATTGAAGTTATAGGGGTGGTATCACAAAGCTGTAGTGGCCAATATTGACCAATACTTACTATTTACCAATACTTATTCGATGTTGACTCTTCATTGAATATTTGATTAATAGAATAATTCCTGGAATCTTCATATAGTTCAAGCAGGGCTATAATATATACGGATTCTTAGAAATAACGAAATCTTGGCCCTTCTCGAAAATTTTGACAACTTGAGAATGTTAATATTGAACTTAAAAGAGTTCAATATTAACATAAAAAAGCTGTAAAAACAAAAAAAGCTGTAATGGCCAATATTGACCAATACTTACTATTTACCAATACTTATTCGATGTTGACTCTTCATTGAATATTTGATTAATAGAATAATTCCTGGAATCTTCATATAGTTCAAGCAGAGCTATAATATATACGGATTCTTAGAAATAACGAAATCTTGGCCCTTCTCGAAAATTTTGACAAGTTGAGAATGTTAATATTGAACTTAAAAGAGTTCAATATTAACATAAAAAAGCTGTAAAAACAAAAAAACTGTAGTGGCCAATATTGACCAATACTTACTATTTACCAATACTTATTCGATATTGGCTCTTCACTTAATATTTTATTAATAGAATGATTCCTGGAATCTTCATATCCTTTAAGCAGCACTATAAAATATTCTATTCTTCGAAATATCGAAATCCTGGCTCTTTTCGAAAATTTTGACAAGTTGAAAATGTTTATATTGAACTTATAGGGGTGGTATCACAAAGCCGTAATAGCCAATATTGACCAATACTTACTATTTACCAATACTTATTCGATATTGGCTCTTCACTTAATATTTTATTAATAGAATAATTCCTGGAATCTTCATATCCTTTAAGCAGCACTATAAAATATTCTATTCTTCGAAATATCGAAATCCTGGCTCTTTTCGAAAATTTTGACAAGTTGAAAATGTTTATATTGAACTTATAGGGGTGGTATCACAAAGCCGTAATAGCCAATATTGACCAATACTTACTATTTACCTATACTTATTCGATATTGGCTCTTCACTTAATATTTTATTAATAGAATAATTCCTGGAATCTCCATAACCTTTAAGCAGCACTATAAAATATTCTATTCTTCGAAATATCGAAATCCTGGCTCTTTTCGAAAATTTTGACAAGTTGAAAATGTTAATATTGAAGTTATAGGGGTGGTATCACAAAGCTGTAGTGGCCAATATTGACCAATACTTACTATTTACCAATACTTATTCGATGTTGACTCTTCATTGAATATTTGATTAATAGAATAATTCCTGGAATCTTCATATAGTTCAAGCAGGGCTATAATATATACGGATTCTTAGAAATAACGAAATCTTGGCCCTTCTCGAAAATTTTGACAACTTGAGAATGTTAATATTGAACTTAAAAGAGTTCAATATTAACATAAAAAAGCTGTAAAAACAGAAAAAGCTGTAATGGCCAATATTGACCAATACTTACTATTTACCAATACTTATTCGATGTTGACTCTTCATTGAATATTTAATTAATAGAGTAATTCCTGGAATCTTCATATAGTTCAAGCAGGGCTATAAAATATACGGATTCTTAGAAATAACGAAATCTTGGCCCTTCTCGAAAATTTTGACAAGTTGAGAATGTTAATATTGAACTTAAAGGAGTGGTATCAAAAAGCTGTAATGGCCAATATTGACCAATACTTACTATTTACCAATACTTATTCAATGTTGACACTTTACTTAATATTTTATTAATAGAATGATTCCTGGAATCTTCATATCCTTTAAGCAGCACTATAAAATATTCTATTCTTCGAAATATCGAAATCCTGGCTTTTTACGAAAATTTTGACAAGTTGAAAACGTTAATATTGAACTTATAGGGGTGGTATCACAAAGCTGTATTGGCCAATATTGACCAATACTTACTATTTACCAATACTTATTCGATGTTGACTCTTCACTGAATATTTGATTAATAGAGTAATTCCTGGAATCTTCATATAGTTCAAGCAGGGCTATAAAATATACGTATTCTTAGAAATAACGAAATATTGGCTCTTCTCGAAAATTTTGACAAGTCGAAAATGTTAATATTGAACTTAAAAGAGTGGTATCACAAAGCTGCAATGGCCAATATTGACCAATACTTACTATTTACCACTACTTATTCGATGTTGACCCTTTACTTAATATTTTATTAATAGAATGATTTCTGGAATCTTCATATAGTTTAAGCAGGGCTATGAAATATACGTATTCTTACAAATAACGAAATATTGGCTATTCTCGAAAATTTTGACAAGTTGAAAATGTTTATATTGAACTTATAGGGGTGGTATCACAAAGCCGTAATAGCCAATATTGACCAATACTTACTATTTACCTATACTTATTCGATATTGGCTCTTCACTTAATATTTTATTAATAGAATAATTCCTGGAATCTCCATAACCTTTAAGCAGCACTATAAAATATTCTATTCTTCGAAATATCGAAATCCTGGCTCTTTTCGAAAATTTTGACAAGTTGAAAATGTTAATATTGAAGTTATAGGGGTGGTATCACAAAGCTGTAGTGGCCAATATTGACCAATACTTACTATTTACCAATACTTATTCGATGTTGACTCTTCATTGAATATTTGATTAATAGAATAATTCCTGGAATCTTCATATAGTTCAAGCAGGGCTATAATATATACGGATTCTTAGAAATAACGAAATCTTGGCCCTTCTCGAAAATTTTGACAACTTGAGAATGTTAATATTGAACTTAAAAGAGTTCAATATTAACATAAAAAAGCTGTAAAAACAAAAAAAGCTGTAATGGCCAATATTGACCAATACTTACTATTTACCAATACTTATTCGATGTTGACTCTTCATTGAATATTTGATTAATAGAATAATTCCTGGAATCTTCATATAGTTCAAGCAGAGCTATAATATATACGGATTCTTAGAAATAACGAAATCTTGGCCCTTCTCGAAAATTTTGACAAGTTGAGAATGTTAATATTGAACTTAAAAGAGTTCAATATTAACATAAAAAAGCTGTAAAAACAAAAAAACTGTAGTGGCCAATATTGACCAATACTTACTATTTACCAATACTTATTCGATATTGGCTCTTCACTTAATATTTTATTAATAGAATGATTCCTGGAATCTTCATATCCTTTAAGCAGCACTATAAAATATTCTATTCTTCGAAATATCGAAATCCTGGCTCTTTTCGAAAATTTTGACAAGTTGAAAATGTTTATATTGAACTTATAGGGGTGGTATCACAAAGCCGTAATAGCCAATATTGACCAATACTTACTATTTACCAATACTTATTCGATATTGGCTCTTCACTTAATATTTTATTAATAGAATAATTCCTGGAATCTTCATATCCTTTAAGCAGCACTATAAAATATTCTATTCTTCGAAATATCGAAATCCTGGCTCTTTTCGAAAATTTTGACAAGTTGAAAATGTTTATATTGAACTTATAGGGGTGGTATCACAAAGCCGTAATAGCCAATATTGACCAATACTTACTATTTACCTATACTTATTCGATATTGGCTCTTCACTTAATATTTTATTAATAGAATAATTCCTGGAATCTCCATAACCTTTAAGCAGCACTATAAAATATTCTATTCTTCGAAATATCGAAATCCTGGCTCTTTTCGAAAATTTTGACAAGTTGAAAATGTTAATATTGAAGTTATAGGGGTGGTATCACAAAGCTGTAGTGGCCAATATTGACCAATACTTACTATTTACCAATACTTATTCGATGTTGACTCTTCATTGAATATTTGATTAATAGAATAATTCCTGGAATCTTCATATAGTTCAAGCAGGGCTATAATATATACGGATTCTTAGAAATAACGAAATCTTGGCCCTTCTCGAAAATTTTGACAACTTGAGAATGTTAATATTGAACTTAAAAGAGTTCAATATTAACATAAAAAAGCTGTAAAAACAGAAAAAGCTGTAATGGCCAATATTGACCAATACTTACTATTTACCAATACTTATTCGATGTTGACTCTTCATTGAATATTTAATTAATAGAGTAATTCCTGGAATCTTCATATAGTTCAAGCAGGGCTATAAAATATACGGATTCTTAGAAATAACGAAATCTTGGCCCTTCTCGAAAATTTTGACAAGTTGAGAATGTTAATATTGAACTTAAAGGAGTGGTATCAAAAAGCTGTAATGGCCAATATTGACCAATACTTACTATTTACCAATACTTATTCAATGTTGACACTTTACTTAATATTTTATTAATAGAATGATTCCTGGAATCTTCATATCCTTTAAGCAGCACTATAAAATATTCTATTCTTCGAAATATCGAAATCCTGGCTTTTTACGAAAATTTTGACAAGTTGAAAACGTTAATATTGAACTTATAGGGGTGGTATCACAAAGCTGTATTGGCCAATATTGACCAATACTTACTATTTACCAATACTTATTCGATGTTGACTCTTCACTGAATATTTGATTAATAGAGTAATTCCTGGAATCTTCATATAGTTCAAGCAGGGCTATAAAATATACGTATTCTTAGAAATAACGAAATATTGGCTCTTCTCGAAAATTTTGACAAGTCGAAAATGTTAATATTGAACTTAAAAGAGTGGTATCACAAAGCTGCAATGGCCAATATTGACCAATACTTACTATTTACCACTACTTATTCGATGTTGACCCTTTACTTAATATTTTATTAATAGAATGATTTCTGGAATCTTCATATAGTTTAAGCAGGGCTATGAAATATACGTATTCTTACAAATAACGAAATATTGGCTATTCTCGAAAATTTTGACAAGTTGAAAATGTTTATATTGAACTTATAGGGGTGGTATCACAAAGCCGTAATAGCCAATATTGACCAATACTTACTATTTACCAATACTTATTCGATATTGGCTCTTCACTTAATATTTTATTAATAGAATAATTCCTGGAATCTCCATAACCTTTAAGCAGCACTATAAAATATTCTATTCTTCGAAATATCGAAATCCTGGCTCTTTTCGAAAATTTTGACAAGTTGAAAATGTTAATATTGAACTTAAAGGAGTGACATCACAAAGCTGTTGCGGCTAATATTAATTAATACTTATTATTTACGAAAAACTATTCGATATTGACTCTTCAGTGAATACTTGATTAATAAAACAGTTACTGGAATATTCGTTTACTTCGAACAGGGCTATAAAATATACGTATTTTTAGAAATAGCGAAATCTGGCTCCTTCTCGAAAATTTTGGAATCGAAAAATTTTAGTATTGAACTTAAAGCAGTGGTATCAAAAAGCTGTAATGGCCAATATTGACCAATACTTACTATTTACCAATACTTATTCGATGTTGACACTTTACTTAATATTTTATTAATAGAATGATTCCTGGAATCTTCATATCCTTTAAGCAGCACTATAAAATATTCTATTCTTCGAAATATCGAAATCCTGGCTCTTTTCGAAAATTTTGACAAGTTGAAAATGTTAATATTGAACTTAAAGGAGTGACATCACAAAGCTGTTGCGGCTAATATTAATTAATACTTATTATTTACTAAAAACTATTCGATATTGACTCTTCAGTGAATACTTGATTAATAAAACAGTTACTGGAATATTCGTTTACTTCGAACAGGGCTATAAAATATACGTATTCTTAGAAATAGCGAAATCTGGCTCCTTCTCGAAAATTTTGCAATCGAAAAATTTTAGTATTGAACTTAAAGCAGTGGTATCAAAAAGCTGTAATGGCCAATATTGACCAATACTTACTATTTACCAATACTTATTCGATGTTGACACTTTACTTAATATTTTATTAATAGAATGATTCCTGGAATCTTCATATCCTTTAAGCAGCACTATAAAATATTCTATTCTTCGAAATATCGAAATAATGGCTCTTTTCGAAAATTTTGACAAGTTGAAAACGTTAATATTGAACTTATAGGGGTGGTATCACAAAGCTGTATTGGCCAATATTGACCAATACTTACTATTTACCAATACTTATTCGATGTTGACTCTTCACTGAATATTTGATTAATAGAGTAATTCCTGGAATCTTCATATAGTTCAAGCAGGGCTATAAAATATACGGATTCTTCGAAATATCGAAATCCTGGCTCTTTTCGAAAATTTTGACAAGTTGAAAATGTTAATATTGAAGTTATAGGGGTGGTATCACAAAGCTGTAGTGGCCAATATTGACCAATACTTACTATTTACCAATACTTATTCGATGTTGACTCTTCATTGAATATTTGATTAATAGAATAATTCCTGGAATCTTCATATAGTTCAAGCAGGGCTATAATATATACGGATTCTTAGAAATAACGAAATCTTGGCCCTTCTCGAAAATTTTGACAACTTGAGAATGTTAATATTGAACTTAAAAGAGTTCAATATTAACATAAAAAAGCTGTAAAAACAAAAAAAGCTGTAATGGCCAATATTGACCAATACTTACTATTTACCAATACTTATTCGATGTTGACTCTTCATTGAATATTTGATTAATAGAATAATTCCTGGAATCTTCATATAGTTCAAGCAGAGCTATAATATATACGGATTCTTAGAAATAACGAAATCTTGGCCCTTCTCGAAAATTTTGACAAGTTGAGAATGTTAATATTGAACTTAAAAGAGTTCAATATTAACATAAAAAAGCTGTAAAAACAAAAAAACTGTAGTGGCCAATATTGACCAATACTTACTATTTACCAATACTTATTCGATATTGGCTCTTCACTTAATATTTTATTAATAGAATAATTAGTGGAAACTCCATATCCTTTAAGCAGCACTATAAAATATTCTATTCTTCGAAATATCGAAATCCTGGCTCTTTTCGAAAATTTTGACAAGTTGAAAATGTTAATATTGAACTTATAGGGGTGGTATCACAAAGCTGTATTGGCCAATATTGACCAATATTTACTACTTACCATGCGTAATTCGATACTGACTCTTCACTTAATATTTTATTAATGGAATAATTCCTGGAATCTTCATATAGTTAAAGCAGGGCTATAAAATATACGTATTCTTAGAAATAACGAAATATTGGCTCTTCTCGAAAATTTTGACAAGTTGAGAATGTTAATATTGAACTTAAAGGAGTGACATCACAAAGCTGTTGCGGCTAATATTAATTAATACTTATTATTTACTAAAAACTATTCGATATTGACTCTTCAGTGAATACTTGATTAATAAAACAGTTACTGAAATCTTCGTTTACTTCGAACAAGGCTATAAAATATACGTATTCTTAGAAATAGCGAAATCTGGCTACTTCTCGAAAATTTTGCAATCGAAAAATTTTAGTATTGATCTTAAAGGAGTGGTATCAAAAAGCTGTAATGGCCAATATTGACCAATACTTACTATTTACCAATACTTATTCGATGTTGACACTTTACTTAATATTTTATTAATAGAATGATTTCTGGAATCTTCATATAGTTTAAGCAGGGCTATGAAATATACGTATTCTTACAAATAACGAAATATTGGCTATTCTCGAAAATTTTGACAAGTTGAAAATGTTAATATTGAACTTAAAAGAGTGGTATCACAAAGCCGTAATAGAAAATATTGACCAATACTTACTAATTACCAATACTTATTCGGTATTGGCTCTTCACTTAATATTTTATTAATAGAATAATTAGTGGAAACTCCATATCCTTTAAGCAGCACTATAAAATATTCTATTCTTCGAAATATCGAAATCCTGGCTCTTTTCGAAAATTTTGACAAGTTGAAAATGTTAATATTGAACTTAAAGGAGTGACATCACAAAGCTGTTGCGGCTAATATTAATTAATACTTATTATTTACTAAAAACTATTCGATATTGACTCTTCAGTGAATACTTGATTAATAAAACAGTTACTGGAATATTCGTTTACTTCGAACAGGGCTATAAAATATACGTATTCTTAGAAATAGCGAAATCTGGCTCCTTCTCGAAAATTTTGCAATCGAAAAATTTTAGTATTGAACTTAAAGGAGTGGTATCAAAAAGCTGTAATGGCCAATATTGACCAATACTTACTATTTACCAATACTTATTCAATGTTGACACTTTACTTAATATTTTATTAATAGAATGATTCCTGGAATCTTCATATCCTTTAAGCAGCACTATAAAATATTCTATTCTTCGAAATATCGAAATCCTGGCTTTTTACGAAAATTTTGACAAGTTGAAAACGTTAATATTGAACTTATAGGGGTGGTATCACAAAGCTGTATTGGCCAATATTGACCAATACTTACTATTTACCAATACTTATTCGATGTTGACTCTTCACTGAATATTTGATTAATAGAGTAATTCCTGGAATCTTCATATAGTTCAAGCAGGGCTATAAAATATACGTATTCTTAGAAATAACGAAATATTGGCTCTTCTCGAAAATTTTGACAAGTCGAAAATGTTAATATTGAACTTAAAAGAGTGGTATCACAAAGCTGCAATGGCCAATATTGACCAATACTTACTATTTACCACTACTTATTCGATGTTGACCCTTTACTTAATATTTTATTAATAGAATGATTTCTGGAATCTTCATATAGTTTAAGCAGGGCTATGAAATATACGTATTCTTACAAATAACGAAATATTGGCTATTCTCGAAAATTTTGACAAGTTGAAAATGTTTATATTGAACTTATAGGGGTGGTATCACAAAGCCGTAATAGCCAATATTGACCAATACTTACTATTTACCAATACTTATTCGATATTGGCTCTTCACTTAATATTTTATTAATAGAATAATTCCTGGAATCTCCATAACCTTTAAGCAGCACTATAAAATATTCTATTCTTCGAAATATCGAAATCCTGGCTCTTTTCGAAAATTTTGACAAGTTGAAAATGTTAATATTGAACTTAAAGGAGTGACATCACAAAGCTGTTGCGGCTAATATTAATTAATACTTATTATTTACGAAAAACTATTCGATATTGACTCTTCAGTGAATACTTGATTAATAAAACAGTTACTGGAATATTCGTTTACTTCGAACAGGGCTATAAAATATACGTATTTTTAGAAATAGCGAAATCTGGCTCCTTCTCGAAAATTTTGGAATCGAAAAATTTTAGTATTGAACTTAAAGCAGTGGTATCAAAAAGCTGTAATGGCCAATATTGACCAATACTTACTATTTACCAATACTTATTCGATGTTGACACTTTACTTAATATTTTATTAATAGAATGATTCCTGGAATCTTCATATCCTTTAAGCAGCACTATAAAATATTCTATTCTTCGAAATATCGAAATCCTGGCTCTTTTCGAAAATTTTGACAAGTTGAAAATGTTAATATTGAACTTAAAGGAGTGACATCACAAAGCTGTTGCGGCTAATATTAATTAATACTTATTATTTACTAAAAACTATTCGATATTGACTCTTCAGTGAATACTTGATTAATAAAACAGTTACTGGAATATTCGTTTACTTCGAACAGGGCTATAAAATATACGTATTCTTAGAAATAGCGAAATCTGGCTCCTTCTCGAAAATTTTGCAATCGAAAAATTTTAGTATTGAACTTAAAGCAGTGGTATCAAAAAGCTGTAATGGCCAATATTGACCAATACTTACTATTTACCAATACTTATTCGATGTTGACACTTTACTTAATATTTTATTAATAGAATGATTCCTGGAATCTTCATATCCTTTAAGCAGCACTATAAAATATTCTATTCTTCGAAATATCGAAATAATGGCTCTTTTCGAAAATTTTGACAAGTTGAAAACGTTAATATTGAACTTATAGGGGTGGTATCACAAAGCTGTATTGGCCAATATTGACCAATACTTACTATTTACCAATACTTATTCGATGTTGACTCTTCACTGAATATTTGATTAATAGAGTAATTCCTGGAATCTTCATATAGTTCAAGCAGGGCTATAAAATATACGGATTCTTCGAAATATCGAAATCCTGGCTCTTTTCGAAAATTTTGACAAGTTGAAAATGTTAATATTGAAGTTATAGGGGTGGTATCACAAAGCTGTAGTGGCCAATATTGACCAATACTTACTATTTACCAATACTTATTCGATGTTGACTCTTCATTGAATATTTGATTAATAGAATAATTCCTGGAATCTTCATATAGTTCAAGCAGGGCTATAATATATACGGATTCTTAGAAATAACGAAATCTTGGCCCTTCTCGAAAATTTTGACAACTTGAGAATGTTAATATTGAACTTAAAAGAGTTCAATATTAACATAAAAAAGCTGTAAAAACAAAAAAAGCTGTAATGGCCAATATTGACCAATACTTACTATTTACCAATACTTATTCGATGTTGACTCTTCATTGAATATTTGATTAATAGAATAATTCCTGGAATCTTCATATAGTTCAAGCAGAGCTATAATATATACGGATTCTTAGAAATAACGAAATCTTGGCCCTTCTCGAAAATTTTGACAAGTTGAGAATGTTAATATTGAACTTAAAAGAGTTCAATATTAACATAAAAAAGCTGTAAAAACAAAAAAACTGTAGTGGCCAATATTGACCAATACTTACTATTTACCAATACTTATTCGATATTGGCTCTTCACTTAATATTTTATTAATAGAATAATTAGTGGAAACTCCATATCCTTTAAGCAGCACTATAAAATATTCTATTCTTCGAAATATCGAAATCCTGGCTCTTTTCGAAAATTTTGACAAGTTGAAAATGTTAATATTGAACTTATAGGGGTGGTATCACAAAGCTGTATTGGCCAATATTGACCAATATTTACTACTTACCATGCGTAATTCGATACTGACTCTTCACTTAATATTTTATTAATGGAATAATTCCTGGAATCTTCATATAGTTAAAGCAGGGCTATAAAATATACGTATTCTTAGAAATAACGAAATATTGGCTCTTCTCGAAAATTTTGACAAGTTGAGAATGTTAATATTGAACTTAAAGGAGTGACATCACAAAGCTGTTGCGGCTAATATTAATTAATACTTATTATTTACTAAAAACTATTCGATATTGACTCTTCAGTGAATACTTGATTAATAAAACAGTTACTGAAATCTTCGTTTACTTCGAACAAGGCTATAAAATATACGTATTCTTAGAAATAGCGAAATCTGGCTACTTCTCGAAAATTTTGCAATCGAAAAATTTTAGTATTGATCTTAAAGGAGTGGTATCAAAAAGCTGTAATGGCCAATATTGACCAATACTTACTATTTACCAATACTTATTCGATGTTGACACTTTACTTAATATTTTATTAATAGAATGATTTCTGGAATCTTCATATAGTTTAAGCAGGGCTATGAAATATACGTATTCTTACAAATAACGAAATATTGGCTATTCTCGAAAATTTTGACAAGTTGAAAATGTTAATATTGAACTTAAAAGAGTGGTATCACAAAGCCGTAATAGAAAATATTGACCAATACTTACTAATTACCAATACTTATTCGGTATTGGCTCTTCACTTAATATTTTATTAATAGAATAATTAGTGGAAACTCCATATCCTTTAAGCAGCACTATAAAATATTCTATTCTTCGAAATATCGAAATCCTGGCTCTTTTCGAAAATTTTGACAAGTTGAAAATGTTAATATTGAACTTAAAGGAGTGACATCACAAAGCTGTTGCGGCTAATATTAATTAATACTTATTATTTACTAAAAACTATTCGATATTGACTCTTCAGTGAATACTTGATTAATAAAACAGTTACTGGAATATTCGTTTACTTCGAACAGGGCTATAAAATATACGTATTCTTAGAAATAGCGAAATCTGGCTCCTTCTCGAAAATTTTGCAATCGAAAAATTTTAGTATTGAACTTAAAGGAGTGGTATCAAAAAGCTGTAATGGCCAATATTGACCAATACTTACTATTTACCAATACTTATTCAATGTTGACACTTTACTTAATATTTTATTAATAGAATGATTCCTGGAATCTTCATATCCTTTAAGCAGCACTATAAAATATTCTATTCTTCGAAATATCGAAATCCTGGCTTTTTACGAAAATTTTGACAAGTTGAAAACGTTAATATTGAACTTATAGGGGTGGTATCACAAAGCTGTATTGGCCAATATTGACCAATACTTACTATTTACCAATACTTATTCGATGTTGACTCTTCACTGAATATTTGATTAATAGAGTAATTCCTGGAATCTTCATATAGTTCAAGCAGGGCTATAAAATATACGTATTCTTAGAAATAACGAAATATTGGCTCTTCTCGAAAATTTTGACAAGTTGAGAATGTTAATATTGAACTTAAAGGAGTGACATCACAAAGCTGTTGCGGCTAATATTAATTAATACTTATTATTTACTAAAAACTATTCGATATTGACTCTTCAGTGAATACTTGATTAATAAAACAGTTACTGAAATCTTCGTTTACTTCGAACAAGGCTATAAAATATACGTATTCTTAGAAATAGCGAAATCTGGCTACTTCTCGAAAATTTTGCAATCGAAAAATTTTAGTATTGATCTTAAAGGAGTGGTATCAAAAAGCTGTAATGGCCAATATTGACCAATACTTACTATTTACCAATACTTATTCGATGTTGACACTTTACTTAATATTTTATTAATAGAATGATTTCTGGAATCTTCATATAGTTTAAGCAGGGCTATGAAATATACGTATTCTTACAAATAACGAAATATTGGCTATTCTCGAAAATTTTGACAAGTTGAAAATGTTAATATTGAACTTAAAAGAGTGGTATCACAAAGCCGTAATAGAAAATATTGACCAATACTTACTAATTACCAATACTTATTCGGTATTGGCTCTTCACTTAATATTTTATTAATAGAATAATTAGTGGAAACTCCATATCCTTTAAGCAGCACTATAAAATATTCTATTCTTCGAAATATCGAAATCCTGGCTCTTTTCGAAAATTTTGACAAGTTGAAAATGTTAATATTGAACTTAAAGGAGTGACATCACAAAGCTGTTGCGGCTAATATTAATTAATACTTATTATTTACTAAAAACTATTCGATATTGACTCTTCAGTGAATACTTGATTAATAAAACAGTTACTGGAATATTCGTTTACTTCGAACAGGGCTATAAAATATACGTATTCTTAGAAATAGCGAAATCTGGCTCCTTCTCGAAAATTTTGCAATCGAAAAATTTTAGTATTGAACTTAAAGGAGTGGTATCAAAAAGCTGTAATGGCCAATATTGACCAATACTTACTATTTACCAATACTTATTCAATGTTGACACTTTACTTAATATTTTATTAATAGAATGATTCCTGGAATCTTCATATCCTTTAAGCAGCACTATAAAATATTCTATTCTTCGAAATATCGAAATCCTGGCTTTTTACGAAAATTTTGACAAGTTGAAAACGTTAATATTGAACTTATAGGGGTGGTATCACAAAGCCGTAATAGCCAATATTGACCAATACTTACTATTTACCAATACTTATTCGATATTGGCTCTTCACTTAATATTTTATTAATAGAATAATTCCTGGAATCTCCATAACCTTTAAGCAGCACTATAAAATATTCTATTCTTCGAAATATCGAAATCCTGGCTCTTTTCGAAAATTTTGACAAGTTGAAAATGTTAATATTGAACTTAAAGGAGTGACATCACAAAGCTGTTGCGGCTAATATTAATTAATACTTATTATTTACGAAAAACTATTCGATATTGACTCTTCAGTGAATACTTGATTAATAAAACAGTTACTGGAATATTCGTTTACTTCGAACAGGGCTATAAAATATACGTATTTTTAGAAATAGCGAAATCTGGCTCCTTCTCGAAAATTTTGGAATCGAAAAATTTTAGTATTGAACTTAAAGCAGTGGTATCAAAAAGCTGTAATGGCCAATATTGACCAATACTTACTATTTACCAATACTTATTCGATGTTGACACTTTACTTAATATTTTATTAATAGAATGATTCCTGGAATCTTCATATCCTTTAAGCAGCACTATAAAATATTCTATTCTTCGAAATATCGAAATCCTGGCTCTTTTCGAAAATTTTGACAAGTTGAAAATGTTAATATTGAACTTAAAGGAGTGACATCACAAAGCTGTTGCGGCTAATATTAATTAATACTTATTATTTACTAAAAACTATTCGATATTGACTCTTCAGTGAATACTTGATTAATAAAACAGTTACTGGAATATTCGTTTACTTCGAACAGGGCTATAAAATATACGTATTCTTAGAAATAGCGAAATCTGGCTCCTTCTCGAAAATTTTGCAATCGAAAAATTTTAGTATTGAACTTAAAGCAGTGGTATCAAAAAGCTGTAATGGCCAATATTGACCAATACTTACTATTTACCAATACTTATTCGATGTTGACACTTTACTTAATATTTTATTAATAGAATGATTCCTGGAATCTTCATATAGTTCAAGCAGGGCTATAAAATATACGGATTCTTCGAAATATCGAAATCCTGGCTCTTTTCGAAAATTTTGACAAGTTGAAAATGTTAATATTGAAGTTATAGGGGTGGTATCACAAAGCTGTAGTGGCCAATATTGACCAATACTTACTATTTACCAATACTTATTCGATGTTGACTCTTCATTGAATATTTGATTAATAGAATAATTCCTGGAATCTTCATATAGTTCAAGCAGAGCTATAATATATACGGATTCTTAGAAATAACGAAATCTTGGCCCTTCTCGAAAATTTTGACAACTTGAGAATGTTAATATTGAACTTAAAAGAGTTCAATATTAACATAAAAAAGCTGTAAAAACAAAAAAAGCTGTAATGGCCAATATTGACCAATACTTACTATTTACCAATACTTATTCGATATTGGCTCTTCACTTAATATTTTATTAATAGAATGATTCCTGGAATCTTCATATCCTTTAAGCAGCACTATAAAATATTCTATTCTTCGAAATATCGAAATCCTGGCTCTTTTCGAAAATTTTGACAAGTTGAAAATGTTTATATTGAACTTATAGGGGTGGTATCACAAAGCCGTAATAGCCAATATTGACCAATACTTACTATTTACCAATACTTATTCGATATTGGCTCTTCACTTAATATTTTATTAATAGAATAATTCCTGGAATCTTCATATCCTTTAAGCAGCACTATAAAATATTCTATTCTTCGAAATATCGAAATCCTGGCTCTTTTCGAAAATTTTGACAAGTTGAAAATGTTTATATTGAACTTATAGGGGTGGTATCACAAAGCCGTAATAGCCAATATTGACCAATACTTACTATTTACCTATACTTATTCGATATTGGCTCTTCACTTAATATTTTATTAATAGAATAATTCCTGGAATCTCCATAACCTTTAAGCAGCACTATAAAATATTCTATTCTTCGAAATATCGAAATCCTGGCTCTTTTCGAAAATTTTGACAAGTTGAAAATGTTAATATTGAAGTTATAGGGGTGGTATCACAAAGCTGTAGTGGCCAATATTGACCAATACTTACTATTTACCAATACTTATTCGATGTTGACTCTTCATTGAATATTTGATTAATAGAATAATTCCTGGAATCTTCATATAGTTCAAGCAGGGCTATAATATATACGGATTCTTAGAAATAACGAAATCTTGGCCCTTCTCGAAAATTTTGACAACTTGAGAATGTTAATATTGAACTTAAAAGAGTTCAATATTAACATAAAAAAGCTGTAAAAACAGAAAAAGCTGTAATGGCCAATATTGACCAATACTTACTATTTACCAATACTTATTCGATGTTGACTCTTCATTGAATATTTGATTAATAGAGTAATTCCTGGAATCTTCATATAGTTCAAGCAGGGCTATAAAATATACGGATTCTTAGAAATAACGAAATCTTGGCCCTTCTCGAAAATTTTGACAAGTTGAGAATGTTAATATTGAACTTAAAAGAGTGGTATCACAAAGCTGCAATGGCCAATATTGACCAATACTTACTATTTACCAATACTTATTCGATATTGACTCTTCACTTAATAATTTATTAATGGAATAATTCCTGGAATCTTCATCTCATTTAAGCAGCACTATAAAATATTCTATTCTTCGAAATATCGAAATCCTGGCTCTTTTCGAAAATTTTGACAAGTTGAAAATGTTAATATTGAAGTTATAGGGGTGGTATCACAAAGCTGTAGTGGCCAATATTGACCAATACTTACTATTTACCAATACTTATTCGATGTTGACTCTTCATTGAATATTTGATTAATAGAATAATTCCTGGAATCTTCATATAGTTCAAGCAGGGCTATAATATATACGGATTCTTAGAAATAACGAAATCTTGGCCCTTCTCGAAAATTTTGACAAGTCGAAAATGTTAATATTGAACTTAAAAGAGTGGTATCACAAAGCTGCAATGGCCAATATTGACCAATACTTACTATTTACCAATACTTATTCGATATTGACTCTTCACTTAATAATTTATTAATGGAATAATTCCTGGAATCTTCATCTCCTTTAAGCAGCACTATAAAATATTCTATTCTTCGAAATATCGAAATCCTGGCTCTTTTCGAAAATTTTGACAAGTTGAAAATGTTAATATTGAAGTTATAGGGGTGGTATCACAAAGCTGTAGTGGCCAATATTGACCAATACTTACTATTTACCAATACTTATTCGATGTTGACTCTTCATTGAATATTTGATTAATAGAATAATTCCTGGAATCTTCATATAGTTCAAGCAGGGCTATAATATATACGGATTCTTAGAAATAACGAAATCTTGGCCCTTCTCGAAAATTTTGACAACTTGAGAATGTTAATATTGAACTTAAAAGAGTTCAATATTAACATAAAAAAGCTGTAAAAACAAAAAAAGCTGTAATGGCCAATATTGACCAATACTTACTATTTACCAATACTTATTCGATGTTGACTCTTCATTGAATATTTGATTAATAGAGTAATTCCTGGAATCTTCATATAGTTCAAGCAGAGCTATAATATATACGGATTCTTAGAAATAACGAAATCTTGGCCCTTCTCGAAAATTTTGACAAGTTGAGAATGTTAATATTGAACTTAAAAGAGTTCAATATTAACATAAAAAAGCTGTAAAAACAAAAAAAGCTGTAGTGGCCAATATTGACCAATACTTACTATTTACCAATACTTATTCGATGTTGACTCTTCACTGAATATTTGGTTAATAGAGTAATTCCTGGAATCTTCATATAGTTCAAGCAGGGCTATAAAATATACGGATTCTTAGAAATAACGAAATCTTGGCTCTTCTCGAAAATTTTGACAAGTTGAGAATGTTAATATTGAACTTAAAAGAGTGGTATCACAAAGCTGCAATGGCCAATATTGACCAATACTTACTAATTACCAATACTTATTCAATATTGATTCTTCACTGAATATTTGTTTAATAGAATAATTCCAGGAATCTTCATATAGTTCAAGCAGGGCTATAAAATATACGTATTCTTAGAAATAACGAAATATTGGCTCTTCTCGAAAATTTTGACAAGTCGAAAATGTTAATATTGAACTTAAAAGAGTGGTATCACAAAGCCGTAATAGCCAATATTGACCAATACTTACTAATTACCAATACTTATTCGATATTGGCTCTTCACGTAATATTTTATTAATAGAATAATTCCTGGAAACTCCATATCCTTTAAGCAGCACTATAAAATATTCTATTCTTCGAAATATCGAAATCCTGGCCCTTCTCGAATATTTTGACAAGTTGAAAATGTTAATATTGAACTTATAGGGTGGTATCACAAAGCTGTATTGGCCAATATTGACCAATACTTACTAATTACCAATACTTATTCAATATTGATTCTTCACTGAATATTTGATTAATAGAATAATTCCTGGAATCTTCATATAGTTCAAGCAGGGCTATAAAATATACAGATTCTTAGAAATAACGAAATCTTGGCCCTTCTCGAAAATTTTGACAAGTTGAGAATGTTAATATTGAACTTAAAAGAGTTCAATATTAACATAAAAAAGCTGTAAAAACAAAAAAAGCTGTAGTGGCCAATATTGACCAATACTTACTATTTACCAATACTTATTCGATGTTGACTCTTCACTGAATATTTGGTTAATAGAGTAATTCCTGGAATCTTCATATAGTTCAAGCAGGGCTATAAAATATACGGATTCTTAGAAATAACGAAATCTTGGCTCTTCTCGAAAATTTTGACAAGTTGAGAATGTTAATATTGAACTTAAAAGAGTGGTATCACAAAGCTGCAATGGCCAATATTGACCAATACTTACTAATTACCAATACTTATTCGATATTGGCTCTTCACGTAATATTTTATTAATAGAATAATTCCTGGAAACTCCATATCCTTTAAGCAGCACTATAAAATATTCTATTCTTCGAAATATCGAAATCCTGGCCCTTCTCGAATATTTTGACAAGTTGAAAATGTTAATATTGAACTTATAGGGTGGTATCACAAAGCTGTATTGGCCAATATTGACCAATACTTACTAATTACCAATACTTATTCAATATTGATTCTTCACTGAATATTTGATTAATAGAATAATTCCTGGAATCTTCATATAGTTCAAGCAGGGCTATAAAATATACAGATTCTTAGAAATAACGAAATCTTGGCCCTTCTCGAAAATTTTGACAAGTTGAGAATGTTAATATTGAACTTAAAAGAGTTCAATATTAACATAAAAAAGCTGTAAAAACAAAAAAAGCTGTAGTGGCCAATATTGACCAATACTTACTATTTACCAATACTTATTCGATGTTGACTCTTCACTGAATATTTGGTTAATAGAGAGTAGTTAAACAAGGCCGATTCTCCCTCAACTTAGACTCTAGAGGGGGGATTGTAAATTCAGGGGTAAGGGGGTGGTTTTTCAATATGGTGTCAATCAAAGGGGTGTGTACAAGTTTAAGGGGTGGGGGGTAATTCAATATGGCGTCAGAGGGGAGGGTACTAAGGGAAAGGGGTAATGGCGTCGTTGGATTTCATTGGATGGGTGGGGAAAGGGGTAATTCAATATGACGTCGTTGGATGGGTGGGGAAAAAGGTAATTCAATATGGCGTCGTTGGATTTAATTGGATGGGTGGGAAAAGGGGTGATTCAATATGGCACCGTTGGATTTGATTGGTCGGGCGAATGGTGGGTCGTCCGGCGTCCATTAGCGTCACCATGGTTATTGTCCAGTTAATTTTAACGCCATTTTGTCCATTTAATGAGAGTCGCTTAATTACTTTAAAGAAAAAAGGCTGCATGCAGATGTAAAAACCATCGAGGCCAGACGGTCTGACGTTATTTGAAAAGCCAAAAAGTTAAGTGATTTTTAATTGGCAGGTTGATAAGCTACCCTCTATGACGATTATCATTTCTTGTCATAGACGATGAAGAATGTGCTCTTAACAATAATATCATTTGAATGCTATTAAGAATTATCTAGTAAAATTTGTGGTTATCTACACATGAGATTGAGAAGGTCGAAAAGCCACCCTCTACTGCAGACAGATGTAAAAACCATCGAGGCCAGACGGTCTGACGTTATTTGAAAAGCCAAAAAGTTAAGTGATTTTTAATTGGCAGGTTGATAAGCTACCCTGAATATAAAAATAATCTAATCTTCAATAGGGTAGATTTCTGTTATCTTGAGAAACCAACTAAGTACATAGACGATGAAGAATGTGCTCTTAACAATAATATCATTTGAATGCTATTAAGAATTATCTAGTAAAATTTGTGGTTATCTACACATGAGATTGAGAAGGTTGAAAAGCCACCCTCTAAGACGATTATCATTGCTTTTTTTCCAATATAAATATGGGCTCATGT
The DNA here is from genome assembly GCA_949748235.1 of Platypus cylindrus. Lineage (NCBI taxonomy): Eukaryota > Metazoa > Arthropoda > Insecta > Coleoptera > Curculionidae > Platypus > Platypus cylindrus. The sequence goes on along the minus strand of CATIYE010000003.1, from coordinate 352,135 downwards.
GAGCTATTTGTCAAATACAGTTTCATCTTCAACAACTACATAAAATATTGAAGTTTAAACAATACATATCGAGTGTTTAAATAATTTGGTTTGATAATTCTAATAGGCTACAGGTAAATATTAACATTTTGGATTTAATATTGGTTTTGCAATGAAATATTTATTTTTCCAGTAATGGATTGTGCAATTGACCTAAGCCATGAAGTTATCCGAATTGTTACCGAAGCCACAAAACTATTACAAAATTCCAGAGAAAAGAAAAATTGGATTAAAAAAATTAATACAAGCATCCGACAGTTAACGAAAATATCAAAAGAAGGACAACTATCAACTGGTAAATACAGAAAGATTTTAACCAATATCACTCATTTAAAACGATTGCGAATTCTATTACAAACTAATAACATACATATTGGCGGGGGTGACAATGGAGTAAAACGTAGTGATAGGGTTAGGTGGGAAAATATTAACGCTGCATTTAATAGTCGCATTAGAACTGGGATTATTTATAATTTAAAACATATAGACATTTTAGAATTTTTTAAAGACGCTTTCCAATTAGTCAAACGTAGAATTCTTAATATATTTAAATCTATTAAAACAATAAAAATAAACACTTGTTTTTGCGGTGAATATATTATTAAGAAGAACAATCTAGATACGTTTGAATATAAATATTTTATTACCAAAAACATAATTATTGACATTGGAAGCAATCTATCAGACTGGTTCCAAACAAATGTTGTGGAAAAAGTATTAACAGCAATGAGTGAATTCCAAGAGCGCGATAGTGGTTGGGCATTACATAAGTTAATTAGTTTGGAAATAAATATTAATAAGCATACATTTGGAAACGGTGCTTCATCTTTTATTAAACTACCGGATGAAATTCGTGTTAAACGCGCTTGCATAAACATTAAGAATTTCGATAATGCTTGTTTTTATTGGAGCGTCATCGCAGCTCTTTATCCTACTCATAATTCAGATAGAGTATCATCTTATCCTCATTACAATAATGTATTAATAACCGAAGGCTTAACTTTACCTATTACCATAGACCAAATTCCAAAATTTGAAAGATTAAACAATATTTCTGTTAATGTTTATATACTTGAACTTATTGAAAATAAGAAAGGTAAGCATTTTTCAGTAGTACCATGTCGAATAACGGACTCGAAATTAAGTAAACATATAAATTTATTATTAATACAAGACACATATTATCCAAATATAAACGATTATGATCCACTACCTGCAGAGAGTAATAAATTTGAGGAAATTTCATATCACTACTCTCTTATAACAAATCTTTCTAGGCTTATCTCGAAACAAATAAATAATAAACAACATGCCATTTTTGTATGCGATCGCTGCTTGAATTATTTTAATGATGAGAATAAATTAAATGATCATTTAGAGTTATGTGAACAGAAAAAATTTTGTAAGATAACTTTCCCAAAGTATGATTATGTTGAATTTAAAAGTTTTACGTATAAACAAAAATCGCCCTTTATAATTTATTTGGATTTCGAATGTGTTCTAGAAAAAGTACATAATAAAAATTTCTATCAACAACATAAAGCTTTTAGTGTAGGTTTTTATTTTAAATGTGCATATGATAATTCAATTTCATTCTATAAATCATATCGCGGAGAGAACTGTGTAGAATGGTTTTCAAATCAATTGGAAATATTAGCATTCAATCTTGAGGAAAAGTTAAAAACTGTGATACTTACGACTCCCGAAGTTGATAAAAATACAGCTATAGCATGTCATATTTGTGAGAAACTATTTGTGATTGATGATGTAATTGTAGCAGATCATAATCTTTTTAATGGTGAATTTACAGGATTCGCTCACTCTAATTGTAATTTAAATTTTAAAAAGTTATTTGTTATTCCAATAGTTTGCCATAATCTCTCTAATTACGATGGACATTTTTTAATTAAAGAATTATGTAAAAACAATAGAGTTAGCTTATTACCCATTAATAAAGAGAAATATATATCATTTACTCAATATTATACAGAAAATAGTATTAAATATAGGTTCATAGATTCATTTAGGTTTTTGGGTACATCGTTAGCAGAATTAGCATCTACTTTAAATATAAATGATCTAACAAATCTTAAGCAGGAATTTAATTATTTAGATAATGAAAAATTTCACCTGCTTACACGTAAAGGTGTTTTTCCCTATGATTATGTTGATAATTTAGATAAATTAAATGATGACGAATTACCAAAAAGAGAATTATTCTATAATAAATTAAACGATCAAAATATTAATGAAGATGAATATGAACATGCTCTAAATGTTTGGAATAAATTTAATATGCTAAATTTAGGAGAGTATAGTGATTTATATTTAAAAACTGATGTAATTCTGTTGGCAGATGTTTTTGAAAACTTTAGAAATAGGTGTCAGAATATTTACAAATTAGATCCAGCATGGTACTATACTTTACCAGGATATGCTTGGGATTGCATGCTTAGAATTACTAAATGTAGACTTAAACTTATTAAAGATATTAATCAATTATTATTCATAGAAAAGGGGTTAAGGGGAGGAATTTCTATGTGCTCCAATCGTTATTCCGAAGCCAACAATAAATATATGACTAATTATGATTCTTCTAAACTATCGAAATATTTATTATATTTTGACGTTAATAATTTATATGGTTGGGCTATGTGTCAGTACTTACCATACGATAATTTTGTTTGGGTCAATAATATTAATGATTTCAACATTAGCCAATTAAGAGATGATGCAGACGAAGGATATATTCTAGAAGTTGATTTAGAGTATCCATCTTGTCTACATGATGAACATAAAGATTTTCCTTTTTGTGCTGATCACGAGAAACCTCCAAATTCAAAACTGTCTAAATTGTTAAATACAGTAAAAGATAAAAAAAATTATGTTATTCATTATAGGAATTTAAAACAAGCATTAAATAACGGTTTAATTCTAACTAAAATTCATAAAATATTGAAGTTCAAACAGTCTCCATGGTTGAAATCTTATATTGATTTAAATACAATGTTACGAACCAATGCTCAATCAGATTTTGATAAAAGTTTATTCAAATTGATGAATAACGCAGTTTTTGGAAAAACGATGGAAAACATAAGAAACCATAGAAATATTAAATTAGTGAATAAATGGGGCGGGCGATATGGAGCAAAAAATTTAATTTCAAGTCCATTATTCCATAGCCGTAAAATTTTTGACGATAATTTAGTTGCTGTAGAATTAAATAAAGCTCAAATTATATTTAACAAACCGGTATATGTGGGCATGGCCATTTTAGATATTTCAAAGACCGTAATGTATGACTTCCATTACCAATTTATATTGAAACATATACCATTAAATCAATGCAAATTGATGTATACAGATACTGATAGTTTTATTTATGAAATAATGTGTGATGATGTTTATAGCGAAATTATTAAAAAGCATATTAGCAAATTTGATACTAGCGATTATCCGTTAAATAATAAGTATAACATACCCCAATTGAACAAAAAAGTACTAGGATTAATGAAAGATGAAGCATGTGGGCATATTATAACCCATTTTATAGGTTTAAGGTCAAAAATGTATACATATAAGCTAGATAATAAGTGTTTAAAGAAAATTAAGGGTATAAGAAATAATGCTGTAAAAAATGAAATAACTTTTAATGATTATTATGATTGTTTAATGTTAGGAAAGGATAAAATTGTTGCCCAACGGTCTATCCGTTCATATAATCATAACATATTTAGTATAGAGGAAGTCAAGTTGGCCCTTAATTCCTTTGATGATAAAAGATATTTATTACCTAACAGTACCGACACGCTTCCTTGGGGCCACTATAAAATACCCAAAGAATTTGCAAATATTTGAATATAATTCATAGGTAGTAGAATAAGTATTGTTGTATATAACTTTATTATATGTAAAAAAAAAAAAAAAAAAAAAAATACAATTGTTAAAAATATATGTTTTTATTCATGAAGTGTATGATTTTAATATAAATTCTAAACATATACTGCAATTAATGCTGTGATTGTACAACGGTCCATCGATGACGTCACCTTCAGCTGTTGTAGAGTGTCCCCAGCATGGCTTCAATAATAGCAATAACATATTTTTAGGCAATTCCATCTTATATTTTATTAATTTTGTAATATATTCATTATTTGAATCCATTTCGTGGTTAATAATTTTCTTCAATTCTAACACCTGCTCAAGTTTCACCATGCTTTTAATTTTCTAATCAACTTAACAACACACTTTAAGAATAATGAGACAGATAGTAGTGCAACACAATAAAGTATTGCTAAGACTGAATCAAGTTTTTCTGCTGCCAATGTGGAAATGAAGATAGGGGTGGGGAACCTGTTTAAATTCTGCCACTCACTATCTTTAAACACAGCCTTATGGTCAATAATTCTAATTTTATATGTTGTTGAATCTTTCGGAATAGATGTAGATAGAACTGATTCGGTAACTTTGTTCATCTTATTCCAATTGGAAGGCCAATGATCATTTGTAGGGGTGAAACAAATATAAACTTCTTGCACATTTTTTGGATGACTCATATAGAGCACATTATTAAAAATGGTGACTAATATTAGGAAAGGAATTCCCAACATTGTGAGGTGAACTAATTTATAGAAACAATTAACTAGCATATATATATATTTATTGTGGTAAACAATTATAAATCCAATTACTAAGTACAAAACAGTTTCTTAAACTACACATATAAAACTTATCATTTAAATGTTCCATACATTTCGGTACATCAATATTAAATTTAGGTGGTGAATGCCAACTACTTAAACTTTCAATGTTTACAATTTTCGGTAACGATTGTTTGCTAGCATCCAAATCTTCAAATAAATTTAGTAGAAAATCCTTCTTCTGGTGTCCTTTAACATACACAATATCAAATCCATATAATTTTTTTCTTATTAAATGTATATGATCGTAGCTAATGTATCCTGATTGGTATGGAAGCCCATGAATGTTATAAATTGCATAATTTACATCTTTCTTTTCGGGAATAGATAATGCCGAATATGGTTTTGGTTCTTGAAATACATAATGATTATATTGTGAATCATGCATAATAGTGATCTCTTTAACATGAAACTTCCGTTCGTGTTCACTACTATTTAATAAAAAACCTTGCATATCAACAATTGCAATTTTCATTTTAATTAATTTTTCGAACAATTTCACTGAGAGGCAAATACTCGATAATACAATCGTGAATAATGATGCAGTATGCTTTTGTATTTTCAGGAAAAGCTTGATGTGTATCAATCTCAATCTTAACGTCAACTGTTGAAGATTTTATACTTTCATCTCTTTTAGAACAATCAATAACAAAGAGCGCGTGTGTTTTAAATTTATCATAACTTAATAGAACCTGTTTGCGTTCTAATAGAGATTGAGCCATGTAACTCCTATAAAACTCTGTATAATTATAATATACATTTGTATAATTATCTGATGCAAAATCTAAATTCATTCGTTCATATGGATAATAATCTCCATTTAAAGACAATCGGATATTTGATATGTTCATATGATCAAATAATGTAGAATCAGCAGTTGCTATATCTTTTCGGTTATTATGAAAACCAATAATAGCATAACGAGGACACTCTACATTTGTAGTAGTTTTCACACTCCAAATTTCTTTTGTCGACCCTGTTTTAAGAGCTGGTAATTCGTGATATTCCCATTTCCTAAATGGAATCAAGATTGGCCGATCATGTTTAATTGACTTTAATAATTCCATTTTAATATTATCATTTGGCATTACATGGCTCACTTTCAACTCAATACTATCAATTTTAATTTCAGTTATTGTTTCACTATTAGGATTCAATAGAGCATTGTTATCTGTTCGAGACCTTACTAGTCGCAATGTGTGTTTTCCACACATCATTGTCTTATAATCACTAAAAACACCGAATAAGTGAGCTAAAGGTATTCGCATAAAGAATTCTTTGTTAGCACATGTCGGGTTTTGATTTGGATAGTACCAACTGGCCATTGTTAAATGTTTAGTATCATCTTCAGTATAACATAAATAGCCACGAATAAGGCTCACAATCCCCGGATCTTTTACATGCTCCACTTCAACTCCATTCAATTCATATGTTACTGAATCAAACAAAAAGGCTCCTGCATTATTAAGTAAACAACCATCGCCTTCTCCTCTTGTCTTTTTCAGTGTTCCTTTAATGACTAATGCAGCCTCGCTCATTAACAGCCAAACATCATTTCTATTTACGGTTATTTCGATTACATCATTATTATCAAATGATTTAACATAGGGCAAATATGTTCGATATTCCATATTAATTATGGAGGTATCGGTAATCACCGGCTTATACAGGTTTAAAATTTGATCGTACGACATATCCAATTGTTTTGAGAAAATTGACGTTTAATGGTGATAATTTACCCCCCAACTTTCTTCTTGAACAACTTTTTCTAACTGAGCATGGTGAGGGGTGGATATGTTTTTTATACGATTTAATTATTAAAACCATCTTTTTTCAATTCCAATCGGATGATAATTTCTTCGCCTCGAAAATTCACCAGATTAAAATCTTGATCTACTATTTTCAATGAAATGTTAGAAATCTCTTTTCTGATTATTGGCAAATAAATTAAGTTTCGTGGAATTTCGTCTATAGAATACCCTGGGTTAGATGTAACAGGAAATTCATATAATGTATGAGATGGTATCCCGTTGTAATATGCCCCACTTGTTATGTTACTATCCACGTGAATTGTTCGAACTTTAACAATGTTTACAGGACGATCAGATGAATGAACTATTCCTGCTGGTAATACCTTTCGTGAGAATCCTAGGAGTTTTGCCAACGAATTGTTATAAGTGAAATCTATATCAAAATCACGATGAAAAATTTCACACTTCAAAGTATTATTGTTTGGTCTTAGGAAAAATATATCTTCCTCTTTTTCATTACCATTCAAATTGAAATTTAGCAACTTCTTCTTTAAAAAATTATTAATATCTGTAATTTCGTATACACCACCAGGCAGATGAATTGAATTCAACTGTTTGCTTTTATCTATATAGTAAAATTCTGTATTTTCTTCTACGTTGGGTATAGTATTGTAGGAAAAGAAACCAATGAGTGCTAATCCGTATTGATAATTTGCATCCAATTGTATGGGGATAGGAAAATCTATGGAGAGTGTAGACTTGCGATCCTTCAGCGTTAATATTATAGACATAACTAATAATCAACTTAATTACAACTTGGTATTATATAGAAATTCAATACATAAATGACCACAATTACTAGAATTGAATCTTTGATATTGCTTTTTATTGTAGATTATATTAGTTGATGGACCAAAATAATTTACTAGTTCTACTGGTGGTTTTAAATTACCGAAACTATCGAAATAATTGATTGCACTTCCTCGTTTTTTATATGCCACCCAATGAGTACCTGCATTGACATTCAAATCTAAATTAACAATAGCACTTTCATTACGATGTATATGATTGGGTAGCTGATCACGCATAAATACACCTCTAAAATATGGTAGTTTCAATTTATTTGCACAGTTTATTATTTCATAGTCATACAGAGCTCTATTAGGTAAATTCAGCGTCTCGAATTTTCGGGCTTTTTTAAAAATAAACCATAACCTTTGGAATTTTTTCGAAGATACAATCCCGAACCTTTCTTGCCAATTTCAATCTTTGAAGCATTGTTGCCATCATTTATTTTCCTTTTGATATCCATTACATTTTTAACAACAGTAGATGCTCCACCAGCTAGAGCTCCCATTGCTCCTAAAGCAGATAGAATTGGCAATAGTGGTAAAAATCCGCCAGATTTATGTTCAAATGGAATAATACGAGGTAGTCGTATCTTTTTTCTACCACCTGCTTTTTTAATAGCCATTCGAGCAGCTTTTAATCCAGCTAATGAAGATTTTCGTAAACTTTTATTATTCACTGCATATTTTCGTAAACTTTTCGATGTAGGATTTACAACATGTGTCTTGAATGACAGTCCCATACCCATTTTTCTTTTAACTTTCATTGTATTTAGAACAACCCAAGACGCGGCTTTTTCACCAACACTAGAATCTTTTGATTTAACGCGTTCCCAAGCACTATTTTCTAACTCTTTATCTGCTTTATGTCTATCAGACAATGATGAACTTGAACTATATAAAAGATCGTGCTGCTTACAGGCGGCGTCTAATTGATTAATACCAGGATCGCCTCGCGCTAATCGTTTTTGTACTTTTGTACCAGGTCCACACCACTGATAGCCGGGAATATGTAATTCAATAGGTAATTTATTAATTAACGAATTTACAATACCCGCACCTTTGTGTTTAACAGTTTGCATATTACTAAATCATATTAAAACTTTGCAGCTTTTATATATAAATAATAAATGGATGTTTTAAATTTTCAGTTAGAATCATGCATTTAGTATCACAAGATCTTAAGCTCGATGTTGAAAATTTAGATTTTGATGATTCCACGTCTAAAATCTGTGTACATAGTAAATTATTACCAAATTGTTTTCGCGCTATATTTTGCGGCCCTAGTGGTTGTGGAAAAACTAATTCACTTTTAGCGTTGTTATTCAATCCTAATGGACTGAAATTTGCTAATATATATTTATATTCAAAGTCTCTTTATCAACCAAAGTATAAATTATTAGAAAATGTTTTGCAGCAAGTTAAGGAAATTGAATATTTTCCATATAAGGATAATGAATTAATCACTGATCCTGATGAAGCTAAAGAAAACTCTGTATTTATATTTGATGATGTTTCCTGTGATAAGCAAGATAAAATTAGGGCATATTTTTCTATGGGTCGGCATAAATCTATTGATGTGGCATACTTATGTCAAACTTATTCCAAAATCCCGAAACAATTAATAAGAGATAACTGTAATGTAATTGTATTATTCAAACAGGATGATGTTAATTTAAAGCATGTGTTTGATGAACATGTTACACCAGATATATCATATAATACATTTAAAACCTTATGTTCTCAATGTTGGAATTCCAATAAATTTAAGCCATTGGTTGTTGTTAAGGAATTTGAATTAAATAATGGACGTTATCGAATGGGGTTCGATGAGTATATAAAAGTTAATGAATAGTTCTATTAATAATCATTTGTTAATGATGAAGCTTTTAAATAAGGTTGAATCAGAACGTAAACAGAAAATTATAAAATTAGCTAATGATGTCCGAAAAAAATATATGGCATTAAAATTGGGGAGATCAAATGAAGATACCACAATAAATAGAATTTTTTCTCCTATCACCACCCATTTAAAAGAAATTGAAAATAATCAAAAAGCGGTAAAATTACCTATCAAAGCAGAGGTGAAATCAAATGTGATGAAAATAAATAAACAGGAACCTATAGATGAGAGTGAAATAAAAACTATGTTAAAAGAAACGGATACTGATAGTGATAATACAATGATGACAGCTGACGATGATTATAGTGAAATAATAGAGGCGAATGCTAAAAATGTAATAAATTTACAAGATTATCCCAACGTTTCACAAAAATATATAGAAGAATATTTTCAACATTCTTCGAAAATTGACGTCACTCATGCCCCCAGATATAATGCTACTACTAGAACATGGAGCTTAGGTAGTAAAGAAATAGAATTTGATAATATTACGGGTGGGATAATCGTAGACGGTGTCCCTTATGAAGGCACTGAGGGGCTTTATGAGTTGTTATTTTATAAAAAATCTAAAAATTTTAATGATGAAGATACTGATGCATTCGAAGACATTATAGACAAAACCAATCTCTATCGAAAAAATTATTCTGCAGAAGGTAGAATTATAGGTGCAAAAAGCTTCAAATATAAACATATCATACGACCATTACTATCAAAAAAGGGTGGTAACTATGATAATAATTATATGACATATAATACAAAACCAGTAGAATATGTCTATTGGGATGATGTTAATGAGTTAGTTGATAGACTACGATTATTATTTGCATCTAAATATGCTGGAAATAACTCCCACACCAATGAAATTGCATCAATTATTGAAGAATTAAAAGAAGCGAAAATCGTATATTAACTCTTCTTAGTTAATCGTTTTCCTATAGTAGAAATGAGTATAGACAAGTTCGGACGTGCAGCTGATAAATATTATCAACCTGTTGCTTCTCCTTCGTCATTGTTTTCTTTTACATTAAATGGTGACTTAGATATTGGTGGTTTAAAAATATGTAATGTTAAATTGCCCTCCCAAGATGAAGATGTTTCTAATAAGAAATATGTGGATGAGTCATGTAAGACAATCATGAATTTCTATTTGATGGTACAACAAGATGTCGCAGTTATGTCTGAGAGACATAGAGAACAATCAGTAGGTTTTGCTGATAAAATGAATCTGCTTTATAGAGGACTTGAAATAAAGATTGAAGAATTATCAACAGCACTTGAACTAAAGATTCAAAAATTAGTAACAGCAATTGAAGATGTTAAGAGCAAGCATATTGATGATCGTAGGGAAATAGCTTCAAAATTGCATGAAGTTCAGATAAATATAACTAACAATATACGCGAAATTAATAAAATTAATAATATTGTTAGTAATATAGGAAGCCAAATTACAATTCTTGATAATAATAAAGTTAATAAACTTGATATTAGAAAACTTAAATAGGTACTTCAATAGTGAATTAGTGCTAATCAAATTGTGGCCGTAAAATGGCATCAATCGAAAAAATTCAAGTGGTTAATGAATTACATAGATCGATAAGAAAAAATTTCCCTAGGAGACGAACGCTTATTAAAGGGCTGGATGATTTATGGCAAGCCGATCTTGCCCAAATGGATACATATGCTAAAGAAAATAATCAATTTAAATATATTCTGTTGGTTATCGATTGTTTTTCAAAATATGTGTGGACTGAACCACTAAAATCAAAAACAGGGGAAGAAGTGACAGCGGCATTTGCTAGAATATTATCCACTTCTAAGCGTTTTCCGAAAAATTTGCATACCGATCAGGGTAAAGAATTCTATAATCATTATTATCAACGTTTGTTGCAACAATACAATATTAATCATTATTCAACATATTCACAAATGAAAGCGGCCATTGCCGAACGCACTATTCGTACCATAAAGGAACGATTATATAAATATTTTAGTTTAAATGGCACACACAAATGGATTTCTATTTTACCCACTATTGTGAAGAATTATAATGAATCAAAACATAGTGTAATTAAAATGAGACCATGTGATGTTAGTGAAACAATTGAAAGAAAATTATTGGATACTGTGTATAATCACATAAAAATATTTCCTGGATCCAAACTTAACATTGGAGATGAAGTGCGTATTAGTAAAGAAAAACATGTTTTCGATAAAGGCTACACACCGAATTGGACTACTGAATTATTTAAAATTATTAAAATTAATCACACCAATCCTGTAACATACTTGTTGGAAGATATAAATAAGAGACCCATAAGAGGAGCTTTTTATTCTTATGAGCTGCAGAAAACAAAACAACCAGATGTTTATTTAGTTGAAAAAGTTCTAAAGAAAAGAGGCAACATGGTATATGTAAAATGGCTTGGCTTTGATAATTCTCATAATAGTTGGCTTGATCAGACAAATATATTATAGGGAATATTAGTTGTTTCATAGAATCTTGACTAGCACGATGTCTTCTGAAAATCAATGTGTTTTTAGTGCCAATCAAATAGACAAAGAATGTTTTGAATTATTAGACGAGTTTGAACGTGAAACAAATGATGAGTGTTTTATTTTAAATAAAAGATTTTTTTTTTCTGATAACGAAATTTTCATCGATATTGGTTTAAACACATACAAAGAATTTAGACCATGCATTAATGTAAGCAATGCTTTAATATTCGAAATAAATGAATGGCAAAAGTTCATATCTAATATGCATTGGCTTCTTAGTGGATATTTTCGAAATATGGATATGGATTATCTACGTTTTATCATGTGTAATGATATAATTGTCTTAGGCAGCAACGGTATTGATGGACTGAAGATGGTGGAAGTTACAAGATGCGGAAAAACTATTGTTTTAACAGAGACTAATATACATAACTTGTTAATAGCTAATTTTTATTTTATTGCTGATGTTGTTAAAAAATTAATATTAATTGATTTTAAGGCATATTATAGTAATATTATACATGTTTTTAAAGAATTGTTTTCGGATCTAGTTACTCCTGAAGATATTAAGAATGTAATTTGTGAATATGTTTATAGTTTTAATGATGTATATAGTAATTGTTTAAGAGAATATATGTTAATTAATAAACACAAAATATTGTCTGATTTAAAATAAAAATACCATTATTCAAGTAATAAGCGTTTTATTCAGAAATTTCAAACTCTGGTGTTGATATGGTGTTGGATATTTTTTTCATACATTTAAAAATAATATAATATTTATTGTTAATGAATAAATGCAAATTTTTCTTAAAAGGTTCCGTCATCCTCTGTGGTAAAAATAATATATTGTTCTCTAATTCTAATTTGATCACTTCCCCGAATTTACTTTTGACTACTGTGACGTTTAAAATTTGATACTTCTCATCGGGAACCAGTTCATCCATACCAATTTTTGGTTTTGATGATGATACAGCAGCAGCATTTAGACATTTTAAATCCATTTTTCTCTACAAATAAAAATATAATAAATTATATTTAGTAAATAATAAATTTTTCAAAAATAATTGCTAATAAATTAATATTTACCTGAACACATAAACTTGAGACCTTTAGTTGTTGAAGATGAAACTGTATTTGACAAATATTTACCTGTAGCCTATTAGAATTATCAAACCAAATTATTTAAACACTCGATATGTATTGTTTAAACTTCAATATTTTATGTAGTTGTTGAAGATGAAACTGCATTTGACATATAGCTCACATGAGCCCATATTTATATTGGAAAAAAAAAAAAATAAATAAATAAACTGATTGGCTCCTCCTTTCACTAATCTCTATACAGTTGAATTTAGCCCATTCTTCATCGTCTATGTACTTAGTTGGTTTCTCAAGATAACAGAAATCTACCCTATTGAAGATTAGATTATTTTTATATTCAGGGTAGCTTATCAACCTGCCAATTAAAAATCACTTAACTTTTTGGCTTTTCAAATAACGTCAGACCGTCTGGCCTCGATGGTTTTTACATCTGTCTGCAGTAGAGGGTGGCTTTTCGACCTTCTCAATCTCATGTGTAGATAACCACAAATTTTACTAGATAATTCTTAATAGCATTCAAATGATATTATTGTTAAGAGCACATTCTTCATCGTCTATGACAAGAAATGATAATCGTCATAGAGGGTAGCTTATCAACCTGCCAATTAAAAATCACTTAACTTTTTGGCTTTTCAAATAACGTCAGACCGTCTGGCCTCGATGGTTTTTACATCTGCATGCAGCCTTTTTTCTTTAAAGTAATTAAGCGACTCTCATTAAATGGACAAAATGGCGTTAAAATTAACTGGACAATAACCATGGTGACGCTAATGGACGCCGGACGACCCACCATTCGCCCGACCAATCAAATCCAACGGTGCCATATTGAATCACCCCTTTTCCCACCCATCCAATTAAATCCAACGACGCCATATTGAATTACCTTTTTCCCCACCCATCCAACGACGTCATATTGAATTACCCCTTTCCCCACCCATCCAATGAAATCCAACGACGCCATTACCCCTTTCCCTTAGTACCCTCCCCTCTGACGCCATATTGAATTACCCCCCACCCCTTAAACTTGTACACACCCCTTTGATTGACACCATATTGAAAAACCACCCCCTTACCCCTGAATTTACAATCCCCCCTCTAGAGTCTAAGTTGAGGGAGAATCGGCCTTGTTTAACTACTATAGAGTAATTCCTGGAATCTTCATATAGTTCAAGCAGGGCTATAAAATATACGGATTCTTAGAAATAACGAAATCTTGGCTCTTCTCGAAAATTTTGACAAGTTGAGAATGTTAATATTGAACTTAAAAGAGTGGTATCACAAAGCTGCAATGGCCAATATTGACCAATACTTACTAATTACCAATACTTATTCAATATTGATTCTTCACTGAATATTTGATTAATAGAATAATTCCTGGAATCTTCATATAGTTCAAGCAGGGCTATAAAATATACGTATTCTTAGAAATAACGAAATATTGGCTCTTCTCGAAAATTTTGACAAGTCGAAAATGTTAATATTGAACTTAAAAGAGTGGTATCACAAAGCCGTAATAGCCAATATTGACCAATACTTACTAATTACCAATACTTATTCGATATTGGCTCTTCACGTAATATTTTATTAATAGAATAATTCCTGGAAACTCCATATCCTTTAAGCAGCACTATAAAATATTCTATTCTTCGAAATATCGAAATCCTGGCTCTTTTCGAAAATTTTGACGAGTTGAAAATGTTAATATTGAACTTATAGGGTGGTATCACAAAGCTGTATTGGCCAATATTGACCAATATTTACTACTTACCAAGACTAATTCGATACTGACTCTTCACTTAATATTTTATTAATGGAATAATTCCTGGAATCTTCATATAGTTAAAGCAGGGCTATAAAATATACGTATTCTTAGAAATAACGAAATATTGGCTCTTCTCGAAACTTTTGACAAGTTGAGAATGTTAATATTGAACTTAAAGGAGTGACATCACAAAGCTGTTGCGGCTAATATTAATTAATACTTATTATTTACTAAAAACTATTCGATATTGACTCTTCAGTGAATACTTGATTAATAAAACAGTTACTGGAATCTTCGTTTACTTCGAACAGGGCTATAAAATATACGTATTCTTAGAAATAGCGAAATCTGGCTACTTCTCGAAAATTTTGCAATCGAAAAATTTTAGTATTGAACTTAAAGGAGTGGTATCAAAAAGCTGTAATGGCCAATATTGACCAATACTTACTAATTACCAATACTTATTCAATATTGATTCTTCATTGAATATTTTATTAATAGAATGATTCCTGGAATCTTCATATAGTTTAAGCAGGGCTATGAAATATTCTATTCTTCGAAATATCGAAATCCTGGCTCTTCTCGAAAATTTTGACAAGTCGAAAATGTTAATATTGAACTTAAAAGAGTGGTATCACAAAGCTGCAATGGCCAATATTGACCAATACTTACTAATTACCAATAATTATTCAATATTGATTCTTCACTGAATATTTGATTAATAGAATAATTCCTGGAATCTTCATATAGTTCAAGCAGGGCTATAAAATATACGGATTCTTAGAAATAACGAAATATTGGCTCTTCTCGAAAATTTTGACAAGTCGAAAATGTTAATATTAAACTTAAAAGAGTGGTATCACAAAGCCGTAATAGCCAATATTGACCAATACTTACTAATTACCAATACTTATTCGATATTGGCTCTTCACGTAATATTTTATTAATAGAATAATTCCTGGAATCTTCATATAGTTCAAGCAGGGCTATAATATATACGGATTCTTAGAAATAACGAAATCCTGGCCCTTCTCGAAAATTTTGACAACTTGAGAATGTTAATATTGAACTTAAAAGAGTTCAATATTAACATAAAAAAGCTGTAAAAACAAAAAAAGCTGTAGTGGCCAATATTGACCAATACTTACTATTTACCAATACTTATTCGATGTTGACTCTTCACTGAATATTTGGTTAATAGAGTAATTCCTGGAATCTTCATATAGTTCAAGCAGGGCTATAAAATATACGGATTCTTAGAAATAACGAAATCTTGGCTCTTCTCGAAAATTTTGACAAGTTGAGAATGTTAATATTGAACTTAAAAGAGTGGTATCACAAAGCTGCAATGGCCAATATTGACCAATACTTACTAATTACCAATACTTATTCAATATTGATTCTTCACTGAATATTTGATTAATAGAATAATTCCTGGAATCTTCATATAGTTCAAGCAGGGCTATAAAATATACGTATTCTTAGAAATAACGAAATATTGGCTCGTCTCGAAAATTTTGACAAGTCGAAAATGTTAATATTGAACTTAAAAGAGTGGTATCACAAAGCCGTAATAGAAAATATTGACCAATACTTACTAATTACCAATACTTATTCGATATTGGCTCTTCACTTAATATTTTATTAATAGAATAATTAGTGGAAACTCCATATCCTTTAAGCAGCACTATAAAATATTCTATTCTTCGAAATATCGAAATCCTGGCTCTTTTCGAAAATTTTGACAAGTTGAAAACGTTAATATTGAACTTAAAAGAGTGGTATCACAAAGCTGCAATGGCCAATATTGACCAATACTTACTAATTACCAATACTTATTCAATATTGATTCTTCACTGAATATTTGATTAATAGAATAATTCCTGGAATCTTCATATAGTTCAAGCAGGGCTATAAAATATACGGATTCTTAGAAATAACGAAATCTTGGCTCTTCTCGAAAATTTTGACAAGTTGAGAATGTTAATATTGAACTTAAAAGAGTTCAATATTAACATAAAAAAGCTGTAAAAACAAAAAAAGCTGTAGTGGCCAATATTGACCAATACTTACTATTTACCAATACTTATTCGATGTTGACTCTTCACTGAATATTTGGTTAATAGAGTAATTCCTGGAATCTTCATATAGTTCAAGCAGGGCTATAAAATATACGGATTCTTAGAAATAACGAAATCTTGGCTCTTCTCGAAAATTTTGACAAGTTGAGAATGTTAATATTGAACTTAAAAGAGTGGTATCACAAAGCTGCAATGGCCAATATTGACCAATACTTACTAATTACCAATACTTATTCAATATTGATTCTTCACTGAATATTTGATTAATAGAATAATTCCTGGAATCTTCATCTCCTTTAAGCAGCACTATAAAATATTCTATTCTTCGAAATATCGAAATCCTGACTCTTTTCGAAAATTTTGACAAGTTGAAAATGTTAATATTGAAGTTATAGGGGTGGTATCACAAAGCTGTAGTGGCCAATATTGACCAATACTTACTATTTACCAATACTTATTCGATGTTGACTCTTCATTGAATATTTGATTAATAGAATAATTCCTGGAATCTTCATATAGTTCAAGCAGGGCTATAATATATACGGATTCTTAGAAATAACGAAATCTTGGCCCTTCTCGAAAATTTTGACAAGTTGAGAATGTTAATATTGAACTTAAAAGAGTTCAATATTAACATAAAAAAGCTGTAAAAACAAAAAAAGCTGTAGTGGCCAATATTGACCAATGCTTACTATTTACCAATACTTATTCGATGTTGAATCTTCACTGAATATTTGGTTAATAGAGTAATTCCTGGAATCTTCATATAGTTCAAGCAGGGCTATAAAATATACGGATTCTTAGAAATAACGAAATCTTGGCTCTTCTCGAAAATTTTGACAAGTTGAGAATGTTAATATTGAACTTAAAAGAGTGG
The DNA here is from genome assembly GCA_949748235.1 of Platypus cylindrus. Taxonomy (NCBI): domain Eukaryota; kingdom Metazoa; phylum Arthropoda; class Insecta; order Coleoptera; family Curculionidae; genus Platypus; species Platypus cylindrus. Next base: position 334,574 of record CATIYE010000003.1, on the reverse strand, counting down.
TATCACAAAGCTGCAATGGCCAATATTGACCAATACTTACTAATTACCAATACTTATTCAATATTGATTCTTCACTGAATATTTGATTAATAGAATAATTCCTGGAATCTTCATATAGTTCAAGCAGGGCTATAAAATATACGTATTCTTAGAAATAACGAAATATTGGCTCTTCTCGAAAATTTTGACAAGTCGAAAATGTTAATATTGAACTTAAAAGAGTGGTATCACATAGCCGTAATAGCCAATATTGACCAATACTTACTAATTACCAATACTTATTCGATATTGGCTCTTCACGTAATATTTTATTAATAGAATAATTCCTGGAAACTCCATATCCTTTAAGCAGCACTATAAAATATTCTATTCTTCGAAATATCGAAATCCTGGCTCTTTTCGAAAATTTTGACGAGTTGAAAATGTTAATATTGAACTTATAGGGTGGTATCACAAAGCTGCAATGGCCAATATTGACCAATACTTACTAATTACCAATACTTATTCAATATTGATTCTTCACTGAATATTTGATTAATAGAATAATTCCTGGAATCTTCATATAGTTCAAGCAGGGCTATAAAATATACGTATTCTTAGAAATAACGAAATATTGGCTCTTCTCGAAAATTTTGACAAGTCGAAAATGTTAATATTGAACTTAAAAGAGTGGTATCACAAAGCCGTAATAGAAAATATTGACCAATACTTACTAATTACCAATACTTATTCGATATTGGCTCTTCACTTAATATTTTATTAATAGAATAATTAGTGGAAACTCCATATCCTTTAAGCAGCACTATAAAATATTCTATTCTTCGAAATATCGAAATCCTGGCTCTTTTCGAAAATTTTGACAAGTTGAAAACGTTAATATTGAACTTAAAAGAGTGGTATCACAAAGCTGCAATGGCCAATATTGACCAATACTTACTAATTACCAATACTTATTCAATATTGATTCTTCACTGAATATTTGATTAATAGAATAATTCCTGGAATCTTCATATAGTTCAAGCAGGGCTATAAAATATACGGATTCTTAGAAATAACGAAATCTTGGCTCTTCTCGAAAATTTTGACAAGTTGAGAATGTTAATATTGAACTTAAAAGAGTTCAATATTAACATAAAAAAGCTGTAAAAACAAAAAAAGCTGTAGTGGCCAATATTGACCAATACTTACTATTTACCAATACTTATTCGATGTTGACTCTTCACTGAATATTTGGTTAATAGAGTAATTCCTGGAATCTTCATATAGTTCAAGCAGGGCTATAAAATATACGGATTCTTAGAAATAACGAAATCTTGGCTCTTCTCGAAAATTTTGACAAGTTGAGAATGTTAATATTGAACTTAAAAGAGTGGTATCACAAAGCTGCAATGGCCAATATTGACCAATACTTACTAATTACCAATACTTATTCAATATTGATTCTTCACTGAATATTTGATTAATAGAATAATTCCTGGAATCTTCATATAGTTCAAGCAGGGCTATAAAATATACGGATTCTTAGAAATAACGAAATCTTGGCTCTTCTCGAAAATTTTGACAAGTCGAAAATGTTAATATTGAACTTAAAAGAGTGGTATCACAAAGCCGTAATAGCCAATATTGACCAATACTTACTAATTACCAATACTTATTCGATATTGGCTCTTCACGTAATATTTTATTAATAGAATAATTCCTGGAAACTCCATATCCTTTAAGCAGCACTATAAAATATTCTATTCTTCGAAATATCGAAATCCTGGCTCTTTTCGAAAATTTTGACGAGTTGAAAATGTTAATATTGAACTTATAGGGGTGGTATCACAAAGCTGTATTGGCCAATATTGACCAATATTTACTACTTACCAAGCCTAATTCGATACTGACTCTTCACTTAATATTTTATTAATGGAATAATTCCTGGAATCTTCATATAGTTAAAGCAGGGCTATAAAATATACGTATTCTTAGAAATAACGAAATATTGGCTCTTCTCGAAAATTTTGACAAGTTGAGAATGTTAATATTGAACTTAAAGGAGTGACATCACAAAGCTGTTGCGGCTAATATTAATTAATACTTATTATTTACTAAAAACTATTCGATATTGACTCTTCAGTGAATACTTGATTAATAAAACAGTTACTGGAATCTTCGTTTACTTCGAACAAGGCTATAAAATATACGTATTCTTAGAAATAGCGAAATCTGGCTACTTCTCGAAAATTTTGCAATCGAAAAATTTTAGTATTGAACTTAAAGGAGCGGTATCAAAAAGCTGTAATGGCCAATATTGACCAATACTTACTAATTACCAATACTTATTCAATATTGATTCTTCATTGAATATTTTATTAATAGAATGATTCCTGGAATCTTCATATAGTTTAAGCAGGGCTATGAAATATTCTATTCTTCGAAATATCGAAATCCTGGCTCTTCTCGAAAATTTTGACAAGTCGAAAATGTTAATATTGAACTTAAAAGAGTGGTATCACAAAGCTGCAATGGCCAATATTGACCAATACTTACTAATTACCAATACTTATTCAATATTGATTCTTCACTGAATATTTGATTAATAGAATTATTCCTGGAATCTTCATATAGTTCAAGCAGGGCTATAAAATATACGTATTCTTAGAAATAACGAAATATTGGCTCTTCTCGAAAATTTTGACAAGTCGAAAATGTTAATATTAAACTTAAAAGAGTGGTATCACAAAGCCGTAATAGCCAATATTGACCAATACTTACTAATTACCAATACTTATTCGATATTGATTCTTCACTGAATATTTGATTAATAGAATAATTCCTGGAATCTTCATATAGTTCAAGCAGGGCTATAATATATACGGATTCTTAGAAATAACGAAATCTTGGCCCTTCTCGAAAATTTTGACAACTTGAGAATGTTAATATTGAACTTAAAAGAGTTCAATATTAACATAAAAAAGCTGTAAAAACAAAAAAAGCTGTAGTGGCCAATATTGACCAATACTTACTATTTACCAATACTTATTCGATGTTGACTCTTCACTGAATATTTGGTTAATAGAGTAATTCCTGGAATCTTCATATAGTTCAAGCAGGGCTATAAAATATACGGATTCTTAGAAATAACGAAATCTTGGCTCTTCTCGAAAATTTTGACAAGTTGAGAATGTTAATATTGAACTTAAAAGAGTGGTATCACAAAGCCGTAATAGCCAATATTGACCAATACTTACTAATTACCAATACTTATTCGATATTGGCTCTTCACGTAATATTTTATTAATAGAATAATTCCTGGAAACTCAATATCCTTTAAGCAGCACTATAAAATATTCTATTCTTCGAAATATCGAAATCCTGGCTCTTTTCGAAAATTTTGACAAGTTGAAAATGTTAATATTGAACTTATAGGGTGGTATCACAAAGCTGTATTGGCCAATATTGACCAATATTTACTACTTACCAAGACTAATTCGATACTGACTCTTCACTTAATATTTTATTAATGGAATAATTCCTGGAATCTTCATATAGTTAAAGCAGGGCTATAAAATATACGTATTCTTAGAAATAAATTGAACTTAAAGGAGTGACATCACAAAGCTGTTGCGGCTAATATTAATTAATACTTATTATTTACTAAAAACTATTCGATATTGACTCTTCAGTGAATACTTGATTAATAAAACAGTTACTGAAATCTTCGTTTACTTCGAACAAGGCTATAAAATATACGTATTCTTAGAAATAGCGAAATCTGGCTACTTCTCGAAAATTTTGCAATCGAAAAATTTTAGTATTGATCTTAAAGGAGTGGTATCAAAAAGCTGTAATGGCCAATATTGACCAATACTTACTATTTACCACTACTTATTCGATGTTGACACTTTACTTAATATTTTATTAATAGAATGATTTCTGGAATCTTCATATAGTTTAAGCAGGGCTATGAAATATACGTATTCTTACAAATAACGAAATATTGGCTATTCTCGAAAATTTTGACAAGTTGAAAATGTTATTATTGAACTTATAGGGGTGGTATCACAAAGCCGTAATAGCCAATATTGACCAATACTTACTATTTACCAATACTTATTCGATATTGGCTCTTCACTTAATATTTTATTAATAGAATAATTCCTGGAATCTCCATAACCTTTAAGCAGCACTATAAAATATTCTATTCTTCGAAATATCGAAATCCTGGCTCTTTTCGAAAATTTTGACAAGTTGAAAATGTTAATATTGAACTTAAAGGAGTGACATCACAAAGCTGTTGCGGCTAATATTAATTAATACTTATTATTTACTAAAAACTATTCGATATTGACTCTTCAGTGAATACTTGATTAATAAAACAGTTACTGGAATATTCGTTTACTTCGAACAAGGCTATAAAATATACCTATTCTTAGAAATAGCGAAATCTGGCTCCTTCTCGAAAATCTTGCAATCGAAAAATTTTAGTATTGAACTTAAAGGAGTGGTATAAAAAAGCTGTAATGGCCAATATTGACCAATACTTACTATTTACCAATACTTATTCGATGTTGACACTTTACTTAATATTTTATTAATAGAATGATTCCTGGAATCTTCATATCCTTTAAGCAGCACTATAAAATATTCTATTCTTCGAAATATCGAAATCCTGGCTCTTTTCGAAAATTTTGACAAGTTGAAAACGTTAATATTGAACTTATAGGGGTGGTATCACAAAGCTGTAGTGGCCAATATTGACCAATACTTACTATTTACCAATACTTATTCGATGTTGACTCTTCACTGAATATTTGATTAATAGAGTAATTCCTGGAATCTTCATATAGTTCAAGCAGGGCTATAAAATATACGGATTCTTAGAAATAACGAAATCTTGGCTCTTCTCGAAAATTTTGACAAGTCGAAAATGTTAATATTGAACTTAAAAGAGTGGTATCACAAAGCTGCAATGGCCAATATTGACCAATACTTACTATTTACCAATACTTATTCAATATTGATTCTTCACTGAATATTTGATTAATAGAATAATTCCTGGAATCTTCATATAGTTCAAGCAGGGCTATAAAATATACGTATTCTTAGAAATAACGAAATATTGGCTCTTCTCGAAAATTTTGACAAGTCGAAAATGTTAATATTGAACTTAAAAGAGTGGTATCACAAAGCCGTAATAGAAAATATTGACCAATACTTACTAATTACCAATACTTATTCGGTATTGGCTCTTCACTTAATATTTTATTAATAGAATAATTAGTGGAAACTCCATATCCTTTAAGCAGCACTATAAAATATTCTATTCTTCGAAATATCGAAATCCTGGCTCTTTTCGAAAATTTTGACAAGTTGAAAATGTTAATATTGAACTTAAAGGAGTGACATCACAAAGCTGTTGCGGCTAATATTAATTAATACTTATTATTTACTAAAAACTATTCGATATTGACTCTTCAGTGAATACTTGATTAATAAAACAGTTACTGGAATATTCGTTTACTTCGAACAGGGCTATAAAATATACGTATTCTTAGAAATAGCGAAATCTGGCTCCTTCTCGAAAATTTTGCAATCGAAAAATTTTAGTATTGAACTTAAAGGAGTGGTATCAAAAAGCTGTAATGGCCAATATTGACCAATACTTACTATTTACCAATACTTATTCGATGTTGACACTTTACTTAATATTTTATTAATAGAATGATTCCTGGAATCTTCATATCCTTTAAGCAGCACTATAAAATATTCTATTCTTCGAAATAACGAAATCTTGGCCCTTCTCGAAAATTTTGACAAGTTGAGAATGTTAATATTGAACTTAAAAGAGTGGTATCACAAAGCCGTAATAGAAAATATTGACCAATACTTACTAATTACCAATACTTATTCGATATTGGCTCTTCACTGAATATTTGATTAATAGAATAATTAGTGGAAACTCCATATCCTTTAAGCAGCACTATAAAATATTCTATTCTTCGAAATATCGAAATCCTGGCTCTTTTCGAAAATTTTGACAAGTTGAAAATGTTAATATTGAACTTATAGGGGTGGTATCACAAAGCTGTATTGGCCAATATTGACCAATATTTACTACTTACCAAGCCTAATTCGATACTGACTCTTCACTTAATATTTTATTAATGGAATAATTCCTGGAATCTTCATATAGTTAAAGCAGGGCTATAAAATATACGTATTCTTAGAAATAACGAAATATTGGCTCTTCTCGAAAATTTTGACAAGTTGAGAATGTTAATATAGAACTTAAAGGAGTGACGTCACAAAGCTGTTGCGGCTAATATTAATTAATACTTATTATTTACTAAAAACTATTCGATATTGACTCTTCAGTGAATACTTGATTAATAAAACAGTTACTGGAATATTCGTTTACTTCGAACAAGGCTATAAAATATACGTATTCTTAGAAATAGCGAAATCTGGCTCCTTCTCGAAAATTTTGCAATCGAAAAATTTTAGTATTGAACTTAAAGGAGTGGTATCAAAAAGCTGTAATGGCCAATATTGACCAATACTTACTATTTACCAATACTTATTCGATGTTGACACTTTACTTAATATTTTATTAATAGAATGATTCCTGGAATCTTCATATCCTTTAAGCAGCACTATAAAATATTCTATTCTTCGAAATATCGAAATCCTGGCTCTTTTCGAAAATTTTGACAAGTTGAAAACGTTAATATTGAACTTATAGGGGTGGTATCACAAAGCTGTAGTGGCCAATATTGACCAATACTTACTATTTACCAATACTTATTCGATATTGATTCTTCATTGAATATTTGATTAATAGAATAATTCCTGGAATCTTCATATAGTTCAAGCAGGGCTATAAAATATACGGATTCTTAGAAATAACGAAATCTTGGCTCTTCTCGAAAATTTTGACAAGTCGAAAATGTTAATATTGAACTTAAAACAGTGGTATCACAAAGCTGCAATGGCCAATATTGACCAATACTTACTATTTACCAATACTTATTCGATATTGATTCTTCACTGAATATTTGATTAATAGAATAATTCCTGGAATCTTCATATAGTTCAAGCAGGGCTATAAAATATACGTATTCTTAGAAATAACGAAATATTGGCTCTTCTCGAAAATTTTGACAAGTCGAAAATGTTAATATTGAACTTAAAACAGTGGTATCACAAAGCTGCAATGGCCAATATTGACCAATACTTACTATTTACCAATACTTATTCGATATTGATTCTTCATTGAATATTTGATTAATAGAATAATTCCTGGAATCTTCATATAGTTCAAGCAGGGCTATAAAATATACGGATTCTTAGAAATAACGAAATCTTGGCTCTTCTCGAAAATTTTGACAAGTCGAAAATGTTAATATTGAACTTAAAACAGTGGTATCACAAAGCTGCAATGGCCAATATTGACCAATACTTACTATTTACCAATACTTATTCGATATTGATTCTTCACTGAATATTTGATTAATAGAATAATTCCTGGAATCTTCATATAGTTCAAGCAGGGCTATAAAATATACGGATTCTTAGAAATAACGAAATATTGGCTCTTCTCGAAAATTTTGACAAGTCGAAAATGTTAATATTGAACTTAATAGAGTGGTATCACAAAGCCGTAATAGAAAATATTGACCAATACTTACTAATTACCAATACTTATTCGATATTGGCTCTTCACTTAATATTTTATTAATAGAATAATTAGTGGAAACTCCATATCCTTTAAGCAGCACTATAAAATATTCTATTCTTCGAAATATCGAAATCCTGGCTCTTTTCGAAAATTTTGACAAGTTGAAAATGTTAATATTGAACTTATAGGGGTGGTATCACAAAGCTGTATTGGCCAATATTGACCAATATTTACTACTTACCAAGCCTAATTCGATACTGACTCTTCACTTAATATTTTATTAATGGAATAATTCCTGGAATCTTCATATAGTTAAAGCAGGGCTATAAAATATACGTATTCTTAGAAATAACGAAATATTGGCTCTTCTCGAAAATTTTGACAAGTTGAGAATGTTAATATTGAACTTAAAGGAGTGACATCACAAAGCTGTTGCGGCTAATATTAATTAATACTTATTATTTACTAAAAACTATTCGATATTGACTCTTCAGTGAATACTTGATTAATAAAACAGTTACTGGAATATTCGTTTACTTCGAACAAGGCTATAAAATATACGTACTCTTAGAAATAGCGAAATCTGGCTCCTTCTCGAAAATTTTGCAATCGAAAAATTTTAGTATTGAACTTAAAGGAGTGGTATCAAAAAGCCGTAATGGCCAATATTGACCAATACTTACTATTTACCAATACTTATTCGATGTTGACACTTTACTTAATATTTTATTAATAGAATGATTTCTGGAATCTTCATATAGTTTAAGCAGGGCTATGAAATATTCTATTCTTCGAAATATCGAAATCCTGGCTCTTTTCGAAAATTTTGACAAGTTGAAAATGTTAATATTGAACTTATAGGGGTGGTATCACAAAGCTGTAGTGGCCAATATTGACCAATACTTACTATTTACCAATACTTATTCGATGTTGACTCTTCACTGAATATTTGATTAATAGAGTAATTCCTGGAATCTTCATATAGTTAAAGCAGGGCTATAAAATATACGGATTCTTAGAAATAACGAAATCTTGGCTCTTCTCGAAAATTTTGACAAGTCGAAAATGTTAATATTGAACTTAAAAGAGTGGTATCACAAAGCTGCAATGGCCAATATTGACCAATACTTACTATTTACCAATACTTATTCGATATTGACTCTTCACTTAATAATTTATTAATGGAATAATTCCTGGAATCTTCATCTCCTTTAAGCAGCACTATAAAATATACTATTCTTCGAAATATCGAAATCCTGGCTCTTTTCGAAAATTTTGACAAGTTGAAAACGTTAATATTGAACTTATAGGGGTGGTATCACAAAGCTGTAGTGGCCAATATTGACCAATACTTACTATTTACCAATACTTATTCGATGTTGACTCTTCACTGAATATTTGATTAATAGAATAATTCCTGGAATCTTCATATAGTTCAAGCAGGGCTATAAAATATACGTATTCTTAGAAATAACGAAATATTGGCTCTTCTCGAAAATTTTGACAAGTTGAGAATGTTAATATTGAACTTAAAGGAGTGACATCACAAAGCTGTTGCGGCTAATATTAATTAATACTTATTATTTACTAAAAACTATTCGATATTGACTCTTCAGTGAATACTTGATTAATGAAACAGTTACTGGAATCTTCGTTTACTTCGAACAAGGCTATAAAATATACGTATTCTTAGAAATAGCGAAATCTGGCTACTTCTCGAAAATTTTGCAATCGAAAAATTTTAGTATTGATCTTAAAGGAGTGGTATCAAAAAGCTGTAATGGCCAATATTGACCAATACTTACTATTTACCACTACTTATTCGATGTTGACACTTTACTTAATATTTTATTAATAGAATGATTTCTGGAATCTTCATATAGTTCAAGCAGGGCTATAATATATACGGATTCTTAGAAATAACGAAATCTTGGCCCTTCTCGAAAATTTTGACAAGTTGAGAATGTTAATATTGAACTTAAAAGAGTTCAATATTAACATAAAAATGCTGTAAAAACAAAAAAAGCTGTAGTGGCCAATATTGACCAATACTTACTAATTACCAATACTTATTCGATGTTGACTCTTCATTGAATATTTGATTAATAGAGTAATTCCTGGAATCTTCATATAGTTCAAGCAGGGCTATAAAATATACGTATTCTTAGAAATAACGAAATATTGGCTCTTCTCGAAAATTTTGACAAGTCGAAAATGTTAATATTGAACTTATAGGGGTGGTATCACAAAGCTGTATTGGCCAATATTGACCAATATTTACTACTTACCAAGCCTAATTCGATACTGACTCTTCACTTAATATTTTATTAATGGAATAATTCCTGGAATCTTCATATAGTTAAAGCAGGGCTATAAAATATTCTATTCTTCGAAATATCGAAATCCTGGCTCTTTTCGAAAATTTTGACAAGTTGAAAATGTTAATATTGAACTTAAAGGAGTGACATCACAAAGCTGTTGCGGCTAATATTAATTAATACTTATTATTTACTAAAAACTATTCGATATTGACTCTTCAGTGAATACTTGATTAATAAAACAGTTACTGGAATATTCGTTTACTTCGAACAGGGCTATAAAATATACGTATTCTTAGAAATAGCGAAATCTGGCTCCTTCTCGAAAATTTTGCAATCGAAAAATTTTAGTATTGAACTTAAAGGAGTGGTATCAAAAAGCTGTAATGGCCAATATTGACCAATACTTACTATTTACCAATACTTATTCAATGTTGACACTTTACTTAATATTTTATTAATAGAATGATTCCTGGAATCTTCATATCCTTTAAGCAGCACTATAAAATATTCTATTCTTCGAAATAACGAAATCTTGGCCCTTCTCGAAAATTTTGACAAGTTGAGAATGTTAATATTGAACTTAAAAGAGTGGTATCACAAAGCCGTAATAGAAAATATTGACCAATACTTACTAATTACCAATACTTATTCGATATTGGCTCTTCACTTAATATTTTATTAATAGAATAATTAGTGGAAACTCCATATCCTTTAAGCAGCACTATAAAATATTCTATTCTTCGAAATATCGAAATCCTGGCTCTTTTCGAAAATTTTGACAAGTTGAAAATGTTAATATTGAACTTATAGGGGTGGTATCACAAAGCTGTATTGGCCAATATTGACCAATATTTACTACTTACCAAGCCTAATTCGATACTGACTCTTCACTTAATATTTTATTAATGGAATAATTCCTGGAATCTTCATATAGTTAAAGCAGGGCTATAAAATATACGTATTCTTAGAAATAACGAAATATTGGCCCTTCTCGAAAATTTTGACAAGTTGAGAATGTTAATATTGAACTTAAAGGAGTGACATCACAAAGCTGTTGCGGCTAATATTAATTAATACTTATTATTTACTAAAAACTATTCGATATTGACTCTTCAGTGAATACTTGATTAATAAAACAGTTACTGGAATATTCGTTTACTTCGAACAGGGCTATAAAATATACGTATTCTTAGAAATAGCGAAATCTGGCTCCTTCTCGAAAATTTTGCAATCGAAAAATTTTAGTATTGAACTTAAAGGAGTGGTATCAAAAAGCTGTAATGGCCAATATTGACCAATACTTACTATTTACCAATACTTATTCGATGTTGACACTTTACTTAATATTTTATTAATAGAATGATTCCTGGAATCTTCATATCCTTTAAGCAGCACTATAAAATATTCTATTCTTCGAAATAACGAAATCTTGGCCCTTCTCGAAAATTTTGACAAGTTGAGAATGTTAATATTGAACTTAAAAGAGTTCAATATTAACATAAAAATGCTGTAAAAACAAAAAAAGCTGTAGTGGCCAATATTGACCAATACTTACTAATTACCAATACTTATTCAATATTGATTCTTAACTGAATATTTGATTAATAGAATAATTCCTGGAATCTTCATATAGTTCAAGCAGGGCTATAAAATATACGTATTCTTAGAAATAACGAAATATTGGCTCTTCTCGAAAATTTTGACAAGTCGAAAATGTTAATATTGAACTTATAGGGTGGTATCACAAAGCTGTATTGGCCAATATTGACCAATATTTACTACTTACCAAGACTAATTCGATACTGACTCTTCACTTAATATTTTATTAATGGAATAATTCCTGGAATCTTCATATAGTTAAAGCAGGGCTATAAAATATTCTATTCTTCGAAATATCGAAATCCTGGCTCTTTTCGAAAATTTTGACAAGTTGAAAATGTTAATATTGAACTTATAGGAGTGACATCACAAAGCTGTTGCGGCTAATATTAATTAATACTTATTATTTACTAGAAACTATTCGATATTGACTTTTCAGTGAATACTTGATTAATAAAACAGTTACTGGAATCTTCGTTTACTTCGAACAGGGCTATAAAATATACGTATTCTTAGAAATAGCGAAATCTGGCTTCTTCTCGAAAATTTTGCAATCGAAAAATTTTAGTATTGAACTTAAAGGAGTGGTATCAAAAAGCTGTAATGGCCAATATTGACCAATACTTACTAATTACCAATACTTATTCAATATTGATTCTTCATTGAATATTTTATTAATAGAATGATTCCTGGAATCTTCATATAGTTTAAGCAGGGCTATGAAATATTCTATTCTTCGAAATATCGAAATCCTGGCTCTTCTCGAAAATTTTGACAAGTCGAAAATGTTAATATTGAACTTAAAAGAGTGGTATCACAAAGCTGCAATGGCCAATATTGACCAATACTTACTATTAACCAATACTTATTCGATATTGACTCTTCACTTAATAATTTATTAATGGAATAATTCCTGGAATCTTCATCTCCTTTAAGCAGCACTATAAAATATTCTATTCTTCGAAATATCGAAATCCTGGCTCTTTTCGAAAATTTTGACAAGTTGAAAATGTTAATATTGAACTTATAGGGGTGGTATCACAAAGCTGTAGTGGCCAATATTGACCAATACTTACTATTTACAAATACTTATTCGATGTTGACTCTTCATTGAATATTTGATTAATAGAATAATTCCTGGAATCTTCATATAGTTCAAGCAGGGCTATAATATATACGGATTCTTAGAAATAACGAAATCTTGGCCTTTCTCGAAAATTTTGACAAGTTGAGAATGTTAATATTGAACTTAAAAGAGTTCAATATTAACATAAAAAAGCTGTAAAAACAAAAAAAGCTGTAGTGGCCAATATTGACCAATACTTACTATTTACCAATACTTATTGGATATTGACACTTTACTTAATATTTTATTAATAGAATGATTCCTGGAATCTTCATATAGTTCAAGCAGGGCTATAAAATATACGTATTCTTAGAAATAACGAAATATTGGCTCTTCTCGAAAATTTTGACAAGTTGAGAATGTTAATATTGAACTTAAAAGAGTGGTATCACAAAGCCGTAATAGCCAATATTGACCAATACTTACTAATTACCAATACTTATTCGATATTGGCTCTTCACGTAATATTTTATTAATAGAATAATTCCTGGAAACTCCATATCCTTTAAGCAGCACTATAAAATATTCTATTCTTCGAAATATCGAAATCCTGGCTCTTTTCGAAAATTTTGACAAGTTGAGAATGTTAATATTGAACTTAAAGGAGTGACATCACAAAGCTGTTGCGGCTAATATTAATTAATACTTATTATTTACTAAAAACTATTCGATATTGACTCTTCAGTGAATACTTGATTAATAAAACAGTTACTGGAATCTTCGTTTACTTCGAACAGGGCTATAAAATATACGTATTCTTAGAAATATCGAAATCCTGGCTCTTCTCGAAAATTTTGACAAGTCGAAAATGTTAATATTGAACTTAAAAGAGTGGTATCACAAAGCTGCAATGGCCAATATTGACCAATACTTACTAATTACCAATACTTTTTCAATATTGATTCTTCACTGAATATTTGATTAATAGAATAATTCCTGGAATCTTCATATAGTTCAAGCAGGGCTATAAAATATACGGATTCTTAGAAACAACGAAATCTTGGCCCTTCTCGAAAATTTTGAAAAGTTGAGAATGTTAATATTGAACTTAAAAGAGTTCAATATTTACCTAAAAAAGCTGTAAAAACAAAAAAACTGTAATGGCCAATATTGACCAATACTTACTATTTACCAATACTTATTGGATATTGACACTTTACTTAATATTTTATTAATAGAATGATTCCTGGAATCTTCATATAGTTCAAGCAGGGCTATAAAATATACGTATTCTTAGAAATAACGAAATATTGGCTCTTCTCGAAAATTTTGACAAGTTGAGAATGTTAATATTGAACTTAAAAGAGTGGTATCACAAAGCCGTAATAGCCAATATTGACCAATACTTACTAATTACCAATACTTATTCGATATTGGCTCTTCACGTAATATTTTATTAATAGAATAATTCCTGGAAACTCCATATCCTTTAAGCAGCACTATAAAATATTCTATTCTTCGAAATATCGAAATCCTGGCTCTTTTCGAAAATTTTGACAAGTTGAGAATGTTAATATTGAACTTAAAGGAGTGACATCACAAAGCTGTTGCGGCTAATATTAATTAATACTTATTATTTACTAAAAACTATTCGATATTGACTCTTCAGTGAATACTTGATTAATAAAACAGTTACTGGAATCTTCGTTTACTTCGAACAGGGCTATAAAATATACGTATTCTTAGAAATATCGAAATCCTGGCTCTTCTCGAAAATTTTGACAAGTCGAAAATGTTAATATTGAACTTAAAAGAGTGGTATCACAAAGCTGCAATGGCCAATATTGACCAATACTTACTAATTACCAATACTTTTTCAATATTGACTCTTCACTGAATATTTGATTAATAGAATAATTCCTGGAATCTTCATATAGTTCAAGCAGGGCTATAATATATACGGATTCTTAGAAATAACGAAATCTTGGCCCTTCTCGAAAATTTTGACAAGTTGAGAATGTTAATATTGAACTTAAAAGAGTGGTATCACAAAGCTGCAATGGCCAATATTGACCAATACTTACTAATTACCAATACTTTTTCAATATTGATTCTTCACTGAATATTTGATTAATAGAATAATTCCTGGAATCTTCATATAGTTCAAGCAGGGCTATAAAATATACGTATTCTTAGAAATAACGAAATATTGGCTCTTCTCGAAAATTTTGACAAGTCGAAAATGTTAATATTGAACATAAAAGAGGGGTATCACAAAGCCGTAATAGCCAATATTGACCAATACTTACTAATTACCAATACTTATTCGATATTGGCTCTTCACGTAATATTTTATTAATAGAATAATTCCTGGAAACTCCATATCCTTTAAGCAGCACTATAAAATATTCTATTCTTCGAAATATCGAAATCCTGGCTCTTTTCGAAAATTTTGACAAGTTGAAATTGTTAATATTGAACTTATAGGGTGGTATCACAAAGCTGTATTGGCCAATATTGACCAATATTTACTACTTACCAAGACTAATTCGATACTGACTCTTCACTTAATATTTTATTAATGGAATAATTCCTGGAATCTTCATATAGTTAAAGCAGGGCTATAAAATATACGTATTCTTAGAAATAGCGAAATCTGGCTACTTCTCGAAAATTTTGCAATCGAAAAATTTTAGTATTGAACTTAAAGGAGTGGTATCAAAAAGCTGTAATGGCCAATATTGACCAATACTTACTAATTACCAATACTTATTCAATATTGATTCTTCATTGATTATTTTATTAATAGAATGATTCCTGGAATCTTCATATAGTTTAAGCAGGGCTATGAAATATTCTATTCTTCGAAATATCGAAATCCTGGCTCTTCTCGAAAATTTTGACAAGTCGAAAATGTTAATATTGAACTTAAAAGAGTGGTATCACAAAGCTGCAATGGCCAATATTGACCAATACTTACTATTTACCAATACTTATTCGATATTGACTCTTCACTTAATAATTTATTAATGGAATAATTCCTGGAATCTTCATCTCCTTTAAGCAGCACTATAAAATATTCTATTCTTCGAAATATCGAAATCCTGGCTCTTTTCGAAAATTTTGACAAGTTGAAAATGTTAATATTGAACTTATAGGGGTGGTATTACAAAGCTGTAGTGGCCAATATTGACCAATACTTACTATTTACCAATACTTATTCGATGTTGACTCTTCATTGAATATTTGATTAATAGAATAATTCCTGGAATCTTCATATAGTTCAAGCAGGGCTATAATATATACGGATTCTTAGAAATAACGAAATCTTGGCCCTTCTCGAAAATTTTGACAAGTTGAGAATGTTAATATTGAACTTAAAAGAGTTCAATATTAACATAAAAAAGCTGTAAAAACAAAAAAAGCTGTAGTGGCCAATATTGACCAATACTTACTATTTACCAATACTTATTCGATGTTGACTCTTCACTGAATATTTGGTTAATAGAGTAATTCCTGGAATCTTCATATAGTTCAAGCAGGGCTATAAAATATACGGATTCTTAGAAATAGCGAAATCTTGGCTCTTCTCGAAAATTTTGACAAGTTGAGAATGTTAATATTGAACTTAAAAGAGTGGTATCACAAAGCCGTAATAGCCAATATTGACCAATACTTACTAATTACCAATACTTATTCGATATTGGCTCTTCACGTAATATTTTATTAATAGAATAATTCCTGGAAACTCCATATCCTTTAAGCAGCACTATAAAATATTCTATTCTTCGATATATCGAAATCCTGGCTCTTTTCGAAAATTTTGACAAGTTGAAAATGTTAATATTGAACTTATAGGGTGGTATCACAAAGCTGTATTGGCCAATATTGACCAATATTTACTACTTACCAAGACTAATTCGATACTGACTCTTCACTTAATATTTTATTAATGGAATAATTCCTGGAATCTTCATATAGTTAAAGCAGGGCTATAAAATATACGTATTCTTAGAAATAACGAAATATTGGCTCTTCTCGAAAATTTTAACAAGTTGAGAATGTTAATATTGAACTTAAAGGAGTGACATCACAAAGCTGTTGCGGCTAATATTAATTAATACTTATTATTTACTAAAAACTATTCGATATTGACTCTTCAGTGAATACTTGATTAATAAAACAGTTACTGGAATCTTCGTTTACTTCGAACAGGGCTATAAAATATACGTATTCTTAGAAATAGCGAAATCTGGCTACTTCTCGAAAATTTTGCAATCGAAAAATTTTAGTATTGAACTTAAAGGAGTGGTATCAAAAAGCTGTAATGGCCAATATTGACCAATACTTACTAATTACCAATACTTATTCAATATTGATTCTTCATTGAATATTTTATTAATAGAATGATTCCTGGAATCTTCATATAGTTTAAGCAGGGCTATGAAATATTCTATTCTTCGAAATATCGAAATCCTGGCTCTTCTCGAAAATTTTGACAAGTCGAAAATGTTAATATTGAACTTAAAAGAGTGGTATCACAAAGCTGCAATGGCCAATATTGACCAATACTTACTAATTACCAATAATTATTCAATATTGATTCTTCACTGAATATTTGATTAATAGAATAATTCCTGGAATCTTCATATAGTTCAAGCAGGGCTATAAAATATACGTATTCTTAGAAATAACGAAATATTGGCTCTTCTCGAAAATTTTGACAAGTCGAAAATGTTAATATTGAACTTAAAAGAGTGGTATCACAAAGCCGTAATAGCCAATATTGACCAATACTTACTAATTACCAATACTTATTCGATATTGGCTCTTCACGTAATATTTTATTAATAGAATAATTCCTGGAAACTCCATATCCTTTAAGCAGCACTATAAAATATTCTATTCTTCGAAATATCGAAATCCTGGCTCTTTTCGAAAATTTTGACAAGTTGAAATTGTTAATATTGAACTTATAGGGTGGTATCACAAAGCTGTATTGGCCAATATTGACCAATATTTACTACTTACCAAGACTAATTCGATACTGACTCTTCACTTAATATTTTATTAATGGAATAATTCCTGGAATCTTCATATAGTTAAAGCAGGGCTATAAAATATACGTATTCTTAGAAATAACGAAATATTGGCTCTTCTCGAAAATTTTGACAAGTTGAGAATGTTAATATTGAACTTAAAGGAGTGACATCACAAAGCTGTTGCGGCTAATATTAATTAATACTTATTATTTACTAAAAACTATTCGATATTGACTCTTCAGTGAATACTTGATTAATAAAACAGTTACTGGAATCTTCGTTTACTTCGAACAGGGCTATAAAATATACGTATTCTTAGAAATAGCGAAATCTGGCTACTTCTCGAAAATTTTGCAATCGAAAAATTTTAGTATTGAACTTAAAGGAGTGGTATCAAAAAGCTGTAATGGCCAATATTGACCAATACTTACTAATTACCAATACTTATTCAATATTGATTCTTCATTGATTATTTTATTAATAGAATGATTCCTGGAATCTTCATATAGTTTAAGCAGGGCTATGAAATATTCTATTCTTCGAAATATCGAAATCCTGGCTCTTCTCGAAAATTTTGACAAGTCGAAAATGTTAATATTGAACTTAAAAGAGTGGTATCACAAAGCTGCAATGGCCAATATTGACCACTACTTACTATTTACCAATACTTATTCGATATTGACTCTTCACTTAATAATTTATTAATGGAATAATTCCTGGAATTTTCATCTCCTTTAAGCAGCACTATAAAATATTCTATTCTTCGAAATATCGAAATCCTGGCTCTTTTCGAAAATTTTGACAAGTTGAAAATGTTAATATTGAACTTATAGGGGTGGTATTACAAAGCTGTAGTGGCCAATATTGACCAATACTTACTATTTACCAATACTTATTCGATGTTGACTCTTCATTGAATATTTGATTAATAGAATAATTCCTGGAATCTTCATATAGTTCAAGCAGGGCTATAATATATACGGATTCTTAGAAATAACGAAATCTTGGCCCTTCTCGAAAATTTTGACAAGTTGAGAATGTTAATATTGAACTTAAAAGAGTTCAATATTAACATAAAAAAGCTGTAAAAACAAAAAAAGCTGTAGTGGCCAATATTGACCAATACTTACTATTTACCAATACTTATTCGATGTTGACTCTTCACTGAATATTTGGTTAATAGAGTAATTCCTGGAATCTTCATATAGTTCAAGCAGGGCTATAAAATATACGGATTCTTAGAAATAACGAAATCTTGGCTCTTCTCGAAAATTTTGACAAGTTGAGAATGTTAATATTGAAATTAAAAGAGTGGTATCACAAAGCTGCAATGGCCAATATTGACCAATACTTACTAATTACCAATACTTATTCAATATTGATTCTTCACTGAATATTTGATTAATAGAATAATTCCTGGAATCTTCATATAGTTCAAGCAGGGCTATAAAATATACGTATTCTTAGAAATAACGAAATCTGGCTACTTCTCGAAAATTTTGACAAGTCGAAAATGTTAATATTGAACTTAAAAGAGTGGTATCACAAAGCTGCAATGGCCAATATTGACCAATACTTACTAATTACCAATACTTTTTCAATATTGATTCTTCACTGAATATTTGATTAATAGAATAATTCCTGGAATCTTCATATAGTTCAAGCAGGGCTATAAAATATACGGATTCTTAGAAATAACGAAATCTTGGCCCTTCTCGAAAATTTTGAAAAGTTGAGAATGTTAATATTGAACTTAAAAGAGTTCAATATTAACCTAAAAAAGCTGTAAAAACAAAAAAAGCTGTAATGGCCAATATTGACCAATACTTACTATTTACCAATACTTATTCGATGTTGACACTTTACTTAATATTTTATTAATAGAATGATTCCTGGAATCTTCATATAGTTTAAGCAGGGCTATGAGATATTCTATTCTTCGAAATATCGAAATCCTGGCTCTTCTCGAAAATTTTGACAAGTTGAAAATGTTAATATTGAACTTATAGGGGTGGTATCACAAAGCTGTAGTGGCCAATATTGACCAATACTTACTATTTACCAATACTTATTCGATGTTGACTCTTCACTGAATATTTGGTTAATAGAATAATTCCTGGAATCTTCATATAGTTCAAGCAGGGCTATAATATATACGGATTCTTAGAAATAACGAAATCTTGGCCCTTCTCGAAAATTTTGACAAGTTGAGAATGTTAATATTGAACTTAAAAGAGTGGTATCACAAAGCTGCAATGGCCAATATTGACCAATACTTACTAATTACCAATACTTATTCAATATTGATTCTTCACTGAATATTTGATTAATAGAATAATTCCTGGAATCTTCATATAGTTCAAGCAGGGCTATAAAATATACGTATTCTTAGAAATAACGAAATATTGGCTCTTCTCGAAAATTTTGACAAGTCGAAAATGTTAATATTGAACTTAAAAGAGTGGTATCACAAAGCCGAAATAGAAAATATTGACTAATACTTACTAATTACCAATACTTATTCGATATTGGCTCTTCACTTAATATTTTATTAATAGAATAATTAGTGGAAACTCCATATCCTTTAAGCAGCACTATAAAATATTCTATTCTTCGAAATATCGAAATCCTGGCTCTTTTCGAAAATTTTGACAAGTTGAAAATGTTAATATTGAACTTATAGGGGTGGTATCACAAAGCTGTATTGGCCAATATTGACCAATATTTACTACTTACCAAGCCTAATTCGATACTGACTCTTCACTTAATATTTTATTAATGGAATAATTCCTGGAATCTTCATATAGTTAAAGCAGGGCTATAAAATATACGTATTCTTAGAAATAGCGAAATCTGGCTACTTCTCGAAAATTTTGCAATCGAAAAATTTTAGTATTGATCTTAAAGGAGTGGTATCAAAAAGCTGTAATGGCCAATATTGACCAATACTTACTATTTACCACTACTTATTCGATGTTGACACTTTACTTAATATTTTATTAATAGAATGATTCCTGGAATCTTCATATCCTTTAAGCAGCACTATAAAATATTCTATTCTTCGAAATATCGAAATCCTGGCTCTTTTCGAAAATTTTGACAAGTTGAAAACGTTAATATTGAACTTATAGGGGTGGTATCACAAAGCTGTAGTGGCCAATATTGACCAATACTTACTATTTACCAATACTTATTCGATGTTGACTCTTCACTGAATATTTGATTAATAGAGTAATTCCTGGAATCTTCATATAGTTAAAGCAGGGCTATAAAATATACGTATTCTTAGAAATAACGAAATATTGGCTCTTCTCGAAAATTTTGACAAGTTGAGAATGTTAATATTGAATTTAAAGGAGTGACATCACAAAGCTGTTGCGGCTAATATTAATTAATACTTATTATTTACTGAAAACTATTCGATATTGACTCTTCAGTGAATACTTGATTAATAAAACAGTTACTGGAATCTTCGTTTACTTCGAACAGGGCTATAAAATATACGTATTCTTAGAAATAGCGAAATCTGGCTACTTCTCGAAAATTTTGCAATCGAAAAATTTTAGTATTGAACTTAAAGGAGTGGTATCAAAAAGCTGTAATGGCCAATATTGACCAATACTTACTAATTACCAATACTTATTCAATATTGATTCTTCATTGATTATTTTATTAATAGAATGATTCCTGGAATCTTCATATAGTTTAAGCAGGGCTATGAAATATTCTATTCTTCGAAATATCGAAATCCTGGCTCTTCTCGAAAATTTTGACAAGTCGAAAATGTTAATATTGAACTTAAAAGAGTGGTATCACAAAGCTGCAATGGCCAATATTGACCACTACTTACTATTTACCAATACTTATTCGATATTGACTCTTCACTTAATAATTTATTAATGGAATAATTCCTGGAATCTTCATCTCCTTTAAGCAGCACTATAAAATATTCTATTCTTCGAAATATCGAAATCCTGGCTCTTTTCGAAAATTTTGACAAGTTGAAAATGTTAATATTGAACTTATAGGGGTGGTATTACAAAGCTGTAGTGGCCAATATTGACCAATACTTACTATTTACCAATACTTATTCGATGTTGACTCTTCATTGAATATTTGATTAATAGAATAATTCCTGGAATCTTCATATAGTTCAAGCAGGGCTATAATATATACGGATTCTTAGAAATAACGAAATCTTGGCCCTTCTCGAAAATTTTGACAAGTTGAGAATGTTAATATTGAACTTAAAAGAGTTCAATATTAACATAAAAAAGCTGTAAAAACAAAAAAAGCTGTAGTGGCCTATATTGACCAATACTTACTATTTACCAATACTTATTCGATGTTGACTCTTCACTGAATATTTGGTTAATAGAGTAATTCCTGGAATCTTCATATAGTTCAAGCAGGGCTATAAAATATACGGATTCTTAGAAATAACGAAATCTTGGCTCTTCTCGAAAATTTTGACAAGTTGAGAATGTTAATATTGAAATTAAAAGAGTGGTATCACAAAGCTGCAATGGCCAATATTGACCAATACTTACTAATTACCAATACTTATTCAATATTGATTCTTCACTGAATATTTGATTAATAGAATAATTCCTGGAATCTTCATATAGTTCAAGCAGGGCTATAAAATATACGTATTCTTAGAAATAACGAAATATTGGCTCTTCTCGAAAATTTTGACAAGTCGAAAATGTTAATATTGAACTTAAAAGAGTGGTATCACAAAGCCGTAATAGCCAATATTGACCAATACTTACTAATTACCAAGACTAATTCGATACTGACTCTTCACTTAATATTTTATTAATGGAATAATTCCTGGAATCTTCATATAGTTAAAGCAGGGCTATAAAATATACGTATTCTTAGAAATAACGAAATATTGGCTCTTCTCGAAAATTTTGACAAGTTGAGAATGTTAATATTGAACTTAAAGGAGTGACATCACAAAGCTGTTGCGGCTAATATTAATTAATACTTATTATTTACTAAAAACTATTCGATATTGACTCTTCAGTGAATACTTGATTAATAAAACAGTTACTGGAATCTTCGTTTACTTCGAACAGGGCTATAAAATATACGTATTCTTAGAAATAGCGAAATCTGGCTACTTCTCGAAAATTTTGACAAGTCGAAAATGTTAATATTGAACTTAAAAGAGTGGTATCACAAAGCTGCAATGGCCAATATTGACCAATACTTACTAATTACCAATACTTTTTCAATATTGATTCTTCACTGAATATTTGATTAATAGAATAATTCCTGGAATCTTCATATAGTTCAAGCAGGGCTATAAAATATACGGATTCTTAGAAATAACGAAATCTTGGCCATTCTCGAAAATTTTGAAAAGTTGAGAATGTTAATATTGAACTTAAAAGAGTTCAATATTAACCTAAAAAAGCTGTAAAAACAAAAAAAGCTGTAATGGCCAATATTGACCAATACTTACTATTTACCAATACTTATTCGATGTTGACACTTTACTTAATATTTTATTAATAGAATGATTCCTGGAATCTTCATATAGTTTAAGCAGGGCTATGAGATATTCTATTCTTCGAAATATCGAAATCCTGGCTCTTCTCGAAAATTTTGACAAGTTGAAAATGTTAATATTGAACTTATAGGGGTGGTATCACAAAGCTGTAGTGGCCAATATTGACCAATACTTACTATTTACCAATACTTATTCGATGTTGACTCTTCACTGAATATTTGGTTAATAGAATAATTCCTGGAATCTTCATATAGTTCAAGCAGGGCTATAATATATACGGATTCTTAGAAATAATGAAATCTTGGCCCTTCTCGAAAATTTTGTCAAGTTGAGAATGTTAATATTGAACTTAAAAGAGTGGTATCACAAAGCTGCAATGGCCAATATTGACCAATACTTACTAATTACCAATACTTATTCAATATTGATTCTTCACTGAATATTTGATTAATAGAATAACTCCTGGAATCTTCATATAGTTCAAGCAGGGCTATAAAATATACGTATTCTTAGAAATAACGAAATATTGGCTCTTCTCGAAAATTTTGACAAGTCGAAAATGTTAATATTGAACTTAAAAGAGTGGTATCACAAAGCCGTAATAGAAAATATTGACTAATACTTACTAATTACCAATACTTATTCGATATTGGCTCTTCACTTAATATTTTATTAATAGAATAATTCCTGGAATCTTCATATAGTTCAAGCAGGGCTATAAAATATACGTGTTCTTAGAAATAACGAAATATTGGCTCTTCTCGAAAATTTTGACAAGTCGAAAATGTTAATATTGAACTTAAAAGAGTGGTATCACAAAGCCGAAATAGAAAATATTGACTAATACTTACTAATTACCAATACTTATTCGATATTGGCTCTTCACTTAATATTTTATTAATAGAATAATTAGTGGAAACTCCATATCCTTTAAGCAGCACTATAAAATATTCTATTCTTCGAAATATCGAAATCCTGGCTCTTTTCGAAAATTTTGACAAGTTGAAAATGTTAATATTGAACTTATAGGGGTGGTATCACAAAGCTGTATTGGCCAATATTGACCAATATTTACTACTTACCAAGCCTAATTCGATACTGACTCTTCACTTAATATTTTATTAATGGAATAATTCCTGGAATCTTCATATAGTTAAAGCAGGGCTATAAAATATACGTATTCTTAGAAATAGCGAAATCTGGCTACTTCTCGAAAATTTTGCAATCGAAAAATTTTAGTATTGATCTTAAAGGAGTGGTATCAAAAAGCTGTAATGGCCAATATTGACCAATACTTACTATTTACCACTACTTATTCGATGTTGACACTTTACTTAATATTTTATTAATAGAATGATTCCTGGAATCTTCATATCCTTTAAGCAGCACTATAAAATATTCTATTCTTCGAAATATCGAAATCCTGGCTCTTTTCGAAAATTTTGACAAGTTGAAAACGTTAATATTGAACTTATAGGGGTGGTATCACAAAGCTGTAGTGGCCAATATTGACCAATACTTACTATTTACCAATACTTATTCGATGTTGACTCTTCACTGAATATTTGATTAATAGAGTAATTCCTGGAATCTTCATATAGTTAAAGCAGGGCTATAAAATATACGTATTCTTAGAAATAACGAAATATTGGCTCTTCTCGAAAATTTTGACAAGTTGAGAATGTTAATATTGAATTTAAAGGAGTGACATCACAAAGCTGTTGCGGCTAATATTAATTAATACTTATTATTTACTAAAAACTATTCGATATTGACTCTTCAGTGAATACTTGATTAATAAAACAGTTACTGGAATCTTCGTTTACTTCGAACAGGGCTATAAAATATACGTATTCTTAGAAATAGCGAAATCTGGCTACTTCTCGAAAATTTTGCAATCGAAAAATTTTAGTATTGAACTTAAAGGAGTGGTATCAAAAAGCTGTAATGGCCAATATTGACCAATACTTACTAATTACCAATACTTATTCAATATTGATTCTTCATTGATTATTTTATTAATAGAATGATTCCTGGAATCTTCATATAGTTTAAGCAGGGCTATGAAATATTCTATTCTTCGAAATATCGAAATCCTGGCTCTTCTCGAAAATTTTGACAAGTCGAAAATGTTAATATTGAACTTAAAAGAGTGGTATCACAAAGCTGCAATGGCCAATATTGACCACTACTTACTATTTACCAATACTTATTCGATATTGACTCTTCACTTAATAATTTATTAATGGAATAATTCCTGGAATCTTCATCTCCTTTAAGCAGCACTATAAAATATTCTATTCTTCGAAATATCGAAATCCTGGCTCTTTTCGAAAATTTTGACAAGTTGAAAATGTTAATATTGAACTTATAGGGGTGGTATTACAAAGCTGTAGTGGCCAATATTGACCAATACTTACTATTTACCAATACTTATTCGATGTTGACTCTTCATTGAATATTTGATTAATAGAATAATTCCTGGAATCTTCATATAGTTCAAGCAGGGCTATAATATATACGGATTCTTAGAAATAACGAAATCTTGGCCCTTCTCGAAAATTTTGACAAGTTGAGAATGTTAATATTGAACTTAAAAGAGTTCAATATTAACATAAAAAAGCTGTAAAAACAAAAAAAGCTGTAGTGGCCTATATTGACCAATACTTACTATTTACCAATACTTATTCGATGTTGACTCTTCACTGAATATTTGGTTAATAGAGTAATTCCTGGAATCTTCATATAGTTCAAGCAGGGCTATAAAATATACGGATTCTTAGAAATAACGAAATCTTGGCTCTTCTCGAAAATTTTGACAAGTTGAGAATGTTAATATTGAAATTAAAAGAGTGGTATCACAAAGCTGCAATGGCCAATATTGACCAATACTTACTAATTACCAATACTTATTCAATATTGATTCTTCACTGAATATTTGATTAATAGAATAATTCCTGGAATCTTCATATAGTTCAAGCAGGGCTATAAAATATACGTATTCTTAGAAATAACGAAATATTGGCTCTTCTCGAAAATTTTGACAAGTCGAAAATGTTAATATTGAACTTAAAAGAGTGGTATCACAAAGCCGTAATAGCCAATATTGACCAATACTTACTAATTACCAAGACTAATTCGATACTGACCCTTCACTTAATATTTTATTAATGGAATAATTCCTGGAATCTTCATATAGTTAAAGCAGGGCTATAAAATATACGTATTCTTAGAAATAACGAAATATTGGCTCTTCTCGAAAATTTTGACAAGTTGAGAATGTTAATATTGAACTTAAAGGAGTGACATCACAAAGCTGTTGCGGCTAATATTAATTAATACTTATTATTTACTAAAAACTATTCGATATTGACTCTTCAGTGAATACTTGATTAATAAAACAGTTACTGGAATCTTCGTTTACTTCGAACAGGGCTATAAAATATACGTATTCTTAGAAATAGCGAAATCTGGCTACTTCTCGAAAATTTTGACAAGTCGAAAATGTTAATATTGAACTTAAAAGAGTGGTATCACAAAGCTGCAATGGCCAATATTGACCAATACTTACTAATTACCAATACTTTTTCAATATTGATTCTTCACTGAATATTTGATTAATAGAATAATTCCTGGAATCTTCATATAGTTCAAGCAGGGCTATAAAATATACGGATTCTTAGAAATAACGAAATCTTGGCCCTTCTCGAAAATTTTGAAAAGTTGAGAATGTTAATATTGAACTTAAAAGAGTTCAATATTAACCTAAAAAAGCTGTAAAAACAAAAAAAGCTGTAATGGCCAATATTGACCAATACTTACTATTTACCAATACTTATTCGATGTTGACACTTTACTTAATATTTTATTAATAGAATGATTCCTGGAATCTTCATATAGTTTAAGCAGGGCTATGAGATATTCTATTCTTCGAAATATCGAAATCCTGGCTCTTCTCGAAAATTTTGACAAGTTGAAAATGTTAATATTGAACTTATAGGGGTGGTATCACAAAGCTGTAGTGGCCAATATTGACCAATACTTACTATTTACCAATACTTATTCGATGTTGACTCTTCACTGAATATTTGGTTAATAGAATAATTCCTGGAATCTTCATATAGTTCAAGCAGGGCTATAATATATACGGATTCTTAGAAATAACGAAATCTTGGCCCTTCTCGAAAATTTTGACAAGTTGAGAATGTTAATATTGAACTTAAAAGAGTGGTATCACAAAGCTGCAATGGCCAATATTGACCAATACTTACTAATTACCAATACTTATTCAATATTGATTCTTCACTGAATATTTGATTAATAGAATAATTCCTGGAATCTTCATATAGTTCAAGCAGGGCTATAAAATATACGTATTCTTAGAAATAACGAAATATTGGCTCTTCTCGAAAATTTTGACAAGTCGAAAATGTTAATATTGAACTTAAAAGAGTGGTATCACAAAGCCGTAATAGAAAATATTGACTAATACTTACTAATTACCAATACTTATTCGATATTGGCTCTTCACTTAATATTTTATTAATAGAATAATTAGTGGAAACTCCATATCCTTTAAGCAGCACTATAAAATATTCTATTCTTCGAAATATCGAAATCCTGGCTCTTTTCGAAAATTTTGACAAGTTGAAAATGTTAATATTGAACTTATAGGGGTGGTATCACAAAGCTGTATTGGCCAATATTGACCAATATTTACTACTTACCAAGCCTAATTCGATACTGACTCTTCACTTAATATTTTATTAATGGAATAATTCCTGGAATCTTCATATAGTTAAAGCAGGGCTATAAAATATACGTATTCTTAGAAATAGCGAAATCTGGCTACTTCTCGAAAATTTTGCAATCGAAAAATTTTAGTATTGATCTTAAAGGAGTGGTATCAAAAAGCTGTAATGGCCAATATTGACCAATACTTACTATTTACCACTACTTATTCGATGTTGACACTTTACTTAATATTTTATTAATAGAATGATTCCTGGAATCTTCATATCCTTTAAGCAGCACTATAAAATATTCTATTCTTCGAAATATCGAAATCCTGGCTCTTTTCGAAAATTTTGACAAGTTGAAAACGTTAATATTGAACTTATAGGGGTGGTATCACAAAGCTGTAGTGGCCAATATTGACCAATACTTACTAATTACCAATACTTATTCAATATTGATTCTTCACTGAATATTTGATTAATAGAATAATTCCTGGAATCTTCATATAGTTCAAACAGGGCTATAAAATATACGTATTCTTAGAAATAACGAAATATTGGCTCTTCTCGAAAATTTTGACAAGTCGAAAATGCTAATATTGAACTTAAAGGAGTGACATCACAAAGCTGTTGCGGCTAATATTAATTAATACTTATTATTTACTAAAAACTATTCGATATTGACTCTTCAGTGAATACTTGATTAATAAAACAGTTACTGGAATATTCGTTTACTTCGAACAGGGCTATAAAATATACGTATTCTTAGAAATAGCGAAATCTGGCTACTTCTCGAAAATTTTGCAATCGAAAAATTTTAGTATTGATCTTAAAGGAGTGGTATCAAAAAGCTGTAATGGCCAATATTGACCAATACTTACTATTTACCACTACTTATTCGATGTTGACACTTTACTTAATATTTTATTAATAGAATGATTCCTGGAATCTTCATATCCTTTAAGCAGCACTATAAAATATTCTATTCTTCGAAATATCGAAATCCTGGCTCTTTTCGAAAATTTTGACAAGTTGAAAACGTTAATATTGAACTTTTAGGGGTGGTATCACAAAGCTGTAGTGGCCAATATTGACCAATACTTACTAATTACCAATACTTATTCAATATTGATTCTTCACTGAATATTTGATTAATAGAATAATTCCTGGAATCTTCATATAGTTCAAACAGGGCTATAAAATATACGTATTCTTAGAAATAACGAAATATTGGCTCTTCTCGAAAATTTTGACAAGTCGAAAATGTTAATATTGAACTTAAAAGAGTGGTATCACAAAGCCGTAATAGCCAATATTGACCAATATTTACTAATTACCAATACTTATTCGATATTGACTCTTCAGTGAATACTTGATTAATAAAACAGTTACTGAAATCTTCGTTTACTTCGAACAAGGCTATAAAATATACGTATTCTTAGAAATAGCGAAATCTGGCTACTTCTCGAAAATTTTGCAATCGAAAAATTTTAGTATTGATCTTAAAGGAGTGGTATCAAAAAGCTGTAATGGCCAATATTGACCAATACTTACTATTTACCACTACTTATTCGATGTTGACACTTTACTTAATATTTTATTAATAGAATGATTTCTGGAATCTTCATATAGTTTAAGCAGGGCTATGAAATATACGTATTCTTACAAATAACGAAATATTGGCTATTCCCGAAAATTTTGACAAGTTGAAAATGTTAATATTGAACTTATAGGGGTGGTATCACAAAGCCGTAATAGCCAATATTGACCAATACTTACTATTTACCAATACTTATTCGATATTGGCTCTTCACTTAATATTTTATTAATAGAATAATTCCTGGAATCTCCATAACCTTTAAGCAGCACTATAAAATATTCTATTCTTCGAAATATCGAAATCCTGGCTCTTTTCGAAAATTTTGACAAGTTGAAAATGTTAATATTGAACTTAAAGGAGTGACATCACAAAGCTGTTGCGGCTAATATTAATTAATACTTATTATTTACTAAAAACTATTCGATATTGACTCTTCAGTGAATACTTGATTAATAAAACAGTTACTGGAATATTCGTTTACTTCGAACAGGGCTATAAAATATACGTATTCTTAGAAATAGCGAAATCTGGCTCCTTCTCGAAAATTTTGCAATCGAAAAATTTTAGTATTGAACTTAAAGGAGTGGTATCAAAAAGCTGTAATGGCCAATATTGACCAATACTTACTATTTACCAATACTTATTCGATGTTGACACTTTACTTAATATTTTATTAATAGAATGATTCCTGGAATCTTCATATCCTTTAAGCAGCACTATAAAATATTCTATTCTTCGAAATATCGAAATCCTGGCTCTTTTCGAAAATTTTGACAAGTTGAGAATGTTAATATTGAACTTAAAAGAGTTCAATATTAACATAAAAATGCTGTAAAAACAAAAAAAGCTGTAGTGGCCAATATTGACCAATACTTACTAATTAACAATACTTATTCAATATTGATTCTTCACTGAATATTTGATTAATAGAATAATTCCTGGAATCTTCATATAGTTCAAACAGGGCTATAAAATATACGTATTCTTAGAAATAACGAAATATTGGCTCTTCTCGAAAATTTTGACAAGTCGAAAATGTTAATATTGAACTTAAAAGAGTGGTATCACAAAGCCGTAATAGCCAATATTGACCAATATTTACTAATTACCAATACTTATTCGATATTGGCTCTTCACGTAATATTTTATTAATAGAATAATTCCTGGAAACTCCATATCCTTTAAGCAGCACTATAAAATATTCTATTCATCGAAATATCGAAATCCTGGCTCTTTTCGAAAATTTTGACAAGTTGAAAATGTTAATATTGAACTTATAGGGTGGTATCACAAAGCTGTATTGGCCAATATTGACCAATATTTACTACTTACCAAGACTAATTCGATACTGACTCTTCACTTAATATTTTATTAATGGAATAATTCCTGGAATCTTCATATAGTTAAAGCAGGGCTATAAAATATACGTATTCTTAGAAATAACGAAATATTGGCCCTTCTCGAAAATTTTGACAAGTTGAAAATGTTAATATTGAACTTAAAGGAGTGACATCACAAAGCTGTTGCGGCTAATATTAATTAATTCTTATTATTTACTAAAAACTATTCGATATTGACTCTTCAGTGAATACTTGATTAATAAAACAGTTACTGGAATATTCGTTTACTTCGAACAGGGCTATAAAATATACGTATTCTTAGAAATAGCGAAATCTGGCTCCTTCTCGAAAATTTTGCAATCGAAAAATTTTAGTATTGAACTTAAAGGAGTGGTATCAAAAAGCTGTAATGGCCAATATTGACCAATACTTACTATTTACCAATACTTATTCGATGTTGACACTTTACTTAATATTTTATTAATAGAATGATTCCTGGAATCTTCATATCCTTTAAGCAGCACTATAAAATATTCTATTCTTCGAAATATCGAAATCCTGGCTCTTTTCGAAAATTTTGACAAGTTGAGAATGTTAATATTGAACTTAAAAGAGTTCAATATTAACATAAAAATGCTGTAAAAACAAAAAAAGCTGTAGTGGCCAATATTGACCAATACTTACTAATTACCAATACTTATTCAATATTGATTCTTCACTGAATATTTGATTAATAGAATAATTCCTGGAATCTTCATATAGTTCAAACAGGGCTATAAAATATACGTATTCTTAGAAATAACGAAATATTGGCTCTTCTCGAAAATTTTGACAAGTCGAAAATGTTAATATTGAACTTAAAAGAGTGGTATCACAAAGCCGTAATAGCCAATATTGACCAATATTTACTAATTACCAATACTTATTCGATATTGGCTCTTCACGTAATATTTTATTAATAGAATAATTCCTGGAAACTCCATATCCTTTAAGCAGCACTATAAAATATTCTATTCATCGAAATATCGAAATCCTGGCTCTTTTCGAAAATTTTGACAAGTTGAAAATGTTAATATTGAACTTATAGGGTGGTATCACACAGCTGTATTGGCCAATATTGACCAATATTTACTACTTACCAAGACTAATTCGATACTGACTCTTCACTTAATATTTTATTAATGGAATAATTCCTGGAATCTTCATATAGTTAAAGCAGGGCTATAAAATATACGTATTCTTAGAAATAACGAAATATTGGCCCTTCTCGAAAATTTTGACAAGTTGAGAATGTTAATATTGAACTTAAAGGAGTGACATCACAAAGCTGTTGCGGCTAATATTAATTAATACTTATTATTTACTAAAAACTATTCGATATTGACTCTTCAGTGAATACTTGATTAATAAAACAGTTACTGAAATCTTCGTTTACTTCGAACAAGGCTATAAAATATACGTATTCTTAGAAATAGCGAAATCTGGCTACTTCTCGAAAATTTTGCAATCGAAAAATTTTAGTATTGATCTTAAAGGAGTGGTATCAAAAAGCTGTAATGGCCAATATTGACCAATACTTACTATTTACCACTACTTATTCGATGTTGACACTTTACTTAATATTTTATTAATAGAATGATTTCTGGAATCTTCATATAGTTTAAGCAGGGCTATGAAATATACGTATTCTTACAAATAACGAAATATTGGCTATTCCCGAAAATTTTGACAAGTTGAAAATGTTAATATTGAACTTATAGGGGTGGTATCACAAAGCCGTAATAGCCAATATTGACCAATACTTACTATTTACCAATACTTATTCGATATTGGCTCTTCACTTAATATTTTATTAATAGAATAATTCCTGGAATCTCCATAACCTTTAAGCAGCACTATAAAATATTCTATTCTTCGAAATATCGAAATCCTGGCTCTTTTCGAAAATTTTGACAAGTTGAAAATGTTAATATTGAACTTAAAGGAGTGACATCACAAAGCTGTTGTGGCTAATATTAATTAATACTTATTATTTACTAAAAACTATTCGATATTGACTCTTCAGTGAATACTTGATTAATAAAACAGTTACTGGAATATTCGTTTACTTCGAACAGGGCTATAAAATATACGTATTCTTAGAAATAGCGAAATCTGGCTCCTTCTCGAAAATTTTGCAATCGAAAAATTTTAGTATTGAACTTAAAGGAGTGGTATCAAAAAGCTGTAATGGCCAATATTGACCAATACTTACTATTTACCAATACTTATTCGATGTTGACACTTTACTTAATATTTTATTAATAGAATGATTCCTGGAATCTTCATATCCTTTAAGCAGCACTATAAAATATTCTATTCTTCGAAATATCTAAATCCTGGCTCTTTTCGAAAATTTTGACAAGTTGAAAACGTTAATATTGAACTTATAGGGGTGGTATCACAAAGCTGTAGTGGCCAATATTGACCAATACTTACTATTTACCAATACTTATTCGATGTTGACTCTTCACTGAATATTTGATTAATAGAGTAATTCCTGGAATCTTCATATAGTTCAAGCAGGGCTATAAAATATACGGATTCTTAGAAATAACGAAATCTTGGCTCTTCTCGAAAATTTTGACAAGTCGAAAATGTTAATATTGAATTTAAAAGAGTGGTATCACAAAGCTGCAATGGCCAATATTGACCAATACTTACTATTTACCAATACTTATTCGATATTGACTCTTCACTTAATAATTTATTAATGGAATAATTCCTGGAATCTTCATCTCCTTTAAGCAGCACTATAAAATATACTATTCTTCGAAATATCGAAATCCTGGCTCTTTTCGAAAATTTTGACAAGTTGAAAATGTTAATATTGAACTTATAGGGGTGGTATCACAAAGCTGTAGTGGCCAATATTGACCAATACTTACTATTTACCAATACTTATTCGATGTTGACTCTTCATTGAATATTTGATTAATAGAATAATTCCTGGAATCTTCATATAGTTCAAGCAGGGCTATAATATATACGGATTCTTAGAAATAACGAAATCTTGGCCCTTCTCGAAAATTTTGACAAGTTGAGAATGTTAATATTGAACTTAAAAGAGTTCAATATTAACATAAAAAAGCTGTAAAAACAAAAAAAGCTGTAATGGCCAATATTGACCAATACTTACTATTTACCAATACTTATTCGATGTTGACACTTTACTTAATATTTTATTAATAGAATGATTCCTGGAATCTTCATATAGTTTAAGCAGGGCTATGAGATATTCTATTCTTCGAAATATCAAAATCCTGGCTCTTTTCGAAAATTTTGACAAGTTGAAAATGTTAATATTGAACTTATAGGGGTGGTATCACAAAGCTGTAGTGGCCAATATTGACCAATACTTACTATTTACCAATACTTATTCGATGTTGACACTTTACTTAATATTTTATTAATAGAATGATTTCTGGAATCTTCATATAGTTTAAGCAGGGCTATGAAATATACGTATTCTTACAAATAACGAAATATTGGCTATTCCCGAAAATTTTGACAAGTTGAAAATGTTAATATTGAACTTATAGGGGTGGTATCACAAAGCCGTAATAGCCAATATTGACCAATACTTACTATTTACCAATACTTATTCGATGTTGACTCTTCATTGAATATTTGATTAATAGAATAATTCCTGGAATCTTCATATAGTTCAAGCAGGGCTATAATATATACGGATTCTTAGAAATAACGAAATCTTGGCCCTTCTCGAAAATTTTGACAAGTTGAGAATGTTAATATTGAACTTAAAGGAGTGACATCACAAAGCTGTTGCGGCTAATATTAATTAATACTTATTATTTACTAAAAACTATTCGATATTGACTCTTCAGTGAATACTTGATTAATAAAACAGTTACTGAAATCTTCGTTTACTTCGAACAAGGCTATAAAATATACGTATTCTTAGAAATAGCGAAATCTGGCTACTTCTCGAAAATTTTGCAATCGAAAAATTTTAGTATTGATCTTAAAGGAGTGGTATCAAAAAGCTGTAATGACCAATACTTACTATTTACCACTACTTATTCGATGTTGACACTTTACTTAATATTTTATTAATAGAATGATTCCTGGAATCTTCATATAGTTTAAGCAGGGCTATGAAATATACGTATTCTTACGAATAACGAAATATTGGCTATTCTCGAAAATTTTGACAAGTTGAAAATGTTAATATTGAACTTATAGGGGTGGTATCACAAAGCCGTAATAGCTAATATTGACCAATACTTACTATTTACCAATACTTATTCGATATTGGCTCTTCACTTAATATTTTATTAATAGAATAATTCCTGGAATCTCCATAACCTTTAAGCAGCACTATAAAATATTCTATTCTTCGAAATATCGAAATCCTGGCTCTTTCCGAAAATTTTGACAAGTTGAAAATGTTAATATTGAACTTAAAGGAGTGACATCACAAAGCTGTTGCGGCTAATATTAATTAATACTTATTATTTACTAAAAACTATTCGATATTGACTCTTCAGTGAATACTTGATTAATAAAACAGTTACTGGAATATTCGTTTACTTCGAACAGGGCTATAAAATATACGTATTCTTAGAAATAGCGAAATCTGGCTCCTTCTCGAAAATTTTGCAATCGAAAAATTTTAGTATTGAACTTAAAGGAGTGGTATCAAAAAGCTGTAATGGCCAATATTGACCAATACTTACTATTTACCAATACTTATTCGATGTTGACACTTTACTTAATATTTTATTAATAGAATGATTCCTGGAATCTTCATATCCTTTAAGCAGCACTATAAAATATTCTATTCTTCGAAATATCGAAATCCTGGCTCTTTTCGAAAATTTTGACAAGTTGAGAATGTTAATATTGAACTTAAAAGAGTTCAATATTAACATAAAAATGCTGTAAAAACAAAAAAAGCTGTAGTGGCCAATATTGACCAATACTTACTAATTACCAATACTTATTCAATATTGATTCTTCACTGAATATTTGATTAATAGAATAATTCCTGGAATCTTCATATAGTTCAAACAGGGCTATAAAATATACGTATTCTTAGAAATAACGAAATATTGGCTCTTCTCGAAAATTTTGACAAGTCGAAAATGTTAATATTGAACTTAAAAGAGTGGTATCACAAAGCCGTAATAGCCAATATTGACCAATATTTACTAATTACCAATACTTATTCGATATTGGCTCTTCACGTAATATTTTATTAATAGAATAATTCCTGGAAACTCCATATCCTTTAAGCAGCACTATAAAATATTCTATTCTTCGAAATATCGAAATCCTGGCTCTTTTCGAAAATTTTGACAAGTTGAAAATGTTAATATTGAACTTATAGGGTGGTATCACAAAGCTGTATTGGCCAATATTGACCAATATTTACTACTTACCAAGACTAATTCGATACTGACTCTTCTCTTAATATTTTATTAATGGAATAATTCCTGGAATCTTCATATAGTTAAAGCAGGGCTATAAAATATACGTATTCTTAGAAATAACGAAATATTGGCCCTTCTCGAAAATTTTGACAAGTTGAAAATGTTAATATTGAACTTAAAGGAGTGACATCACAAAGCTGTTGCGGCTAATATTAATTAATACTTATTATTTACTAAAAACTATTCGATATTGACTCTTCAGTGAATACTTGATTAATAAAACAGTTACTGGAATATTCGTTTACTTCGAACAGTGCTATAAAATATACGTATTCTTAGAAATAGCGAAATCTGGCTCCTTCTCGAAAATTTTGCAATCGAAAAATTTTAGTATTGAACTTAAAGGAGTGGTATCAAAAAGCTGTAATGGCCAATATTGACCAATACTTACTATTTACCAATACTTATTCGATGTTGACACTTTACTTAATATTTTATTAATAGAATGATTCCTGGAATCTTCATATCCTTTAAGCAGCACTATAAAATATTCTATTCTTCGAAATATCGAAATCCTGGCTCTTTTCGAAAATTTTGACAAGTTGAAAACGTTAATATTGAACTTATAGGGGTGGTATCACAAAGCTGTAGTGGCCAATATTGACCAATACTTACTATTTACCAATACTTATTCGATGTTGACTCTTCACTGAATATTTGATTAATAGAGTAATTCCTGGAATCTTCATATAGTTCAAGCAGGGCTATAAAATATACGGATTCTTAGAAATAACGAAATCTTGGCTCTTCTCGAAAATTTTGACAAGTCGAAAATGTTAATATTGAACTTAAAAGAGTGGTATCACAAAGCTGCAATGGCCAATATTGACCAATACTTACTATTTACCAATACTTATTCGATATTGACACTTTACTTAATAATTTATTAATGGAATAATTCCTGGAATCTTCATCTCCTTTAAGCAGCACTATAAAATATTCTATTCTTCGAAATATCGAAATCCTGGCTCTTTTCGAAAATTTTGACAAGTTGAAAATGTTAATATTGAACTTATAGGGGTGGTATCACAAAGCTGTAGTGGCCAATATTGACCAATACTTACTATTTACCAATACTTATTCGATGTTGACTCTTCATTGAATATTTGATTAATAGAATAATTCCTGGAATCTTCATATAGTTCAAGCAGGGCTATAATATATACGGATTCTTAGAAATAACGAAATCTTGGCCCTTCTCGAAAATTTTGACAAGTTGAGAATGTTAATATTGAACTTAAAGGAGTGACATCACAAAGCTGTTGCGGCTAATATTAATTAATACTTATTATTTACTAAAAACTATTCGATATTGACTCTTCAGTGAATACTTGATTAATAAAACAGTTACTGAAATCTTCGTTTACTTCGAACAAGGCTATAAAATATACGTATTCTTAGAAATAGCGAAATCTGGCTACTTCTCGAAAATTTTGCAATCGAAAAATTTTAGTATTGATCTTAAAGGAGTGGTATCAAAAAGCTGTAATGGCCAATATTGACCAATACTTACTATTTACCACTACTTATTCGATGTTGACACTTTACTTAATATTTTATTAATAGAATGATTTCTGGAATCTTCATATAGTTTAAGCAGGGCTATGAAATATACGTATTCTTACGAATAACGAAATATTGGCTATTCTCGAAAATTTTGACAAGTTGAAAATGTTAATATTGAACTTATAGGGGTGGTATCACAAAGCCGTAATAGCCAATATTGACCAATACTTACTATTTACCAATACTTATTCGATATTGGCTCTTCACTTAATATTTTATTAATAGAATAATTCCTGGAAACTCCATATCCTTTAAGCAGCACTATAAAATATTCTATTCTTCGAAATATCGAAATCCTGGCTCTTTTCGAAAATTTTGACAAGTTGAAAATGTTAATATTGAACTTATAGGGGTGGTATCACAAAGCTGTAGTGGCCAATATTGACCAATACTTACTATTTACCAATACTTATTCGATGTTGACTCTTCATTGAATATTTGATTAATAGAATAATTCCTGGAATCTTCATATAGTTCAAGCAGGGCTATAATATATACGGATTCTTAGAAATAACGAAATCTTGGCCCTTCTCGAAAATTTTGACAAGTTGAGAATGTTAATATTGAACTTAAAAGAGTTCAATATTAACATAAAAAAGCTGTAAAAACAAAAAAAGCTGTAATGGCCAATATTGACCAATACTTACTATTTACCAATACTTATTCGATGTTGACACTTTACTTAATATTTTATTAATAGAATGATTCCTGGAATCTTCATATAGTTTAAGCAGGGCTATGAGATATACGTATTCTTACAAATAACGAAATATTGGCTATTCCCGAAAATTTTGACAAGTTGAAAATGTTAATATTGAACTTATAGGGGTGGTATCACAAAGCCGTAATAGCCAATATTGACCAATACTTACTATTTACCAATACTTATTCGATGTTGACTCTTCATTGAATATTTGATTAATAGAATAATTCCTGGAATCTTCATATAGTTCAAGCAGGGCTATAATATATACGGATTCTTAGAAATAACGAAATCTTGGCCCTTCTCGAAAATTTTGACAAGTTGAGAATGTTAATATTGAACTTAAAGGAGTGACATCACAAAGCTGTTGCGGCTAATATTAATTAATACTTATTATTTACTAAAAACTATTCGATATTGACTCTTCAGTGAATACTTGATTAATAAAACAGTTACTGAAATCTTCGTTTACTTCGAACAAGGCTATAAAATATACGTATTCTTAGAAATAGCGAAATCTGGCTACTTCTCGAAAATTTTGCAATCGAAAAATTTTAGTATTGATCTTAAAGGAGTGGTATCAAAAAGCTGTAATAGCCAATATTGACCAATACTTACTATTTACCAATACTTATTCGATATTGGCTCTTCACTTAATATTTTATTAATAGAATAATTCCTGGAATCTCCATAACCTTTAAGCAGCACTATAAAATATTCTATTCTTCGAAATATCGAAATCCTGGCTCTTTCCGAAAATTTTGACAAGTTGAAAATGTTAATATTGAACTTAAAGGAGTGACATCACAAAGCTGTTGCGGCTAATATTAATTAATACTTATTATTTACTAAAAACTATTCGATATTGACTCTTCAGTGAATACTTGATTAATAAAACAGTTACTGGAATATTCGTTTACTTCGAACAGGGCTATAAAATATACGTATTCTTAGAAATAGCGAAATCTGGCTCCTTCTCGAAAATTTTGCAATCGAAAAATTTTAGTATTGAACTTAAAGGAGTGGTATCAAAAAGCTGTAATGGCCAATATTGACCAATACTTACTATTTACCAATACTTATTCGATGTTGACACTTTACTTAATATTTTATTAATAGAATGATTCCTGGAATCTTCATATCCTTTAAGCAGCACTA
Organism: Platypus cylindrus; assembly: GCA_949748235.1. Lineage (NCBI taxonomy): Eukaryota > Metazoa > Arthropoda > Insecta > Coleoptera > Curculionidae > Platypus > Platypus cylindrus. The sequence goes on along the minus strand of CATIYE010000003.1, from coordinate 294,758 downwards.
TAAAATATTCTATTCTTCGAAATATCGAAATCCTGGCTCTTTTCGAAAATTTTGACAAGTTGAGAATGTTAATATTGAACTTAAAAGAGTTCAATATTAACATAAAAATGCTGTAAAAACAAAAAAAGCTGTAGTGGCCAATATTGACCAATACTTACTAATTACCAATACTTATTCAATATTGATTCTTCACTGAATATTTGATTAATAGAATAATTCCTGGAATCTTCATATAGTTCAAACAGGGCTATAAAATATACGTATTCTTAGAAATAACGAAATATTGGCTCTTCTCGAAAATTTTGACAAGTCGAAAATGTTAATATTGACCTTAAAAGAGTGGTATCACAAAGCCGTAATAGCCAATATTGACCAATATTTACTAATTACCAATACTTATTCGATATTGGCTCTTCACGTAATATTTTATTAATAGAATAATTCCTGGAAACTCCATATCCTTTAAGCAGCACTATAAAATATTCTATTCTTCGAAATATCGAAATCCTGGCTCTTTTCGAAAATTTTGAGAAGTTGAAAATGTTAATATTGAACTTATAGGGTGGTATCACAAAGCTGTATTGGCCAATATTGACCAATATTTACTACTTACCAAGACTAATTCGATACTGACTCTTCACTTAATATTTTATTAATGGAATAATTCCTGGAATCTTCATATAGTTAAAGCAGGGCTATAAAATATACGTATTCTTAGAAATAACGAAATATTGGCCCTTCTCGAAAATTTTGACAAGTTGAGAATGTTAATATTGAACTTAAAGGAGTGACATCACAAAGCTGTTGCGGCTAATATTAATTAATACTTATTATTTACTAAAAACTATTCGATATTGACTCTTCAGTGAATACTTGATTAATAAAACAGTTACTGAAATCTTCGTTTACTTCGAACAAGGCTATAAAATATACGTATTCTTAGAAATAGCGAAATCTGGCTACTTCTCGAAAATTTTGCAATCGAAAAATTTTAGTATTGATCTTAAAGGAGTGGTATCAAAAAGCTGTAATGGCCAATATTGACCAATACTTACTATTTACCACTACTTATTCGATGTTGACACTTTACTTAATATTTTATTAATAGAATGATTTCTGGAATCTTCATATAGTTTAAGCAGGGCTATGAAATATACGTATTCTTACAAATAACGAAATATTGGCTATTCCCGAAAATTTTGACAAGTTGAAAATGTTAATATTGAACTTATAGGGGTGGTATCACAAAGCCGTAATAGCCAATATTGACCAATACTTACTATTTACCAATACATATTCGATATTGGCTCTTCATTTAATATTTTATTAATAGAATAATTCCTGGAATCTCCATAACCTTTAAGCAGCACTATAAAATATTCTATTCTTCGAAATATCGAAATCCTGGCTCTTTTCGAAAATTTTGACAAGTTGAAAATGTTAATATTGAACTTAAAGGAGTGACATCACAAAGCTGTTGCGGCTAATATTAATTAATACTTATTATTTACTAAAAACTACTCGATATTGACTCTTCAGTGAATACTTGATTAATAAAACAGTTACTGGAATATTCGTTTACTTCGAACAGGGCTATAAAATATACGTATTCTTAGAAATAGCGAAATCTGGCTCCTTCTCGAAAATTTTGCAATCGAAAAATTTTAGTATTGAACTTAAAGGAGTGGTATCAAAAAGCTGTAATGGCCAATATTGACCAATACTTACTATTTACCAATACTTATTCGATGTTGACACTTTACTTAATATTTTATTAATAGAATGATTCCTGGAATCTTCATATCCTTTAAGCAGCACTATAAAATATTCTATTCTTCGAAATATCGAAATCCTGGCTCTTTTCGAAAATTTTGACAAGTTGAAAACGTTAATATTGAACTTATAGGGGTGGTATCACAAAGCTGTAGTGGCCAATATTGACCAATACTTACTATTTACCAATACTTATTCGATGTTGACTCTTCACTGAATATTTGATTAATAGAGTAATTCCTGGAATCTTCATATAGTTCAAGCAGGGCTATAAAATATACGGATTCTTAGAAATAACGAAATCTTGGCTCTTCTCGAAAATTTTGACAAGTCGAAAATGTTAATATTGAACTTAAAAGAGTGGTATCACAAAGCCGTAATAGCCAATATTGACCAATACTTACTAATTACCAATACTTATTCGATATTGGCTCTTCACGTAATATTTTATTAATAGAATAATTCCTGGAAACTCCATATCCTTTAAGCAGCACTATAAAATATTCTATTCTTCGAAATATCGAAATCCTGGCTCTTTTCGAAAATTTTGACAAGTTGAAAATGTTAATATTGAACTTATAGGGTGGTATCACAAAGCTGTATTTTCCAATATTGACCAATATTTACTACTTACCAAGACTAATTCGATACTGACTCTTCACTTAATATTTTATTAATGGAATAATTCCTGGAATCTTCATATAGTTAAAGCAGGGCTATAAAATATACGTATTCTTAGAAATAACGAAATATTGGCCCTTCTCGAAAATTTTGACAAGTTGAGAATGTTAATATTGAACTTAAAGGAGTGACATCACAAAGCTGTTGCGGCTAATATTAATTAATACTTATTATTTACTAAAAACTATTCGATATTGACTCTTCAGTGAATACTTGATTAATAAAACAGTTACTGAAATCTTCGTTTACTTCGAACAAGGCTATAAAATATACGTATTCTTAGAAATAGCGAAATCTGGCTACTTCTCGAAAATTTTGCAATCGAAAAATTTTAGTATTGATCTTAAAGGAGTGGTATCAAAAAGCTGTAATGGCCAATATTGACCAATACTTACTATTTACCACTACTTATTCGATGTTGACACTTTACTTAATATTTTATTAATAGAATGATTTCTGGAATCTTCATATAGTTTAAGCAGGGCTATGAAATATACGTATTCTTACAAATAACGAAATATTGGCTATTCCCGAAAATTTTGACAAGTTGAAAATGTTAATATTGAACTTATAGGGGTGGTATCACAAAGCCGTAATAGCCAATATTGACCAATACTTACTATTTACCAATACTTATTCGATATTGGCTCTTCATTTAATATTTTATTAACAGAATAATTCCTGGAATCTCCATAACCTTTAAGCAGCACTATAAAATATTCTATTCTTCGAAATATCGAAATCCTGGCTCTTTTCGAAAATTTTGACAAGTTGAAAATGTTAATATTGAACTTAAAGGAGTGACATCACAAAGCTGTTGCGGCTAATATTAACTAATACTTATTATTTACTAAAAACTATTCGATATTGACTCTTCAGTGAATACTTGATTAATAAAACAGTTACTGGAATATTCGTTTACTTCGAACAGGGCTATAAAATATACGTATTCTTAGAAATAGCGAAATCTGGCTCCTTCTCGAAAATTTTGCAATCGAAAAATTTTAGTATTGAACTTAAAGGAGTGGTATCACAAAGCTGCAATGGCCAATATTGACCAATACTTACTATTTACCAATACTTATTCGATATTGACTCTTCACTTAATAATTTATTAATGGAATAATTCCTGGAATCTTCATCTCCTTTAAGCAGCACTATAAAATATACTATTCTTCGAAATATCGAAATCCTGGCTCTTTTCGAAAATTTTGACAAGTTGAAAATGTTAATATTGAACTTATAGGGGTGGTATCACAAAGCTGTAGTGGCCAATATTGACCAATACTTACTATTTACCAATACTTATTCGATGTTGACTCTTCATTGAATATTTGATTAATAGAATAATTCCTGGAATCTTCATATAGTTCAAGCAGGGCTATAATATATACGGATTCTTAGAAATAACGAAATCTTGGCCCTTCTCGAAAATTTTGACAAGTTGAGAATGTTAATATTGAACTTAAAAGAGTTCAATATTAACATAAAAAAGCTGTAAAAACAAAAAAAGCTGTAATGGCCAATATTGACCAATACTTACTATTTACCAATACTTATTCGATGTTGACACTTTACTTAATATTTTATTAATAGAATGATTCCTGGAATCTTCATATAGTTTAAGCAGGGCAATGAGATATTCTATTCTTCGAAATATCAAAATCCTGGCTCTTTTCGAAAATTTTGACAAGTTGAAAATGTTAATATTGAACTTATAGGGGTGGTATCACAAAGCTGTAGTGGCCAATATTGACCAATACTTACTATTTACCAATACTTATTCGATGTTGACTCTTCATTGAATATTTGATTAATAGAATAATTCCTGGAATCTTCATATAGTTCAAGCAGGGCTATAATATATACGGATTCTTAGAAATAACGAAATCTTGGCCCTTCTCGAAAATTTTGACAAGTTGAGAATGTTAATATTGAACTTAAAGGAGTGACATCACAAAGCTGTTGCGGCTAATATTAATTAATACTTATTATTTACTAAAAACTATTCGATATTGACTCTTCAGTGAATACTTGATTAATAAAACAGTTACTGAAATCTTCGTTTACTTCGAACAAGGCTATAAAATATACGTATTCTTAGAAATAGCGAAATCTGGCTACTTCTCAAAAATTTTGCAATCGAAAAATTTTAGTATTGATCTTAAAGGAGTGGTATCAAAAAGCTGTAATGGCCAATATTGACCAATACTTACTATTTACCACTACTTATTCGATGTTGACACTTTACTTAATATTTTATTAATAGAATGATTTCTGGAATCTTCATATAGTTTAAGCAGGGCTATGAAATATACGTATTCTTACAAATAACGAAATATTGGCTATTCTCGAAAATTTTGACAAGTTGAAAATGTTAATATTGAACTTATAGGGGTGGTATCACAAAGCCGTAATAGCCAATATTGACCAATACTTATTCCATATTGGCTCTTCACTTAATATTTTATTAATAGGATAATTCCTGGAATCTCCATAACCTTTAAGCAGCACTATAAAATATTCTATTCTTCGAAATATCGAAATCCTGGCTCTTTTCGAAAATTTTGACAAGTTGAAAATGTTAATATTGAACTTAAAGGAGTGACATCACAAAGCTGTTGCGGCTAATATTAATTAATACTTATTATTTACTAAAAACTATTCGATATTGACTCTTCAGTGAATACTTGATTAATAAAACAGTTACTGGAATATTCGTTTACTTCGAACAGGGCTATAAAATATACGTATTCTTAGAAATAGCGAAATCTGGCTCCTTCTCGAAAATTTTGCAATCGAAAAATTTTAGTATTGAACTTAAAGGAGTGGTATCACAAAGCTGCAATGGCCAATATTGACCAATACTTACTATTTACCAATACTTATTCGATATTGACTCTTCACTTAATAATTTATTAATGGAATAATTCCTGGAATCTTCATCTCCTTTAAGCAGCACTATAAAATATACTATTCTTCGAAATATCAAAATCCTGGCTCTTTTCGAAAATTTTGACAAGTTGAAAATGTTAATATTGAACTTATAGGGGTGGTATCACAAAGCTGTAGTGGCCAATATTGACCAATACTTACTATTTACCAATACTTATTCGATGTTGACTCTTCATTGAATATTTGATTAATAGAATAATTCCTGGAATCTTCATATAGTTCAAGCAGGGCTATAATATATACGGATTCTTAGAAATAACGAAATCTTGGCCCTTCTCGAAAATTTTGACAAGTTGAGAATGTTAATATTGAACATAAAGGAGTGACATCACAAAGCTGTTGCGGCTAATATTAATTAATACTTATTATTTACTAAAAACTATTCGATATTGACTCTTCAGTGAATACTTGATTAATAAAACAGTTACTGAAATCTTCGTTTACTTCGAACAAGGCTATAAAATATATGTATTCTTAGAAATAGCGAAATCTGGCTACTTCTCGAAAATTTTGCAATCGAAAAATTTTAGTATTGATCTTAAAGGAGTGGTATCAAAAAGCTGTAATGGCCAATATTGACCAATACTTACTATTTACCACTACTTATTCGATGTTGACACTTTACTTAATATTTTATTAATAGAATGATTTCTGGAATCTTCATATAGTTTAAGCAGGGCTATGAAATATACGTATTCTTACAAATAACGAAATATTGGCTATTCTCGAAAATTTTGACAAGTTGAAAATGTTAATATTGAACTTATAGGGGTGGTATCACAAAGCCGTAATAGCCAATATTGACCAATACTTATTCGATATTGGCTCTTCACTTAATATTTTATTAATAGAATAATTCCTGGAATCTCCATAACCTTTAAGCAGCACTATAAAATATTCTATTCTTCGAAATATCGAAATCCTGGCTCTTTTCGAAAATTTTGACAAGTTGAAAATGTTAATATTGAACTTATAGGGGTGGTATCACAAAGCTGTAGTGGCCAATATTGACCAATACTTACTATTTACCAATACTTATTCGATGTTGACTCTTCATTGAATATTTGATTAATAGAATAATTCCTGGAATCTTCATATAGTTCAAGCAGGGCTATAATATATACGGATTCTTAGAAATAACGAAATCTTGGCCCTTCTCGAAAATTTTGACAAGTTGAGAATGTTAATATTGAACTTAAAGGAGTGACATCACAAAGCTGTTGCGGCTAATATTAATTAATACTTATTATTTACTAAAAACTATTCGATATTGACTCTTCAGTGAATACTTGATTAATAAAACAGTTACTGGAATATTCGTTTACTTCGAACAGGGCTATAAAATCTACGTATTCTTAGAAATAGCGAAATCTGGCTCCTTCTCGAAAATTTTGCAATCGAAAAATTTTAGTATTGAACTTAAAGGAGTGGTATCAAAAAGCTGTAATGGCCAATATTGACCAATACTTACTATTTACCAATACTTATTCGATGTTGACACTTTACTTAATATTTTATTAATAGAATGATTCCTGGAATCTTCATATCCTTTAAGCAGCACTATAAAATATTCTATTCTTCGAAATATCGAAATCCTGGCTCTTTTCGAAAATTTTGACAAGTTGAGAATGTTAATATTGAACTTAAAAGAGTTCAATATTAACATAAAAATGCTGTAAAAACAAAAAAAGCTGTAGTGGCCAATATTGACTAATACTTACTAATTACCAATACTTATTCAATATTGATTCTTCATTGAATATTTTATTAATAGAATGATTCCTGGAATCTTCATATAGTTTAAGCCGGGCTATGAAATATTCTATTCTTCGAAATATCGAAATCCTGGCTCTTCTCGAAAATTTTGACAAGTCGAAAATGTTAATATTGAACTTAAAAGAGTGGTATCACAAAGCCGTAATAGCCAATATTGACCAATACTTACTAATTACCAATACTTATTCGATATTGGCTCTTCACGTAATATTTTATTAATAGAATAATTCCTGGAAACTCCATATCCTTTAAGCAGCACTATAAAATATTCTATTCTTCGAAATATCGAAATCCTGGCTCTTTTCGAAAATTTTGACAAGTTGAAAATGTTAATATTGAACTTATAGGGTGGTATCACAAAGCTGCATTGGCCAATATTGACCAATATTTACTACTTACCAAGACTAATTCGATACTGACTCTTCACTTAATATTTTATTAATGGAATAATTCCTGGAATCTTCATATAGTTAAAGCAGGGCTATAAAATATACGTATTCTTAGAAATAACGAAATATTGGCCCTTCTCGAAAATTTTGACAAGTTGAGAATGTTAATATTGAACTTAAAGGAGTGACATCACAAAGCTGTTGCGGCTAATATTAATTAATACTTATTATTTACTAAAAACTATTCGATATTGACTCTTCAGTGAATACTTGATTAATAAAACAGTTACTGAAATCTTCGTTTACTTCGAACAAGGCTATAAAATATACGTATTCTTAGAAATAGCGAAATCTGGCTACTTCTCGAAAATTTTGCAATCGAAAAATTTTAGTATTGATCTTAAAGGAGTGGTATCAAAAAGCTGTAATGGCCAATATTGACCAATACTTACTATTTACCACTACTTATTCGATGTTGACACTTTACTTAATATTTTATTAATAGAATGATTTCTGGAATCTTCATATAGTTTAAGCAGGGCTATGAAATATACGTATTCTTACAAATAACGAAATATTGGCTATTCCCGAAAATTTTGACAAGTTGAAAATGTTAATATTGAACTTATAGGGGTGGTATCACAAAGCCGTAATAGCCAATATTGACCAATACTTACTATTTACCAATACTTATTCGATATTGGCTCTTCATTTAATATTTTATTAATAGAATAATTCCTGGAATCTCCATAACCTTTAAGCAGCACTATAAAATATTCTATTCTTCGAAATATCGAAATCCTGGCTCTTTTCGAAAATTTTGACAAGTTGAAAATGTTAATATTGAACTTAAAGGAGTGACATCACAAAGCTGTTGCGGCTAATATTAATTAATACTTATTATTTACTAAAAACTATTCGATATTGACTCTTCAGTGAATACTTGATTAATAAAACAGTTACTGGAATATTCGTTTACTTCGAACAGGGCTATAAAATATACGTATTCTTAGAAATAGCGAAATCTGGCTCCTTCTCGAAAATTTTGCAATCGAAAAATTTTAGTATTGAACTTAAAGGAGTGGTATCACAAAGCTGCAATGGCCAATATTGACCAATACTTACTATTTACCAATACTTATTCGATATTGACTCTTCACTTAATAATTTATTAATGGAATAATTCCTGGAATCTTCATCTCCTTTAAGCAGCACTATAAAATATACTATTCTTCGAAATATCGAAATCCTGGCTCTTTTCGAAAATTTTGACAAGTTGAAAATGTTAATATTGAACTTATAGGGGTGGTATCACAAAGCTGTAGTGGCCAATATTGACCAATACTTACTATTTACCAATACTTATTCGATGTTGACTCTTCATTGAATATTTGATTAATAGAATAATTCCTGGAATCTTCATATAGTTCAAGCAGGGCTATAATATATACGGATTCTTAGAAATAACGAAATCTTGGCCCTTCTCGAAAATTTTGACAAGTTGAGAATGTTAATATTGAACTTAAAAGAGTTCAATATTAACATAAAAAAGCTGTAAAAACAAAAAAAGCTGTAATGGCCAATATTGACCAATACTTACTATTTACCAATACTTATTCGATGTTGACACTTTACTTAATATTTTATTAATAGAATGATTCCTGGAATCTTCATATAGTTTAAGCAGGGCTATGAGATATTCTATTCTTCGAAATATCAAAATCCTGGCTCTTTTCGAAAATTTTGACAAGTTGAAAATGTTAATATTGAACTTATAGGGGTGGTATCACAAAGCTGTAGTGGCCAATATTGACCAATACTTACTATTTACCAATACTTATTCGATGTTGACTCTTCATTGAATATTTGATTAATAGAATAATTCCTGGAATCTTCATATAGTTCAAGCAGGGCTATAATATATACGGATTCTTAGAAATAACGAAATCTTGGCCCTTCTCGAAAATTTTGACAAGTTGAGAATGTTAATATTGAACTTAAAGGAGTGACATCACAAAGCTGTTGCGGCTAATATTAATTAATACTTATTATTTACTAAAAACTATTCGATATTGACTCTTCAGTGAATACTTGATTAATAAAACAGTTACTGAAATCTTCGTTTACTTCGAACAAGGCTATAAAATATACGTATTCTTAGAAATAGCGAAATCTGGCTACTTCTCGAAAATTTTGCAATCGAAAAATTTTAGTATTGATCTTAAAGGAGTGGTATCAAAAAGCTGTAATGGCCAATATTGACCAATACTTACTATTTACCACTACTTATTCGATGTTGACACTTTACTTAATATTTTATTAATAGAATGATTTCTGGAATCTTCTTATAGTTTAAGCAGGGCTATGAAATATACGTATTCTTACAAATAACGAAATATTGGCTATTCTCGAAAATTTTGACAAGTTGAAAATGTTAATATTGAACTTATAAGGGTGGTATCACAAAGCCGTAATAGCCAATATTGACCAATACTTATTCGATATTGGCTCTTCACTTAATATTTTATTAATAGAATAATTCCTGGAATCTCCATAACCTTTAAGCAGCACTATAAAATATTCTATTCTTCGAAATATCGAAATCCTGGCTCTTTTCGAAAATTTTGACAAGTTGAAAATGTTAATATTGAACTTATAGGGGTGGTATCACAAAGCTGTAGTGGCCAATATTGACCAATACTTACTATTTACCAATACTTATTCGATGTTGACTCTTCATTGAATATTTGATTAATAGAATAATTCCTGGAATCTTCATATAGTTCAAGCAGGGCTATAATATATACGGATTCTTAGAAATAACGAAATCTTGGCCCTTCTCGAAAATTTTGACAAGTTGAGAATGTTAATATTGAACTTAAAGGAGTGACATCACAAAGCTGTTGCGGCTAATATTAATTAATACTTATTATTTACTAAAAACTATTCGATATTGACTCTTCAGTGAATACTTGATTAATAAAACAGTTACTGGAATATTCGTTTACTTCGAACAGGGCTATAAAATCTACGTATTCTTAGAAATAGCGAAATCTGGCTCCTTCTCGAAAATTTTGCAATCGAAAAATTTTAGTATTGAACTTAAAGGAGTGGTATCAAAAAGCTGTAATGGCCAATATTGACCAATACTTACTATTTACCAATACTTATTCGATGTTGACACTTTACTTAATATTTTATTAATAGAATGATTCCTGGAATCTTCATATCCTTTAAGCAGCACTATAAAATATTCTATTCTTCGAAATATCGAAATCCTGGCTCTTTTCGAAAATTTTGACAAGTTGAGAATGTTAATATTGAACTTAAAAGAGTTCAATATTAACATAAAAATGCTGTAAAAACAAAAAAAGCTGTAGTGGCCAATATTGACCAATACTTACTAATTACCAATACTTATTCAATATTGATTCTTCATTGAATATTTTATTAATAGAATGATTCCTGGAATCTTCATATAGTTTAAGCCGGGCTATGAAATATTCTATTCTTCGAAATATCGAAATCCTGGCTCTTCTCGAAAATTTTGACAAGTCGAAAATGTTAATATTGAACTTAAAAGAGTGGTATCACAAAGCTGCAATGGCCAATATTGACCAATACTTACTAATTACCAATACTTATTCAATATTGATTCTTCACTGAATATTTGATTAATAGAATAATTCCTGGAATCTTCATATAGTTCAAGCAGGGCTATAAAATATACGTATTCTTAGAAATAACGAAATATTGGCTCTTCTCGAAAATTTTGACAAGTCGAAAATGTTAATATTGAACTTAAAAGAGTGGTATCACAAAGCCGTAATAGCCAATATTGACCAATATTTACTAATTACCAATACTTATTCGATATTGGCTCTTCACGTAATATTTTATTAATAGAATAATTCCTGGAAACTCCATATCCTTTAAGCAGCACTATAAAATATTCTATTCTTCGAAATATCGAAATCCTGGCTCTTTTCGAAAATTTTGACAAGTTGAAAATGTTAATATTGAACTTATAGGGTGGTATCACAAAGCTGTATTGGCCAATATTGACCAATATTTACTACTTACCAAGACTAATTCGATACTGACTCTTCACTTAATATTTTATTAATGGAATAATTCCTGGAATCTTCATATAGTTAAAGCAGGGCTATAAAATATACGTATTCTTAGAAATAACGAAATATTGGCTCTTCTCGAAAATTTTGACAAGTTGAGAATGTTAATATTGAACTTAAAGGAGTGACATCACAAAGCTGTTGCGGCTAATATTAATTAATACTTATTATTTACTAAAAACTATTCGATATTGACTCTTCAGTGAATACTTGATTAATAAAACAGTTACTGGAATATTCGTTTACTTCGAACAGGGCTATAAAATATACGTATTCTTAGAAATAGCGAAATCTGGCTACTTCTCGAAAATTTTGCAATCGAAAAATTTTAGTATTGAACTTAAAGGAGTGGTATCAAAAAGCTGTAATGGCCAATATTGACCAATACTTACTAATTACCAATACTTATTCAATATTGATTCTTCATTGAATATTTTATTAATAGAATGATTCCTGGAATCTTCATATAGTTTAAGCCGGGCTATGAAATATTCTATTCTTCGAAATATCGAAATCCTGGCTCTTCTCGAAAATTTTGACAAGTCGAAAATGTTAATATTGAACTTAAAAGAGTGGTATCACAAAGCTGCAATGGCCAATATTGACCAATACTTACTAATTACCAATACTTATTCAATATTGATTCTTCACTGAATATTTGATTAATAGAATAATTCCTGGAATCTTCATATAGTTCAAGCAGGGCTATAAAATATACGCATTCTTAGAAATAACGAAATATTGGCTCTTCTCGAAAATTTTGACAAGTCGAAAATTTTAATATTGAACTTAAAAGAGTGGTATCACAAAGCCGTAATAGCCAATATTGACCAATACTTACTAATTACCAATACTTATTCGATATTGGCTCTTCACGTAATATTTTATTAATAGAATAATTCCTGGAAACTCCATATCCTTTAAGCAGCACTATAAAATATTCTATTCTTCGAAATATCGAAATCCTGGCTCTTTTCGAAAATTTTGACAAGTTGAAAATGTTAATATTGAACTTATAGGGTGGTATCACAAAGCTGTATTGGCCAATATTGACCAATATTTACTACTTACCAAGACTAATTCGATACTGACTCTTCACTTAATATTTTATTAATGGAATAATTCCTGGAATCTTCATATAGTTAAAGCAGGGCTATAAAATATACGTATTCTTAGAAATAACGAAATCTTGGCTCTTCTCGAAAATTTTGACAAGTTGAGAATGTTAATATTGAACTTGAAGGAGTGACATCACAAAGCTGTTGCGGCTAATATTAATTAATACTTATTATTTACTAAAAACTATTCGATATTGACTCTTCAGTGAATACTTGATTAATAAAACAGTTACTGGAATCTTCGTTTACTTCGAACAGGGCTATAAAATATACGTATTCTTAGAAATAGCGAAATCTGGCTACTTCTCGAAAATTTTGCAATCGAAAAATTTTAGTATTGAACTTAAAGGAGTGGTATCAAAAAGCTGTAATGGCCAATATTGACCAATACTTACTAATTACCAATACTTATTCAATATTGATTCTTCATTGAATATTTTATTAATAGAATGATTCCTGGAATCTTCATATAGTTTAAGCAGGGCTATGAAATATTCTATTCTTCGAAATATCGAAATCCTGGCTCTTCTCGAAAATTTTGACAAGTCGAAAATGTTAATATTGAACTTAAAAGAGTGGTATCACAAAGCTGCAATGGCCAATATTGACCAATACTTACTATTTACCAATACTTATTCGATATTGACCCTTCACTTAATAATTTATTAATGGAATAATTCCTGGAATCTTCATCTCCTTTAAGCAGCACTATAAAATATTCTATTCTTCGAAATATCGAAATCCTGGCTCTTTTCGAAAATTTTGACAAGTTGAAAATGTTAATATTGAACTTATAGGGGTGGTATCACAAAGCTGTAGTGGCCAATATTGACCAATACTTACTATTTACCAATACTTATTCGATGTTGACTCTTCATTGAATATTTGATTAATAGAATAATTCCTGGAATTTTCATATAGTTCAAGCAGGGCTATAATATATACGGATTCTTAGAAATAACGAAATATTGGCTATTCTCGAAAATTTTGACAAGTTGAGAATGTTAATATTGAACTTAAAAGAGTTCAATATTAACATAAAAAAGCTGTAAAAACAAAAAAAGCTGTAATGGCCAATATTGACCAATACTTACTATTTACCAATACTTATTCGATGTTGACACTTTACTTAATATTTTATTAATAGAATGATTCCTGGAATCTTCATATAGTTTAAGCAGGGCTATGATATATACGGATTCTTAGAAATAACGAAATCTTGGCCCTTCTCGAAAATTTTGACAAGTTGAGAATGTTAATATTGAACTTAAAGGAGTGACATCACAAAGCTGTTGCGGCTAATATTAATTAATACTTATTATTTACTAAAAACTATTCGATATTGACTCTTCAGTGAATACTTGATTAATAAAACAGTTACTGAAATCTTCGTTTACTTCGAACAAGGCTATAAAATATACGTATTCTTAGAAATAGCGAAATCTGGCTACTTCTCGAAAATTTTGCAATCGAAAAATTTTAGTATTGATCTTAAAGGAGTGGTATCAAAAAGCTGTAATGGCCAATATTGACCAATACTTACTATTTACCACTACTTATTCGATGTTGACACTTTACTTAATATTTTATTAATAGAATGATTTCTGGAATCTTCATATAGTTTAAGCAGGGCTATGAAATATACGTATTCTTACAAATAACGAAATATTGGCTATTCTCGAAAATTTTGACAAGTTGAAAATGTTAATATTGAACTTATAGGGGTGGTATCACAAAGCCGTAATAGCCAATATTGACCAATACTTATTCGATATTGGCTCTTCACTTAATATTTTATTAATAGAATAATTCCTGGAATCTCCATAACCTTTAAGCAGCACTATAAAATATTCTATTCTTCGAAATATCGAAATCCTGGCTCTTTTCGAAAATTTTGACAAGTTGAAAATGTTAATATTGAACTTATAGGGGTGGTATCACAAAGCTGTAGTGGCCAATATTGACCAATACTTACTATTTACCAATACTTATTCGATGTTGACTCTTCATTGAATATTTGATTAATAGAATAATTCCTGGAATCTTCATATAGTTCAAGCAGGGCTATAATATATACGTATTCTTAGAAATAACGAAATATTGGCTCTTCTCGAAAATTTTGACAAGTTGAGAATGTTAATATTGAACTTAAAGGAGTGACATCACAAAGCTGTTGCGGCTAATATTAATTAATACTTATTATTTACTAAAAACTATTCGATATTGACTCTTCAGTGAATACTTGATTAATAAAACAGTTACTGGAATATTCGTTTACTTCGAACAGGGCTATAAAATATACGTATTCTTAGAAATAGCGAAATCTGGCTACTTCTCGAAAATTTTGCAATCGAAAAATTTTAGTATTGAACTTAAAGGAGTGGTATCAAAAAGCTGTAATGGCCAATATTGACCAATACTTACTAATTACCAATACTTATTCAATATTGATTCTTCATTGAATATTTTATTAATAGAATGATTCCTGGAATCTTCATATAGTTTAAGCCGGGCTATGAAATATTCTATTCTTCGAAATATCGAAATCCTGGCTCTTCTCGAAAATTTTGACAAGTCGAAAATGTTAATATTGAACTTAAAAGAGTGGTATCACAAAGCTGCAATGGCCAATATTGACCAATACTTACTAATTACCAATACTTATTCAATATTGATTCTTCACTGAATATTTGATTAATAGAATAATTCCTGGAATCTTCATATAGTTCAAGCAGGGCTATAAAATATACGTATTCTTAGAAATAACGAAATATTGGCTCTTCTCGAAAATTTTGACAAGTCGAAAATTTTAATATTGAACTTAAAAGAGTGGTATCACAAAGCCGTAATAGCCAATATTGACCAATACTTACTAATTACCAATACTTATTCGATATTGGCTCTTCACGTAATATTTTATTAATAGAATAATTCCTGGAAACTCCATATCCTTTAAGCAGCACTATAAAATATTCTATTCTTCGAAATATCGAAATCCTGGCTCTTTTCGAAAATTTTGACAAGTTGAAAATGTTAATATTGAACTTATAGGGTGGTATCACAAAGCTGTATTGGCCAATATTGACCAATATTTACTACTTACCAAGACTAATTCGATACTGACTCTTCACTTAATATTTTATTAATGGAATAATTCCTGGAATCTTCATATAGTTAAAGCAGGGCTATAAAATATACGTATTCTTAGAAATAACGAAATATTGGCTCTTCTCGAAAATTTTGACAAGTTGAGAATGTTAATATTGAACTTGAAGGAGTGACATCACAAAGCTGTTGCGGCTAATATTAATTAATACTTATTATTTACTAAAAACTATTCGATATTGACTCTTCAGTGAATACTTGATTAATAAAACAGTTACTGGAATCTTCGTTTACTTCGAACAGGGCTATAAAATATACGTATTCTTAGAAATAGCGAAATCTGGCTACTTCTCGAAAATTTTGCAATCGAAAAATTTTAGTATTGAACTTAAAGGAGTGGTATCAAAAAGCTGTAATGGCCAATATTGACCAATACTTACTAATTACCAATACTTATTCAATATTGATTCTTCATTGAATATTTTATTAATAGAATGATTCCTGGAATCTTCATATAGTTTAAGCAGGGCTATGAAATATTCTATTCTTCGAAATATCGAAATCCTGGCTCTTCTCGAAAATTTTGACAAGTCGAAAATGTTAATATTGAACTTAAAAGAGTGGTATCACAAAGCTGCAATGGCCAATATTGACCAATACTTACTATTTACCAATACTTATTCGATATTGACCCTTCACTTAATAATTTATTAATGGAATAATTCCTGGAATCTTCATCTCCTTTAAGCAGCACTATAAAATATTCTATTCTTCGAAATATCGAAATCCTGGCTCTTTTCGAAAATTTTGACAAGTTGAAAATGTTAATATTGAACTTATAGGGGTGGTATCACAAAGCTGTAGTGGCCAATATTGACCAATACTTACTATTTACCAATACTTATTCGATGTTGACTCTTCATTGAATATTTGATTAATAGAATAATTCCTGGAATTTTCATATAGTTCAAGCAGGGCTATAATATATACGGATTCTTAGAAATAACGAAATATTGGCTATTCTCGAAAATTTTGACAAGTTGAGAATGTTAATATTGAACTTAAAAGAGTTCAATATTAACATAAAAAAGCTGTAAAAACAAAAAAAGCTGTAATGGCCAATATTGACCAATACTTACTATTTACCAATACTTATTCGATGTTGACACTTTACTTAATATTTTATTAATAGAATGATTCCTGGAATCTTCATATAGTTTAAGCAGGGCTATGATATATACGGATTCTTAGAAATAACGAAATCTTGGCCCTTCTCGAAAATTTTGACAAGTTGAGAATGTTAATATTGAACTTAAAGGAGTGACATCACAAAGCTGTTGCGGCTAATATTAATTAATACTTATTATTTACTAAAAACTATTCGATATTGACTCTTCAGTGAATACTTGATTAATAAAACAGTTACTGAAATCTTCGTTTACTTCGAACAAGGCTATAAAATATACGTATTCTTAGAAATAGCGAAATCTGGCTACTTCTCGAAAATTTTGCAATCGAAAAATTTTAGTATTGATCTTAAAGGAGTGGTATCAAAAAGCTGTAATGGCCAATATTGACCAATACTTACTATTTACCACTACTTATTCGATGTTGACACTTTACTTAATATTTTATTAATAGAATGATTTCTGGAATCTTCATATAGTTTAAGCAGGGCTATGAAATATACGTATTCTTACAAATAACGAAATATTGGCTATTCTCGAAAATTTTGACAAGTTGAAAATGTTAATATTGAACTTATAGGGGTGGTATCACAAAGCCGTAATAGCCAATATTGACCAATACTTACTATTTACCAATACTTATTCGATGTTGACTCTTCATTGAATATTTGATTAATAGAATAATTCCTGGAATCTCCATATAGTTCAAGCAGGGCTATAATATATACGGATTCTTAGAAATAACGAAATCTTGGCCCTTCTCGAAAATTTTGACAAGTTGAGAATGTTAATATTGAACTTAAAGGAGTGACATCACAAAGCTGTTGCGGCTAATATTAATTAATACTTATTATTTACTAAAAACTATTCGATATTGACTCTTCAGTGAATACTTGATTAATAAAACAGTTACTGGAATATTCGTTTACTTCGAACAGGGCTATAAAATATACGTATTCTTAGAAATAGCGAAATCTGGCTCCTTCTCGAAAATTTTGCAATCGAAAAATTTTAGTATTGAACTTAAAGGAGTGGTATCAAAAAGCTGTAATGGCCAATATTGACCAATACTTACTATTTACCAATACTTATTCGATGTTGACACTTTACTTAATATTTTATTAATAGAATGATTCCTGGAATCTTCATATCCTTTAAGCAGCACTATAAAATATTCTATTCTTCGAAATATCGAAATCCTGGCTCTTTTCGAAAATTTTGACAAGTTGAGAATGTTAATATTGAACTTAAAAGAGTGGTATCACAAAGTTGCAATGGCCAATATTGACCAATACTTACTAATTACCAATACTTATTCAATATTGATTCTTCACTGAATATTTGATTAATAGAGTAATTCCTGGAATCTTCATATAGTTCAAGCAGGGCTATAAAATATACGGATTCTTAGAAATAACGAAATCTTGGCTCTTCTCGAAAATTTTGACAAGTTGAGAATGTTAATATTGAACTTAAAAGAGTGGTATCACAAAGTTGCAATGGCCAATATTGACCAATACTTACTAATTACCAATACTTATTCAATATTGATTCTTCACTGAATATTTGATTAATAGAATAATTCCTGGAATCTTCATATAGTTCAAGCAGGGCTATAAAATATACGTATTCTTAGAAATAACGAAATATTGGCTCTTCTCGAAAATTTTGACAAGTCGAAAATGTTAATATTGAACTTAAAAGAGTGGTATCACAAAGCCGTAATAGCCAATATTGACCAATACTTACTAATTACCAATACTTATTCGATATTGGCTCTTCACGTAATATTTTATTAATAGAATAATTCCTGGAAACTCCATATCCTTTAAGCAGCACTATAAAATATTCTATTCTTCGAAATATCGAAATCCTGGCTCTTTTCGAAAATTTTGACAAGTTGAAAATGTTAATATTGAACTTTTAGGGTGGTATCACAAAGCTGTATTGGCCAATATTGACCAATATTTACTACTTACCAAGACTAATTCGATACTGACCCTTCACTTAATATTTTATTAATGGAATAATTCCTGGAATCTTCATATAGTTAAAGCAGGGCTATAAAATATACGTATTCTTAGAAATAACGAAATATTGGCTATTCTCGAAAATTTTGACAAGTCGAAAATGTTAATATTGAACTTAAAAGAGTGGTATCACAAAGCCGTAATAGCCAATATTGACCAATATTTACTAATTACCAATACTTATTCGATATTGGCTCTTCACGTAATATTTTATTAATAGAATAATTCCTGGAAACTCCATATCCTTTAAGCAGCACTATAAAATATTCTATTCTTCGAAATATCGAAATCCTGGCTCTTTTCGAAAATTTTGACAAGTTGAAAATGTTAATATTGAACTTATAGGGTGGTATCACAAAGCTGTATTGGCCAATATTGACCAATATTTACTACTTACCAAGACAAATTCGATACTGACTCTTCACTTAATATTTTATTAATGGAATAATTCCTGGAATCTTCATATAGTTAAAGCAGGGCTATAAAATATACGTATTCTTAGAAATAACGAAATATTGGCTATTCTCGAAAATTTTGACAAGTTGAAAATGTTAATATTGAACTTATAGGGGTGGTATCACAAAGCTGTAGTGGCCAATATTGACCAATACTTACTATTTACCAATACTTATTCGATGTTGACTCTTCATTGAATATTTGATTAATAGAATAATTCCTGGAATCTTCATATAGTTCAAGCAGGGCTATAAATTATACGTATTCTTAGAAATAGCGAAATCTGGCTACTTCTCGAAAATTTTGCAATCGAAAAATTTTAGTATTGAACTTAAAGGAGTGGTATACAAAAAGCTGTAATGGCCAATATTGACCAATACTTACTAATTACCAATACTTATTCAATATTGATTCTTCATTGAATATTTTATTAATAGAATGATTCCTGGAATCTTCATATAGTTTAAGCAGGGCTATGAAATATTCTATTATCGAAATATCGAAATCCTGGCTCTTCTCGAAAATTTTGACAAGTCGAAAATGTTAATATTGAACTTAAAAGAGTGGTATCACAAAGCTGCAATGGCCAATATTGACCAATACTTACTAATTACCAATACTTATTCGATGTTGACTCTTCATTGAATATTTGATTAATAGAATAATTCCTGTAATCTTCATATAGTTCAAGCAGGGCTATAATATATACGGATTCTTAGAAATAACGAAATCTTGGCCCTTCTCGAAAATTTTGACAAGTTGAGAATGTTAATATTGAACTTAAAGGAGTGACATCACAAAGCTGTTGCGGCTAATATTAATTAATACTTATTATTTACTAAAAACTATTCGATATTGACTCTTCAGTGAATACTTGATTAATAAAACAGTTACTGGAATCTTCGTTTACTTCGAACAGGGCTATAAAATATACGTATTCTTAGAAATAGCGAAATCTGGCTACTTCTCGAAAATTTTGCAATCGAAAAATTTTAGTATTGAACTTAAAGGAGTGGTATCACAAAGTTGCAATGGCCAATTTTGACCAATACTTACTAATTACCAATACTTATTCAATATTGATTCTTCACTGAATATTTGATTAATAGAGTAATTCCTGGAATCTTCATATAGTTCAAGCAGGGCTATAAAATATACGGATTCTTAGAAATAACGAAATCTTGGCTCTTCTCGAAAATTTTGACAAGTTGAGAATGTTAATATTGAACTTAAAAGAGTGGTATCACAAAGTTGCAATGGCCAATATTGACCAATACTTACTAATTACCAATACTTATTCAATATTGATTCTTCACTGAATATTTGATTAATAGAGTAATTCCTGGAATCTTCATATAGTTCAAGCAGGGCTATAAAATATACGGATTCTTAGAAATAACGAAATCTTGGCTCTTCTCGAAAATTTTGACAAGTTGAGAATGTTAATATTGAACTTAAAAGAGTGGTATCACAAAGTTGCAATGGCCAATATTGACCAATACTTACTAATTACCAATACTTATTCAATATTGATTCTTCACTGAATATTTGATTAATAGAATAATTCCTGGAATCTTCATATAGTTCAAGCAGGGCTATAAAATATACGTATTCTTAGAAATAACGAAATATTGGCTCTTCTCGAAAATTTTGACAAGTCGAAAATGTTAATATTGAACTTAAAAGAGTGGTATCACAAAGCCGTAATAGCCAATATTGACCAATACTTACTAATTACCAATACTTATTCGATATTGGCTCTTCACGTAATATTTTATTAATAGAATAATTCCTGGAAACTCCATATCCTTTAAGCAGCACTATAAAATATTCTATTCTTCGAAATATCGAAATCCTGGCTCTTTTCGAAAATTTTGACAAGTTGAAAATGTTAATATTGAACTTTTAGGGTGGTATCACAAAGCTGTATTGGCCAATATTGACCAATATTTACTACTTACCAAGACTAATTCGATACTGACCCTTCACTTAATATTTTATTAATGGAATAATTCCTGGAATCTTCATATAGTTAAAGCAGGGCTATAAAATATACGTATTCTTAGAAATAACGAAATATTGGCTATTCTCGAAAATTTTGACAAGTTGAAAATGTTAATATTGAACTTATAGGCGTGGTATCACAAAGCTGTAGTGGCCAATATTGACCAATACTTACTAATTACCAATACTTATTCGATATTGGCTCTTCACTTAATATTTTATTAATAGAATAATTCCTGGAAACTCCATATCCTTTAAGCAGCACTATAAAATATTCTATTCTTCGAAATATCGAAATCATGGCTCTTTTCGAAAATTTTGACAAGTTGAAAATGTTAATATTGAACTTAAAGGAGTGACATCACAAAGCTGTTGCGGCTAATATTAATTAATACTTATTATTTACTAAAAGCTATTCGATATTGACTCTTCAGTAAATACTTGATTAATAAAACAGTTACTGGAATCTTCGTTTACTTCGAACAGGGCTATTAAATATACGTATTCTTAGAAATAGCGAAATCTGGCTACTTCTCGAAAATTTTGCAATCGAAAAATTTTAGTCTTGAACTTAAAGGAGTGGTATCAAAAAGCTGTAATGGCCAATATTGACCAATACTTACTAATTACCAATACTTATTCAATATTGATTCTTCACTGAATATTTGATTAATAGAGTAATTCCTGGAATCTTCATATAGTTCAAGCAGGGCTATAAAATATACGGATTCTTAGAAATAACGAAATCTTGGCTCTTCTCGAAAATTTTGACAAGTTGAGAATGTTAATATTGAACTTAAAAGAGTGGTATCACAAATTTGCAATGGCCAATTTTGACCAATACTTACTAATTACCAATACTTATTCAATATTGATTCTTCACTGAATATTTGATTAATAGAGTAATTCCTGGAATCTTCATATAGTTCAAGCAGGGCTATAAAATATACGGATTCTTAGAAATAACGAAATCTTGGCTCTTCTCGAAAATTTTGACAAGTTGAGAATGTTAATATTGAACTTAAAAGAGTGGTATCACAAAGTTGCAATGGCCAATATTGACCAATACTTACTAATTACCAATACTTATTCGATATTGGCTCTTCACTTAATATTTTATTAATAGAATAATTCCTGGAATCTTCATATAGTTAAAGCAGGGCTATGAAATATTCTATTCTTGGAAATATCGAAATCCTGGCTCTTTTCGAAAATTTTGACAAGTTGAAAATGTTAATATTGAACTTATAGGGGTGGTATCACAAAGCTGTATTGGCCAATATTGACCAATATTTACTACTTACCAAGACTAATTCGATACTGACTCTTCACTTAATATTTTATTAATGGAATAAGTCCTGGAATACTCATATAGTTCAAGCAGGGCTATAAAATATACGTATTCTTACAAATAACGAAATATTGGCTCTTCTCGAAAATTTTGACAAGTCGAAAATGTTAATATTGAACTTAAAAGAGTGGTATCACAAAGCTGCAGTGGCCAATATTTACCAATACTTACTATTTACCAATACTTATTCGATACTGACTCTTCACTTAATATTTTATTAATGGAATAATTCCTGGAATCTTCATATAGTTAAAGCAGGGCTATAAAATATACGTATTCTTAGAAATAACGAAATATTGGCTCTTCTCGAAAATTTTGACAAGTTGAGAATGTTAATATTGAACTTAAAGGAGTGACATCACAAAGCTGTTGCGGCTAATATTAATTAATACTTATTATTTACTAAAAACTATTCAATATTGATTCTTCATTGAATATTTTATTAATAGAATGATTCCTGGAATCTTCATATAGTTTAAGCAGGGCTATGAAATATTCTATTCTTCGAAATATCGAAATCCTGGCCCTTCTCGAAAATTTTGACAAGCTGAAAATGTTAATATTGAACTTAAGGAGTGACATCACAAAGCTGTTGCGGCTAATATTAATTAATACTTATTATTTACTAAAAACTATTCGATATTGACTCTTCAGTGAATACTTGATTAATAAAATAGTTACTGGAATTTTCGTTTACTTCGAACAGGGCTATAAAATATACGTATTCTTAGAAATAGCGAAATCTGGCTACTTCTCGAAAATTTTGCAATCTGAAAAATTTTAGTATTGAACTTAAAGGAGTGGTATCACAAAGCTGTAGTGGCCAATATTGACCAATACTTACTATTTACCAATACTTATTCGATGTTGACTCTTCACTGAATATTTTATTAATAGAATAACTCCTGGAATCTTCATATAGTTAAAGCAGGGCTATAAAATATACGTATTCTTAGAAATAACGAAATATTGGCTCTTCTCGAAAATTTTGACAAGTCGAAAATGTTAATATTGAACTTAAAAGAGTGGTATCACAAAGCCGTAATAGCCAATATTGACCAATACTTACTAATTACCAATACTTATTCGATATTGGCTCTTCACTTAATATTTTATTAATAGAATAACTCCTGGAATCTTCATATAGTTAAAGCAGGGCTATAAAATATACGTATTCTTAGAAATAACGAAATATTGGCTCTTCTCGAAAATTTTGACAAGTCGAAAATGTTAATATTGAACTTAAAAGAGTGGTATCACAAAGCCGTACTAGCCAATATTGACCAATACTTACTAATTACCAATACTTATTCGATATTGGCTCTTCACTTAATATTTTATTAATAGAATAATTCCTGGAATCTTCATCTCCTTTAAGCAGCACTATAAAATATTCTATTCTTCGAAATATCGAAATCCTGGCTCTTTTCGAAAATTTTGACAAGTTGAAAATGTTAATATTGAACTTATAGGGTGGTATCACAAAGCTGTATTGGCCAATATTGACCAATATTTACTACTTAGTAATAGTAAGACTAATTCGATACTGACTCTTCACTTAATATTTTATTAATGGAATAATTCCTGGAATCTTCATATAGTTAAAGCAGGGCTATAAAATATACGTATTCTTAGAAATAACGAAATATTGGCTTTTCTCGAAAATTTTGACAAGTTGAGAATGTCAATATTGAACTTAAAGGAGTGACATCACAAAGCTGTTGCGGCTAATATTAATTAATACTTATTATTTACTAAAAACTATTCGATATTGACTCTTCAGTGAATACTTGATTAATAAAACAGTTACTGGAATCTTCGTTTACTTCGAACAGGGCTATAAAATATACGTATTCTTAGAAATAGCGAAATCTGGCTACTTCTCGAAAATTTTGCAATCGAAAAATTTTAGTATTGAACTTAAAGGAGTGGTATCAAAAAGCTGTAATGGCCAATATTGACCAATACTTACTAATTACCAATACTTATTCAATATTGATTCTTCATTGAATATTTTATTAATAGAATGATTCCTGGAATCTTCATATAGTTCTTCTCGAAAATTTTGACAAGTCGAAAATGTTAATATTGAACTTAAAAGAGTGGTATCACAAAGCTGTATTGGCCAATATTGACCAATATTTACTACTTAGTAATAGTAAGACTAATTCGATACTGACTCTTCACTTAATATTTTATTAATGGAATAATTCCTGGAATCTTCATATAGTTAAATCAGGGCTATAAAATATACGTATTCTTAGAAATAACGAAATCCTGGCTCTTTTCGAAAATTTTGACAAGCTGAAAATGTTAATATTGAACTTAAAGGAGTGACATCACAAAGCTGTTGCGGCTAATATTAATTAATACTTATTATTTACTAAAAACTATTCGATATTGACTCTTCAGTGAATACTTGATTAATAAAACAGTTACTGGAATCTTCGTTTACTTCGAACAGGGCTATAAAATATACGTATTCTTAGAAATAGCGAAATCTGGCTACTTCTCGAAAATTTTGCAATCGAAAAATTTTAGTATTGAACTTAAAGGAGTGGTATCAAAAAGCTGTAATGGCCAATATTGACCAATACTTACTAATTACCAATACTTATTCAATATTGATTCTTCATTGAATATTTTATTAATAGAATGATTCCTGGAATCTTCATACAGTTTAAGCAGGGCTATGAAATATACGTATTCTTAAAAATAACGAAATATTGGCTCTTCTCGAAAATTTTGACAAGTCGAAAATGATAATATTGAACTTAAAAGAGTGGTATCACAAAGCCGTAATAGCCAATATTGACCAATACTTACTAATTACTAATACTTATTCGATATTGGCTCTTCACTTAATATTTTATTAATAGAATAATTCCTGGAAACTCCATATCCTTTAAGCAGCACTATAAAATATTCTATTCTTCGAAATATCGAAATCCTGGCTCTTTTCGAAAATTTTGACAAGTTGAAAATGTTAATATTGAACTTATAGGGTGGTATCACAAAGCTGTATTGGCCAATATTGACCAATATTTACTACTTACCAAGACTAATTCGATACTGACTCTTCACTTAATATTTTATTAATGGAATAATTCCTGGAATCTTCATATAGTTAAAGCAGGGCTATAAAATATACGTATTCTTAGAAATAACGAAATATTGGCTCTTCTCGAAAATTTTGACAAGTTGAGAATGTCAATATTGAACTTAAAGGAGTGACATCACAAAGCTGTTGCGGCTAATATTAATTAATACTTATTATTTACTAAAAACTATTCGATATTGACTCTTCAGTGAATACTTGATTAATAAAACAGTTACTGGAATCTTCGTTTACTTCGAACAGGGCTATAAAATATACGTATTCTTAGAAATAGCGAAATCTGGCTACTTCTCGAAAATTTTGCAATCGAAAAATTTTAGTATTGAACTTAAAGGAGTGGTATCAAAAAGCTGTAATGGCCAATATTGACCAATACTTACTAATTACCAATACTTATTCAATATTGATTCTTCACTGAATATTTGATTAATTGAATAATTCCTGGAATCTTCATATAGTTCAAGCAGGGCTATAAAATATACGTATTCTTAGAAATAACGAAATGTTGGCTCTTCTCGAAAATTTTGACAAGTTGAGAATGTTAATATTGAACTTAAAAGAGTGGTATCACAAAGTTGCAATGGCCAATATTGACCAATACTTACTAATTACCAATACTTATTCGATATTGGCTCTTCACTTAATATTTTATTAATAGAATAATTCCTGGAATCTTCATATAGTTAAAGCAGGGCTATAAAATATACGTATTGTTAGAAATAACGAAATCTTCGCTCTTCTCGAAAATTTTGACAAGTCGAAAATGTTAATATTGAACTTAAAAGAGTGGTATCACAAAGCTGCAATGGCCAATATTGACCAATACTTACTATTTACAGTAGTTAAACAAGGCCGATTCTCCCTCAACTTAGACTCTAGAGGGGGAGTTGTAAATTCAGGGGCAAGGGGGTGGTTTTTCAATATGGTGTCAATCAAAGGGGTGTGTACCAGTTTAAGGGGTGGGGGGTAATTCAATATGGCGTCAGAGGGGAGGGTACTAAGGGAAAGGGGTAATGGCGTCGTTGGATTTCATTGGATGGGTGGGGAAAGGGGTAATTCAATATGGCGTCGCTGGATTTCATTGGATGGGTGGGGAAAAAGGTAATTCAATATGGCGTCGTTGGATTTCATTGGATGGGTGGGAAAAGGGGTGATTCAATATGGCACCGTTGGATTTGATTGGCCGGGCGAATGGTGGGTCGTCCGGCGTCCATTAGCGTCACCATGGTTATTGTCCAGTTAATGTTAACGCCATTTTGTCCATTTAATGAGAGTCGCTTAATTACTTTAAAGAAAAAAGGCTGCATGCAGATGTAAAAACCATCGAGGCCAGACGGTCTGACGTTATTTGAAAAGCCAAAAAGTTAAGTGATTTTTAATTGGCAGGTTGATAAGCTACCCTCTATGACGATTATCATTTCTTGTCACAGACGATGAAAAATGTGCTCTTAACAATAATATCATTTGAATGCTATTAAGAATTATCTAGTAAAATTTGTGGTTATCTACACATGAGATTGAGAAGGTCGAAAAGCCACCCTCTACTGCAGGCAGATGTAAAAACCATCGAGGCCCGGCGGTCTGACGTTATTTGAAAAGCCAAAAAGTTAAGTGATTTTTAATTGGCAGGTTGATAAGCTACCCTGAATATAAAAATAATCTAATCTTCAATAGGGTAGATTTCTATTATCTTGAGAAACCAACTAAGTACACAGACGATGAAGAATGTGCTAAATTCAACTGTATAGAGATTAGTGAAAGGAGGAGCCAATCAGTTTATTTATTTATTTATTTTTTTTTTTTTTCCAATATAAATATGGGCTCATGTGAGCTATTTGTCAAATGCAGTTTCATCTTCAACAACTACATAAAATATTGAAGTTTAAACAATACATATCGAGTGTTTAAATAATTTGGTTTGATAATTCTAATAGGCTACAGGTAAATATTTGTCAAATACAGTTTCATCTTCAACAACTAAATGTCTCAAGTTTATGTGTTCAGGTAAATATTAATTTATTAGCAATTATTTTTGAAAAATTTATTATTTACTAAATATAATTTATTATATTTTTATTTGTAGAGAAAAATGGATTTAAAATGTCTAAATGCTGCTGCTGTATCATCATCAAAACCAAAAATTGGTATGGATGAACTGGTTCCCGATGAGAAGTATCAAATTTTAAACGTCACAGTAGTCAAAAGTAAATTCGGGGAAGTGATCAAATTAGAATTAGAGAACAATATATTATTTTTACCACAGAGGATGACGGAACCTTTTAAGAAAAATTTGCATTTATTCATTAACAATAAATATTATATTATTTTTAAATGTATAAAAAAAATATCCAACACCATATCAACACCAGAGTTTGAAATTTCTGAATAAAACGCTTGAATAATGGTATTTTTATTTTAAATCAGACAATATTTTGTGTTTATTAATTAACATATATTCTCTTAAACAATTACTATATAAATCATTAAAACTATAAACATATTCATAAATTACATTCTTAATATCTTCAGGAGTAACTAGATCCGAAAACAATTCTTTAAAAACATGTATAATATTACTATAATATGCCTTAAAATCAATTAATATAAATTTTTTAACAACATCAGCAATAAAATAAAAATTAGCTATTAATAAGTTATGTATATTAGTCTCTGTTAAAACAATAGTTTTTCCGCATCTTGTAACTTCCACCATCTTCAGTCCATCAATACCGTTGCTGCCTAAGACAATTATATCATTACACATGATAAAACGTAGATAATCCATATCCATATTTCGAAAATATCCACTAAGAAGCCAATGCATATTAGATATGAACTTTTGCCATTCATTTATTTCGAATATTAAAGCATTGCTTACATTAATGCATGGTCTAAACTCTTTGTATGTGTTTAAACCAATATCGATGAAAATTTCGTTATCAGAAAAAAAAAATCTTTTATTTAAAATAAAACACTCATCATTTGTTTCACGTTCAAACTCGTCTAATAATTCAAAACATTCTTTGTCTATTTGATTGGCACTAAAAACACATTGATTTTCAGAGGACATCGTGCTAGTCAAGATTCTATGAAACAACTAATATTCCCTATAATATATTTGTCTCATCAAGCCAACTATTATGAGAATTATCAAAGCCAAGCCATTTTACATATACCATGTTGCCTCTTTTCTTTAGAACTTTTTCAACTAAATAAACATCTGGTTGTTTTGTTTTCTGCAGCTCATAAGAATAAAAAGCTCCTCTTATGGGTCTCTTATTTATATCTTCCAACAAGTATGTTACAGGATTGGTGTGATTAATTTTAATAATTTTAAATAATTCAGTAGTCCAATTCGGTGTGTAGCCTTTATCGAAAACATGTTTTTCTTTACTAATACGCACTTCATCTCCAATGTTAAGTTTGGATCCAGGAAATATTTTTATGTGATTATACACAGTATCCAATAATTTTCTTTCAATTGTTTCACTAACATCACATGGTCTCATTTTAATTACACTATGTTTTGATTCATTATAATTCTTCACAATAGTGGGTAAAATAGAAATCCATTTGTGTGTGCCATTTAAACTAAAATATTTATATAATCGTTCCTTTATGGTACGAATAGTGCGTTCGGCAATAGCCGCTTTCATTTGTGAATATGTTGAATAATGATTAATATTGTATTGTTGCAACAAACGTTGATAATAATGATTATAGAATTCTTTACCCTGATCGGTATGCAAATTTTTCGGAAAACGCTTAGAAGTGGATAATATTCTAGCAAATGCCGCTGTCACTTCTTCCCCTGTTTTTGATTTTAGTGGTTCAGTCCACACATATTTTGAAAAACAATCGATAACCAACAGAATATATTTAAATTGATTATTTTCTTTAGCATATGTATCCATTTGGGCAAGATCGGCTTGCCATAAATCATCCAGCCCTTTAATAAGCGTTCGTCTCCTAGGGAAATTTTTTCTTATCGATCTATGTAATTCATTAACCACTTGAATTCTTTCGATTGATGCCATTTTACGGCCACAATTTGATTAGCACTAATTCACTATTGAAGTACCTATTTAAGTTTTCTAATATCAAGTTTATTAACTTTATTATTATCAAGAATTGTAATTTGGCTTCCTATATTACTAACAATATTATTAATTTTATTAATTTCGCGTATATTGTTAGTTATATTTATTTGAACTTCATGCAATTTTGAAGCTATTTCCCTACGATCATCAATATGCTTGCTCTTAACATCTTCAATTGCTGTTACTAATTTTTGAATCTTTAGTTCAAGTGCTGTTGATAATTCTTCAATCTTTATTTCAAGTCCTCTATAAAGCAGATTCATTTTATCAGAAAAACTTACTGATTGTTCTCTATGTCGCTCAGACATAACTGCGACATCTTGTTGTACCATCAAATAGAAATTCATGATTGTCTTACATGACTCATCCACATATTTCTTATTAGAAACATCTTCATCTTGGGAGGGCAATTTAACATTACATATTTTTAAACCACCAATATCTAAGTCACCATTTAATGTAAAAGAAAACAATGACGAAGGAGAAGCAACAGGTTGATAATACTTATCAGCTGCACGTCCGAACTTGTCTATACTCATTTCTACTATAGGAAAACGATTAACTAAGAAGAGTTAATATACGATTTTCGCTTCTTTTAATTCTTCAATAATTGATGCAATTTCATTGGTGTGGGAGTTATTTCCAGCATATTTAGATGCAAATAATAATCGTAGTCTATCAACTAACTCATTAACATCATCCCAATAGACATATTCTACTGGTGTTGTATTATATGTCATATAATTATTATCATAGTTACCACCCTTTTTTGATAGTAATGGTCGTATGATATGTTTATATTTGAAGCTTTTTGCACCTATAATTCTACCTTCTGCAGAATAATTTTTTCGATAGAGATTGGTTTTGTCTATAATGTCTTCGAATGCATCAGTATCTTCATCATTAAAATTTTTAGATTTTTTATAAAATAACAACTCATAAAGCCCCTCAGTGCCTTCATAAGGGGCACCGTCTACGATTATCTCACCCGCAATATTATCAAATTCTATTTCTTTACTACCTAAGCTCCATGTTCTAGTAGTAGCATTATATCTGGGGGCATGACTGACGTCAATTTTCGAAGAATGTTGAAAATATTCTTCTATATATTTTTGTGAAACGTTGGGATAATCTTGTAAATTTATTACATTTTTAGCATTCGCCTCTATTATTTCACTATAATCATCGTCAGCTGTCATCATTGTATTATCACTATCAGTATCCGTTTCTTTTAACATAGTTTTTATTTCACTCTCATCTATAGGTTCCTGTTTATTTATTTTCGTCACATTTGATTTCACCTCTGCTTTGATAGGTAATTTTATCGCTTTTTGATTATTTTCAATTTCTTTTAAATGGGTGGTGATAGGAGAAAAAATTCTATTTATTGTGGTATCTTCATTTGATCTCCCCAATTTTAATGCCATATATTTTTTTCGGACATCATTAGCTAATTTTATAATTTTCTGTTTACGTTCTGATTCAACCTTATTTAAAAGCTTCATCATAAACAAATGATTATTAATAGAACTATTCATTAACTTTTATATACTCATCGAACCCCATTCGATAACGTCCATTATTTAATTCAAATTCCTTAACAACAACCAATGGCTTAAATTTATTGGAATTCCAACATTGAGAACATAAGGTTTTAAATGTATTATATGATATATCTGGTGTAACATGTTCATCAAACACATGCTTTAAATTAACATCATCCTGTTTGAATAATACAATTACATTACAGTTATCTCTTATTAATTGTTTCGGGATTTTGGAATAAGTTTGACATAAGTATGCCACATCAATAGATTTATGCCGACCCATAGAAAAATATGCCCTAATTTTATCTTGCTTATCACAGGAAACATCATCAAATATAAATACAGAGTTTTCTTTAGCTTCATCAGGATCAGTGATTAATTCATTATCCTTATATGGAAAATATTCAATTTCCTTAACTTGCTGCAAAACATTTTCTAATAATTTATACTTTGGTTGATAAAGAGACTTTGAATATAAATATATATTAGCAAATTTCAGTCCATTAGGATTGAATAACAACGCTAAAAGTGAATTAGTTTTTCCACAACCACTAGGGCCGCAAAATATAGCGCGAAAACAATTTGGTAATAATTTACTATGTACACAGATTTTAGACGTGGAATCATCAAAATCTAAATTTTCAACATCGAGCTTAAGATCTTGTGATACTAAAAGCATGATTCTAACTGAAAATTTAAAACATCCATTATTTATATATAAAAGCTGCAAAGTTTTAATATGATTTAGTAATATGCAAACTGTTAAACACAAAGGTGCGGGTATTGTAAATTCGTTAATTAATAAATTACCTATTGAATTACATATTCCCGGCTATCAGTGGTGTGGACCTGGTACAAAAGTACAAAAACGATTAGCGCGAGGCGATCCTGGTATTAATCAATTAGACGCCGCCTGTAAGCAGCACGATCTTTTATATAGTTCAAGTTCATCATTGTCTGATAGACATAAAGCAGATAAAGAGTTAGAAAATAGTGCTTGGGAACGCGTTAAATCAAAAGATTCTAGTGTTGGTGAAAAAGCCGCGTCTTGGGTTGTTCTAAATACAATGAAAGTTAAAAGAAAAATGGGTATGGGACTGTCATTCAAGACACAAGTTGTAAATCCTACATCGAAAAGTTTACGAAAATATGCAGTGAATAATAAAAGTTTACGAAAATCTTCATTAGCTGGATTAAAAGCTGCTCGAATGGCTATTAAAAAAGCAGGTGGTAGAAAAAAGATACGACTACCTCGTATTATTCCATTTGAACATAAATCTGGCGGATTTTTACCACTATTGCCAATTCTATCTGCTTTAGGAGCAATGGGAGCTCTAGCTGGTGGAGCATCTACTGTTGTTAAAAATGTAATGGATATCAAAAGGAAAATAAATGAAGGCAACAATGCTTCAAAGATTGAAATTGGCAAGAAAGGTTCGGGATTGTATCTTCGAAAAAATTCCAAAGGTTATGGTTTATTTTTAAAAAAGCCCGAAAATTCGAGACGCTGAATTTACCTAATAGAGCTCTGTATGACTATGAAATAATAAACTGTGCAAATAAATTGAAACTACCATATTTTAGAGGTGTATTTATGCGTGATCAGCTACCCAATCATATACATCGTAATGAAAGTGCTATTGTTAATTTAGATTTGAATGCCAATGCAGGTACTCATTGGGTGGCATATAAAAAACGAGGAAGTGCAATCAATTATTTCGATAGTTTCGGTAATTTAAAACCACCAGTAGAACTAGTAAATTATTTTGGTCCATCAACTAATATAATCTACAATAGAAAGCAATATCAAAGATTCAATTCTAGTAATTGTGGTCATTTATGTATTGAATTTCTATACAATACCAAGTTGTAATTAAGTTGATTATTAGTTATGTCTATAATATTAACGCTGAAGGATCGCAAGTCTACACTCTCCATAGATTTTCCTATCCCCATACAATTGGATGCAAATTATCAATACGGATTAGCACTCATTGGTTTCTTTTCCTACAATACTATACCCAACGTAGAAGAAAATACAGAATTTTACTATATAGATAAAAGCAAACAGTTGAATTCAATTCATCTGCCTAGTGGTGTATACGAAATTACAGATATTAATAATTTTTTAAAGAAGAAGTTGCTAAATTTCAATTTGAATGGTAATGAAAAAGAGAAAGATATATTTTTCCTAAGACCAAACAATAATACTTTGAAGTGTGAAATTTTTCATCGTGATTTTGATATAGATTTCACTTATAACAATTCGTTGGCAAAACTCCTAGGATTCTCACGAAAGGTATTACCAGCAGGAATAGTTCATTCATCTGATCGTCCTGTAAACATTGTTAAAGTTCGAACAATTCACGTGGATAGTAACATAACAAGTGGGGCATATTACAACGGGATACCATCTCATACATTATATGAATTTCCTGTTACATCTAACCCAGGGTATTCTATAGACGAAATTCCACGAAACTTAATTTATTTGCCAATAATCAGAAAAGAGATTTCTAACATTTCATTGAAAATAGTAGATCAAGATTTTAATCTGGTGAATTTTCGAGGCGAAGAAATTATCATCCGATTGGAATTGAAAAAAGATGGTTTTAATAATTAAATCGTATAAAAGACATATCCACCCCTCACCATGCTCAGTTAGAAAAAGTTGTTCAAGAAGAAAGTTGGGGGGTAAATTATCACCATTAAACGTCAATTTTCTCAAAACAATTGGATATGTCGTACGATCAAATTTTAAACCTGTATAAGCCGGTGATTACCGATACCTCCATAATTAATATGGAATATCGAACATATTTGCCCTATGTTAAATCATTTGATAATAATGATGTAATCGAAATAACCGTAAATAGAAATGATGTTTGGCTGTTAATGAGCGAGGCTGCATTAGTCATTAAAGGAACACTGAAAAAGACAAGAGGAGAAGGCGATGGTTGTTTACTTAATAATGCAGGAGCCTTTTTGTTTGATTCAGTAACATATGAATTGAATGGAGTTGAAGTGGAGCATGTAAAAGATCCGGGGATTGTGAGCCTTATTCGTGGCTATTTATGTTATACTGAAGATGATACTAAACATTTAACAATGGCCAGTTGGTACTATCCAAATCAAAACCCGACATGTGCTAACAAAGAATTCTTTATGCGAATACCTTTAGCTCACTTATTCGGTGTTTTTAGTGATTATAAGACAATGATGTGTGGAAAACACACATTGCGACTAGTAAGGTCTCGAACAGATAACAATGCTCTATTGAATCCTAATAGTGAAACAATAACTGAAATTAAAATTGATAGTATTGAGTTGAAAGTGAGCCATGTAATGCCAAATGATAATATTAAAATGGAATTATTAAAGTCAATTAAACATGATCGGCCAATCTTGATTCCATTTAGGAAATGGGAATATCACGAATTACCAGCTCTTAAAACAGGGTCGACAAAAGAAATTTGGAGTGTGAAAACTACTACAAATGTAGAGTGTCCTCGTTATGCTATTATTGGTTTTCATAATAACCGAAAAGATATAGCAACTGCTGATTCTACATTATTTGATCATATGAACATATCAAATATCCGATTGTCTTTAAATGGAGATTATTATCCATATGAACGAATGAATTTAGATTTTGCATCAGATAATTATACAAATGTATATTATAATTATACAGAGTTTTATAGGAGTTACATGGCTCAATCTCTATTAGAACGCAAACAGGTTCTATTAAGTTATGATAAATTTAAAACACACGCGCTCTTTGTTATTGATTGTTCTAAAAGAGATGAAAGTATAAAATCTTCAACAGTTGA
Organism: Platypus cylindrus; assembly: GCA_949748235.1. NCBI lineage: Eukaryota > Metazoa > Arthropoda > Insecta > Coleoptera > Curculionidae > Platypus > Platypus cylindrus. The sequence goes on along the minus strand of CATIYE010000003.1, from coordinate 259,202 downwards.
CGTTAAGATTGAGATTGATACACATCAAGCTTTTCCTGAAAATACAAAAGCATACTGCATCATTATTCACGATTGTATTATCGAGTATTTGCCTCTCAGTGAAATTGTTCGAAAAATTAATTAAAATGAAAATTGCAATTGTTGATATGCAAGGTTTTCTATTAAATAGTAGTGAACACGAACGGAAGTTTCATGTTAAAGAGATCACTATTATGCATGATTCACAATATAATCATTATGTATTTCAAGAACCAAAACCATATTCGGCATTATCTATTCCCGAAAAGAAAGATGTAAATTATGCAATTTATAACATTCATGGGCTTCCATACCAATCAGGATACATTAGCTACGATCATATACATTTAATAAGAAAAAAATTATATGGATTTGATATTGTGTATGTTAAAGGACACCAGAAGAAGGATTTTCTACTAAATTTATTTGAAGATTTGGATGCTAGCAAACAATCGTTACCGAAAATTGTAAACATTGAAAGTTTAAGTAGTTGGCATTCACCACCTAAATTTAATATTGATGTACCGAAATGTATGGAACATTTAAATGATAAGTTTTATATGTGTAGTTTAAGAAACTGTTTTGTACTTAGTAATTGGATTTATAATTGTTTACCACAATTACAAAATGTGGAAATGAAGATAGGGGTGGGGAACCTGTTTAAATTCTGCCACTCACTATCTTTAAACACAGCCTTATGGTCAATAATTCTAATTTTATATGTTGTTGAATCTTTCGGAATAGATGTAGATAGAACTGATTCGGTAACTTTGTTCATCTTATTCCAATTGGAAGGCCAATGATCATTTGTAGGGGTGAAACAAATATAAACTTCTTGCACATTTTTTGGATGACTCATATAGAGCACATTATTAAAAATGGTGACTAATATTAGGAAAGGAATTCCCAACATTGTGAGGTGAACTAATTTATAGAAACAATTAACTAGCATATATTGACTTGCACTACTATCTGTCTCATTATTCTTAAAGTGTGTTGTTAAGTTGATTAGAAAATTAAAAGCATGGTGAAACTTGAGCAGGTGTTAGAATTGAAGAAAATTATTAACCACGAAATGGATTCAAATAATGAATATATTACAAAATTAATAAAATATAAGATGGAATTGCCTGAAAATATGTTATTGCTATTATTGAAGCCATGCTGGGGACACTCTACAACAGCTGAAGGTGACGTCATCGATGGACCGTTGTACAATCACAGCATTAATTGCAGTATATGTTTAGAATTTATATTAAAATCATACACTTCATGAATAAAAACATATATTTTTAACAATTGTATTTTTTTTTTACATATAATAAAGTTATATACAACAATACTTATTCTACTACCTATGAATTATATTCAAATATTTACAAATTCTTTGGGTATTTTATAGTGGCCCCAAGGAAGCGTGTCGGTACTGTTAGGTAATAAATATCTTTTATCATCAAAGGAATTAAGGGCCAACTTGACTTCCTCTATACTAAATATGTTATGATTATATGAACGGATAGACCGTTGGGCAACAATTTTATCCTTTCCTAACATTAAACAATCATAATAATCATTAAAAGTTATTTCATTTTTTACAACATTATTTCTTATACCCTTAATTTTCTTTAAACACTTATTATCTAGCTTATATGTATACATTTTTGACCTTAAACCTATAAAATGGGTTATAATATGCCCACATGCTTCATCTTTCATTAATCCTAGTACTTTTTTGTTCAATTGGGGTATGTTATACTTATTATTTAACGGATAATCGCTAGTATCAAATTTGCTAATATGCTTTTTAATAATTTCGCTATAAACATCATCACACATTATTTCATAAATAAAACTATCAGTATCTGTATACATCAATTTGCATTGATTTAATGGTATATGTTTCAATATAAATTGGTAATGGAAGTCATACATTACGGTCTTTGAAATATCTAAAATGGCCATGCCCACATATACCGGTTTGTTAAATATAATTTGAGCTTTATTTAATTCTACAGCAACTAAATTATCGTCAAAAATTTTACGGCTATGGAATAATGGACTTGAAATTAAATTTTTTGCTCCATATCGCCCGCCCCATTTATTCACTAATTTAATATTTCTATGGTTTCTTATGTTTTCCATCGTTTTTCCGAAAACTGCGTTATTCATCAATTTGAATAAACTTTTATCAAAATCTGATTGAGCATTGGTTCGTAACATTGTATTTAAATCAATATAAGATTTCAACCATGGAGACTGTTTGAACCTCAATATTTTATGAATTTTAGTTAGAATTAAACCGTTATTTAATGCTTGTTTTAAATTCCTATAATGAATAACATAATTTTTTTTATCTTTTACTGTATTTAACAATTTAGACAGTTTTGAATTTGGAGGTTTCTCGTGATCAGCACAAAAAGGAAAATCTTTATGTTCATCATGTAGACAAGATGGATACTCTAAATCAACTTCTAGAATATATCCTTCGTCTGCATCATCTCTTAATTGGCTAATGTTGAAATCATTAATATTATTGACCCAAACAAAATTATCGTATGGTAAGTACTGACACATAGCCCAACCATATAAATTATTAACGTCAAAATATAATAAATATTTCGATAGTTTAGAAGAATCATAATTAGTCATATATTTATTGTTGGCTTCGGAATAACGATTGGAGCACATAGAAATTCCTCCCCTTAACCCCTTTTCTATGAATAATAATTGATTAATATCTTTAATAAGTTTAAGTCTACATTTAGTAATTCTAAGCATGCAATCCCAAGCATATCCTGGTAAAGTATAGTACCATGCTGGATCTAATGTGTAAATATTCTGACACCTATTTCTAAAGTTTTCAAAAACATCTGCCAACAGAATTACATCAGTTTTTAAATATAAATCACTATACTCTCCTAAATTTAGCATATTAAATTTATTCCAAACATTTAGAGCATGTTCATATTCATCTTCATTAATATTTTGATCGTTTAATTTATTATAGAATAATTCTCTTTTTGGTAATTCGTCATCATTTAATTTATCTAAATTATCAACATAATCATAGGGAAAAACACCTTTACGTGTAAGCAGGTGAAATTTTTCATTATCTAAATAATTAAATTCCTGCTTAAGATTTGTTAGATCATTTATATTTAAAGTAGATGCTAATTCTGCTAACGATGTACCCAAAAACCTAAATGAATCTATGAACCTATATTTAATACTATTTTCTGTATAATATTGAGTAAATGATATATATTTCTCTTTATTAATGGGTAATAAGCTAACTCTATTGTTTTTAGATAATTCTTTAATTAAAAAATGTCCATCGTAATTAGAGAGATTATGGCAAACTATTGGAATAACAAATAACTTTTTAAAATTTAAATTACAATTAGAGTGAGCGAATCCTCTAAATTCACCATTAAAAAGATTATGATCTGCTACAATTACATCATCAATCACAAATAGTTTCTCACAAATATGACATGCTATAGCTGTATTTTTATCAACTCCGGGAGTCGTAAGTATCACAGTTTTTAACTTTTCCTCAAGATTGAATGCTAATATTTCCAATTGATTTGAAAACCATTCTACACAGTTCTCTCCGCGATATGATTTATAGAATGAAATTGAATTATCATATGCACATTTAAAATAAAAACCTACACTAAAAGCTTTATGTTGTTGATAGAAATTTTTATTATGTACTTTTTCTAGAACACATTCGAAATCCAAATAAATTATAAAGGGCGATTTTTGTTTATACGTAAAAGTTTTAAATTCAACATAATCATACTTTGGGAAAGTTATCTTACAAAATTTTTTCTGTTCACATAATTCTAAATGCTCATTTAATTTATTCTCATCATTAAAATAATTCAAGCAGCGATCGCATACAAAAATGGCATGTTGTTTATTATTTATTTGTTTCGAGATAAGCCTAGAAAGATTTGTTATAAGAGAGTAGTGATATGAAATTTCCTCAAATTTATTACTCTCTGCAGGTAGTGGATCATAATCGTTTATATTTGGATAATATGTGTCTTGTATTAATAATAAATTTATATGTTTACTTAATTTCGAGTCCGTTATTCGACATGGTACTACTGAAAAATGCTTACCTTTCTTATTTTCAATAAGTTCAAGTATATAAACATTAACAGAAATATTGTTTAATCTTTCCAATTTTGGAATTTGGTCTATGGTAATAGGTAAAGTTAAGCCTTCGGTTATTAATACATTATTGTAATGAGGATAAGATGATACTCTATCTGAATTATGAGTAGGATAAAGAGCTGCGATGACGCTCCAATAAAAACAAGCATTATCGAAATTCTTAATGTTTATGCAAGCGCGTTTAACACGAATTTCATCCGGTAGTTTAATAAAAGATGAAGCACCGTTTCCAAATGTATGCTTATTAATATTTATTTCCAAACTAATTAACTTATGTAATGCCCAACCACTATCGCGCTCTTGGAATTCACTCATTGCTGTTAATACTTTTTCCACAACATTTGTTTGGAACCAGTCTGATAGATTGCTTCCAATGTCAATAATTATGTTTTTGGTAATAAAATATTTATATTCAAACGTATCTAGATTGTTCTTCTTAATAATATATTCACCGCAAAAACAAGTGTTTATTTTTATTGTTTTAATAGATTTAAATATATTAAGAATTCTACGTTTGACTAATTGGAAAGCGTCTTTAAAAAATTCTAAAATGTCTATATGTTTTAAATTATAAATAATCCCAGTTCTAATGCGACTATTAAATGCAGCGTTAATATCTTCCCACCTAACCCTATCACTACGTTTTACTCCATTGTCACCCCCGCCAATATGTATGTTATTAGTTTGTAATAGAATTCGCAATCGTTTTAAATGAGTGATATTGGTTAAAATCTTTCTGTATTTACCAGTTGATAGTTGCCCTTCTTTTGATATTTTCGTTAACTGTCGGATGCTTGTATTAATTTTTTTAATCCAATTTTTCTTTTCTCTGGAATTTTGTAATAGTTTTGTGGCTTCGGTAACAATTCGGATAACTTCATGGCTTAGGTCAATTGCACAATCCATTACTGGAAAAATAAATATTTCATTGCAAAACCAATATTAAATCCAAAATGTTAATATTTACCTGTAGCCTATTAGAATTATCAAACCAAATTATTTAAACACTCGATATGTATTGTTTAAACTTCAATATTTTATGTAGTTGTTGAAGATGAAACTGTATTTGACAAATAGCTCACATGAGCCCATATTTATATTGGAAAAAAAAGAAATGATAATCGTCTTAGAGGGTGGCTTTTCAACCTTCTCAATCTCATGTGTAGATAATCACAAATTTTACTAGATAATTCTTAATAGCATTCAAATGATATTATTGTTAAGAGCACATTCTTCATCGTCTGTGTACTTAGTTAGTTTCTCAATATAATAGAAATCTACCCTATATAGATTAGATTATTTTTATATTCAGGGTAGCTTATCAACCTGCCAATTAAAAATCACTTAACTTTTTGGCTTTTCAAATAACGTCAGACCGTCTGACCTCGATGGTTTTTACATCTGCCTGCAGTAGAGGGTGGCTTTTCGACCTTCTCAATCTCATGTGTAGATAACCACAAATTTTACTAGATAATTCTTAATAGCATTCAAATGATATTATTGTTAAGAGCACATTCTTCATCGTCTGTGTACTTAGTTGGTTTCTCAAGATAATAGAAATCTACCCTATTGAAGATTAGATTATTTTTATATTCAGGGTAGCTTATCAACCTGCCAATTAAAAATCACTTAACTTTTTGGCTTTTCAAATAACGTCAGACCGCCGGGCCTCGATGGTTTTTACATCTGCCTGCAGTAGAGGGTGGCTTTTCGACCTTCTCAATCTCATGTGTAGATAACCACAAATTTTACTAGATAATTCTTAATAGCATTCAAATGATATTATTGTTAAGAGCACATTTTTCATCGTCTGTGACAAGAAATGATAATCGTCATAGAGGGTAGCTTATCAACCTGTCAATTAAAAATCACTTAACTTTTTGGCTTTTCAAATAACGTCAGACCGTCTGGCCTCGATGGTTTTTACATCTGCATGCAGCCTTTTTTCTTTAAAGTAATTAAGCGACTCTCATTAAATGGACAAAATGGCGTTAAAATTAACTGGACAATAACCATGGTGACGCTAATGGACGCCGGACGACCCACCATTCGCCCGGCCAATCAAATCCAACGGTGCCATATTGAATCACCCCTTTTCCCACCCATCCAATGAAATCCAACGACGCCATATTGAATTACCTTTTTCCCCACCCATCCAACGAAATCCAACGACGCCATTACCCCTTTCCCTTAGTACCCTCCCCACTGACGCCATATTGAATTACCCCCCACCCCTTAAACTTGTACACACCCCTTTGATTGACACCATATTGAAAAACCACCCCCTTACCCCTGAATTTACAACCACCCCTCTAGAGTCTAAGTTGAGGGAGAATCGGCCTTGTTTAACTACTATTGGCCACTACAGCTTTGTGATACCACTCCAGAATTTTCGAAAGGAGCCAAGATTTCGTTATTTCTAAGAATACGTATATTTTATAACCCTGCTTGAACTATATGAAGATTCCAGGAATTATTCTATTAATCAAATATTCAGTGAAGAATCAATATTAAATAAGTTTTGGTAAATAGCAAGTATTGGTCAATATTGGCCATTGCAGCTTTGTGATACCACTCCTTTAAGTTCAATTCTAAAATTTTTCGATTGCAAAATTTTCGAGATGGAGCCAGATTTCGCTATTTCTAAGAATACGTATATTTCATAGCCCTGCTTAAAGGATATGAAGATTCCAGAAATTATTCCATTAATAAAATATTAAGTGAAGAGTCAATATTGAATAAGTTTTGGTAAATAGTAAGTATTGGTCAATATTGGCCACTACAGCTTTGTGATACCACTCCTTTAAGTTCAATTCTAAAATTTTTCGATTGCAAAATTTTCGAGATGGAGCCAGATTTCGCTATTTCTAAGAATACGTATATTTTATAGTGCTGCTTAAAGGATATGAAGATTCCAGGACTTATTCCATTAATAAAACATTAAGTGAAGAATCAATATTGAATAAGTTTTGGTAAATAGCAAGTATTGGTCAATATTGGCCACTACAGCTTTGTGATACCACTCCTTTAAGTTCAATTCTAAAATTTTTCGATTGCAAAATTTTCGACACGCAGCCAGATTTCGCTATTTCTAAGAATACGTATATTTTATAGCCCTGTTCGAAGTAAACGAAGATTCCAGTAACTGTTTTATTAATCAATTATTCACTGAAGAGTCAATATCGAATAGTTTTAAGTAAATAATAAGTATTAATTAAAATTAGACGCAACAGCTTTGTGATGTCACTCCTTTAAGTTCAATATTAACATTTTCAACTTGTCAGAATTTTCGAAAGGAGCCAAGATTTCGTTATTTCAAAGCTTAGAATATTTCATAGCCCTGCTTAAAGGATATGAAGATTCCAGGAGTTATTCCATTAATAAAATATTAAGTGAAGAGTCAATATCGAATTAGTCTTGGTAAATAGCAAGTATTGGTCAATATTGGCCACTACAGCTTTGTGATACCACTCTTTTAAGTTCAATATTAACATTTTCAACTTGTTAAAATTTTCGAGAAGAGCCAAGATTTCGTTATTTCTAAGAATACGTATATTTTATAACCCTGCTTGAACTATATGAAGATTAAAGGAATTATTCTATTAATCAAATATTCAGTGAAGAATCAATATTAAATAAGTTTTGGTAAATAGCAAGTATTGGTCAATATTGGCCATTGCAGCTTTGTGATACCACTCCTTTAAGTTCAATTCTAAAATTTTTCGATTGCAAAATTTTCGAGATGGAGCCAGATTTCGCTATTTCTAAGAATACGTATATTTTATAGTGCTGCTTAAAGGATATGAAGATTCCAGGACTTATTCCATTAATAAAACATTAAGTGAAGAGTCAATATCGAATAAGTATTGGTAAATAGTAAGTATTGGTCAATATTGGCCATTGCAGCTTTGTGATACCACTCTTTTAACTTCAATATTAACATCTTCAACTTGTCAAAATTTTCGAAAAGGGCCAAGATTTCGTTATTTCTAAGAATACGTATATTTCATAGCCCTGCTTAAAGGATATGAAGATTCCAGAAATTATTCCATTAATAAAATATTAAGTGAAGAGTCAATATCGAATAAGTATTGGTAAATAGTAAGTATTGGTCAATATTGGCCATTGCAGCTTTGTGATACCACTCTTTTAACTTCAATATTAACATCTTCAACTTGTCAAAATTTTCGAAAAGGGCCAAGATTTCGTTATTTCTAAGAATACGTATATTTCATAGCCCTGCTTAAAGGATATGAAGATTCCAGAAATTATTCCATTCATAAAATATTAAGTGAAGAATCAATATTGAATAAGTTTTGGTAAATAGCAAGTATTGGTCAATATTGGCCACTACAGCTTTTTGATACCACTCCTTTAAGTTCAATTCTAAAATTTTTCGATTGCAAAATTTTCGAGAAGGAGCCAGATTTCGCTATTTCTAAGAATACGTATATTTTATAGCCCTGTTCGAAGTAATCGAAGATTCCAGTAACTGTTTTATTAATCAATTATTCACTGAAGAGTCAATATCGAATAGTTTTTAGTAAATAATAAATATTAATTAATATTAGCCGCAACAGCTTTGTGATGTCACTCCTTTAATTTCAATATTAACATTTTCAACTTGTCAAAATTTTCGTGAAGAGCCAAGATTTCGTTATTTCTAAGAATAGAAACTTTTAAAGCCCTGCTTAAACTAGATGAAGATTCCAGGAAACATTCTATTAATAAAATATTAAGTAAAGTGTCAACATCGAATAAGTATTGGTAAATAGTAAGTATTGGTCAATATTGGCCATTGCAGCTTTGTGATACCACTCCTTTAAGTTCAATATTAACATTTTCAACTTGTCAAAATTTTCGAGAAGAGCCAAGATTTCGTTATTTCTAAGAATACGTATATTTTATAGCCCTGCTTGAACTATATGAAGATTCCAGGAATTATTCTATTAATCAAATATTCAGTGAAGAATCAATATTAAATAAGTTTTGGTAAATAGCAAGTATTGGTCAATATTGGCCATTGCAGCTTTGTGATACCACTCCTTTAAGTTCAATTCTAAAATTTTTCGATTGCAAAATTTTCGAGATGGAGCCAGATTTCGCTATTTCTAAGAATACGTATATTTCATAGCCCTGCTTAAAGGATATGAAGATTCCAGAAATTATTCCATTAATAAAATATTAAGTGAAGAGTCAATATTGAATAAGTTTTGGTAAATAGTAAGTATTGGTCAATATTGGCCACTACAGCTTTGTGATACCACTCCTTTAAGTTCAATTCTAAAATTTTTCGATTGCAAAATTTTCGAGATGGAGCCAGATTTCGCTATTTCTAAGAATACGTATATTTTATAGTGCTGCTTAAAGGATATGAAGATTCCAGGACTTATTCCATTAATAAAACATTAAGTGAAGAGTCAATATCGAATAAGTATTGGTAAATAGTAAGTATTGGTCAATATTGGCCATTGCAGCTTTGTGATACCACTCTTTTAACTTCAATATTAACATCTTCAACTTGTCAAAATTTTCGAAAAGGGCCAAGATTTCGTTATTTCTAAGAATACGTATATTTCATAGCCCTGCTTAAAGGATATGAAGATTCCAGAAATTATTCCATTAATAAAATATTAAGTGAAGAGTCAATATTGAATAAGTTTTGGTAAATAGTAAGTATTGGTCAATATTGGCCACTACAGCTTTGTGATACCACTCCTTTAAGTTCAATTCTAAAATTTTTCGATTGCAAAATTTTCGACACGCAGCCAGATTTCGCTATTTCTAAGAATACGTATATTTTATAGCCCTGTTCGAAGTAAACGAAGATTCCAGTAACTGTTTTATTAATCAATTATTCACTGAAGAATCAATATCCAATAGTTTTTAGTAAATAATAAGTATTAATTAATATTAGCCGCAACAGCTTTGTGATATCACTCGTTTAAGTTCAATATTAACATTTTCAACTTGTCAAAATTTTCGAGAAGAGCCAAGATTTCGTTATTTCTAAGAATAGAATATTTTATAGTGCTGCTCAAAGGATATGAAGATTCCAGGAGTTATTCCATTAATAAAATATTAAGTGAAGGGTCAATATCGAATTAGTCTTGGTAAGTAGTAAGTATTGGTCAATATTGGCCACTACAGCTTTGTGATACCACTCCCTTAAGTTGAATACTAAAATTTCTAGATTGTAAAATTTTCGAGAAGAAGCCAGATTTCGCTATTTCTAGAATACGTATATTTTATAGCCCTGTTCGAAGTAAACGAAGATTCCAGTAACTGTTTTATTAATCAATTATTCACTGAAGAGTCAATATCGAATAGTTTTTAGTAAATAATAAATATTAATTAATATTAGCCGCAACAGCTTTGTGATGCCACTCCTTTAAGTTCAATATTAACATTTTCAACTTGTCAAAATTTTCGAGAAGAGTCAAGATTTCGTTATTTCTAAGAATACGTATATTTTATAGCCCTGCTTAAACTATATGAAGATTCCAGGACTTATTCCAATAATAAAATATTAAGTGAAGAGTCAATATCGAATAAGTATTGGTAAATAGTAAGTATTGGTCAATATTGGCCATTGCAGCTTGTTGATACCACTCCTTTAAGTTCAACACTAAAATTTTTCGATTGCAAAATTTTCGAGAGGAAGCCAGATTTCGCTATTTCTAAGAATACGTATATTTTATAGCCCTGTTCGAAGTAAACGAAGATTCAAATAACTGTTTTATTAATCAATTATTCACTGAAGAGTCAATATCGAATAGTTTTTAGTAAATAATAAATATTAATTAATATTAGCCGCAACAGCTTTGTGATGTCACTCCTTTAAGTTCAATATTAACATTCTCAACTTGTCAAAATTTTCGAGAAGAGCCAAGATTTCGTTATTTCTAAGAATACGTATATTTTATAGCCCTGCTTGAACTATATGAAGATTCCAGGAATTATTCTATTAATCAAATATTCAGTGAAGAATCAATATTAAATTAGTTTTGGCAAATAGCAAGTGTTGGTCAATATTGGCCACTACAGCTTTGTGATACCACTCTTTTAACTTCAATATTAACATTTTCAACTTGTCAAAATTTTCGAAAAGGGCCAAGATTTCGTTATTTCTAAGAATAGAATATTTTATAGCCCTGTTCGAAGTAAACGAAGATTCCAGTAACTGTTTTATTAATCAATTATTCACTGAAGAGTCAATATCGAATAGTTTTTAGTAAATAATAAGTATTAATTAAAATTAGACGCAACAGCTTTGTGATGTCACTCCTTTAAGTTCAATATTAACATTTTCAACTTGTCAGAATTTTCGAAAGGAGCCAAGATTTCGTTATTTCAAAGATTAGAATATTTCATAGCCCTGCTTAAAGGATATGAAGATTCCAGGAGTTATTCCATTAATAAAATATTAAGTGAAGAGTCAATATCGAATTAGTCTTGGTAAGTAGTAAGTATTGGTCAATATTGGCCACTACAGCTTTGTGATACCACTCCCTTAAGTTGAATACTAAAATTTCTAGATTGTAAAATTTTCGAGAAGAAGCCAGATTTCGCTATTTCTAAGAATACGTATATTTGTTAGCACTATTCGGAGTAAACGAAGATTCCAGTAACTGATTTATTAATCAATTATTCACTGAAGAGTCAATATCGAATAAGTATTGTATTATTGAATAAGTAAGTCAATATTGGCCATTTCAGCTTTGTGATACCACCCCTATAATTTCAATATTAACATTTTCAACTTGTCAAAATTTTCGAAACGAGCCAAGATTTCGTTATTTCTAAGAATAGAATATTTTATAGTGCTGCTTAAAGGATATGTAGATTCCAGGAATTATTCCATTAATAAAATATTAAGTGAAGAGTTAATATCGAATAAGTATTGGTAAATAGTAAGTATTGGTCAATATTGGCCATTGCAGCTTTGTGATACCACTCTTTTAAGTTCAATATTAACATTTTCAACTTGTGAAAATTTTCGAGAAGAGCCAAGATTTCGTTATTTCTAAGAATACGTATATTTTATAGCCCTGCTTAAAGGACATAAAGATTCCCGGTATTATTCCATTAATAAAATATTAAGTGAAGAGTCAATATCGAATAAGTATTGGTAAATAGCAAGTATTGGTCAATATTGGCCACTACAGTTTTGTGATACCACTATTTTAAGTTCAATATTAACATTTTCAACTTGTCAAAATTTTCGAAAAGAGTCAAGATTTCGTTATTTCTAAGAATAGAATATTTTATAGTGCTGCTTAAAGGAGATGAAGATTCCAGGACTTATTCCATTAATAAAATATTAAGTGAAGAGTCAATATCGAATAAGTATTGGTAAATAGTAAGTATTGGTCAATATTGGCCATTGCAGCTTTGTGATACCACTCTTTTAAGTTCAATATTAACATTTTCAACTTGTCAAAATTTTCGAAAAGGGCCAAGATTTCGTTATTTCTAAGAATAGAATATTTTATAGTGCTGCTCAAAGGTTATGAAGATTCCAGGACTTATTCCATTCATAAAATATTAAGTGAAGAGTCAATATCGAATAAGTATTGGTAAATAGTAAGTATTGGTCAATATTGGCCATTGCAGCTTTGTGATACCACCCCTATAAGTTCAATATTAACATTTTCAACTTGTCAAAATTTTCGAGAAGAGCCAATATTTCGTTATTTCTAAGATTACGTATATTTCATAGCCCTGCTTAAAGGATATGAAGATTCCAGAAATTATTCCATTAATAAAATATTAAGTGAAGAATCAATATTGAATAAGTTTTGGTAAATAGCAAGTATTGGTCAATATTGTCCACTACAGCTTTGTGATACCACTCCCATAAGTTGAAAACTAAAATTTGTAGATTGTAAAATTTTCGAGAAGAAGCCAGATTTCGCTATTTCTAAGAATACGTATATTTGTTAGCCCTGTTCGAAGTAAACGAAGATTCCAGTAACTGTTTTATTAATCAATTATTCACTGAAGAGTCAATATCGAATAGTTTTTAGTAAATAATAAGTATTAATTAATATTAGCCGCAACAGCTTTGTGATGTCCCTCCTTTAATTTCAATATTAACATTCTCAACTTGTCAAAATTTTCGTGAAGAGCCAAGATCTGGTTATTTCTAAGAATAGAAACTTTTATAGCCCTGATTAAACTAGATGAAGATTCCAGGAAACATTCTATTAATAAAATATTAAGTAAAGTGTCAACATCGAATAAGTATCGGTAAATAGTAAGTATTGGTCAATATTGTCCACTACAGCTTTGTGATACCACTCCCTTAAGTTGAATACTAAAATTTCTAGATTGTAAAATTTTCGAGATGAAGCCAGATTTCGCTATTTCTAAGAATACGTATATTTTATAGCCCTGCTTGAACTATATGAAGATTCCAGGAATTATTCTATTAATCAAATATTCAGTGAAGAATCAATATTAAATAAGTTTTGGTAAATAGCAAGTATTGGTCAATATTGGCCACTACAGCTTTGTGATACCACTCTTTTAACTTCAATATTAACATTTTCAAGGGCGTTATTTCGATATTTCTAAGAATGGAATATTTTATAGTGCTACTTAAATGATATGAAGATTCCAGGACTTATTCCAATAATAAAATATTAAGTGAAGAGTCAATATCGAATAAGTATTGGTAAATAGTAAGTATTGGTCAATATTGGCCATTGCAGCTTGTTGATACCACTCCATTAAGTTCAACACTAAAATTTTTCGATTGCAAAATTTTCGAGAGGAAGCCAGATTTCGCTATTTCTAAGAATACGTATATTTTATAGCCCTGTTCGAAGTAAACGAATATTCCAGTAACTGTTTTATTAATCAATTATTCACTGAAGAGTCAATATCGAATAAGTATTGTATTATTGAATAGGTAAGTCAATATTGGCCATTTCAGCTTTGTGATACCACCCCTATAATTTCAATATTAACATTTTCAACTTGTCAAAATTTTCGAGAAGAGCCAAGATTTCGTTATTTCTAAGAATAGAAACTTTTATAGCCCTGCTTAAACTATATGAAGATTCCAGGAATTATTCTATTAATAAAATATTAAGTAAAGGTTCAACATCGAATAAGTATTGGTAAATAGTAAGTATTGGTCAATATTGGCCATTACAGCTTTTTGATACCACTCCTTTAAGTTCAATTCTAAAATTTATCGATTGCAAAATTTTCGAGAAGGAGCCAGATTTCGCTATTTCTAAGAATACGTATATTTTATAGCCCTGTTCGAAGTAATCGAAGATTCCAGTAACTGTTTTATTAATCAATTATTCAGTGAAGAGTCAATATCGAATAGTTTTTAGTAAATAATAAGTATTAATTAATATTAGCCGCAACAGCTTTGTGATGTCACTCCTTTAATTTCAATATTAACATTTTCAACTTGTCAAAATTTTCGTGAAGAGCCAAGATCTCGTTATTTCTAAGAATAGAAACTTTTATAGCCCTGCTTAAACTAGATGAAGATTCCAGGAATTATTCTATTAATCAAATATTCAGTGAAGAATCAATATTAAATAAGTTTTGGTAATTAGTAAGTATTGGTCAATATTGGCCATTACAGCTTTTTGATACCACTCTTTTAAGTTCAATATTAACATTCTCAACTTGTCAAAATTTTCGAGAAGAGCCAATATTTCGTTATTTCTAAGAATACGTATATTTTATAGCCCTGCTTGAACTATATGAAGATTCCAGGAATTATTCTATTTATCAAATATTCAGTGAAGAATCAATATTGAATAAGTATTGGTAATTAGTAAGTATTGGTCAATATTGGCCATTGCAGCTTTGTGATACCACTCCTTTAAGTTCAATATTAACATTCTCAACTTGTCAAAATTTTCGAGAAGAGTCAAGATTTCGTTATTTCTAAGAATACGTATATTTTATAGCCCTGCTTAAACTATATGAAGATTCCAGGAATTATTCTATTAATAAAATATTAAGTGAAGAGCCAATATCGAATAAGTATTGGTAATTAGTAGGTATTGGTCAATATTGGCTATTACAGCTTTGTGATACCACTCTTTTAAGTTCAATACTAAAATTTTTCGATTGCAAAATTTTCGAGACGGAGCCAGATTTCGCTATTTCTAAGAATACGTATATTTGTTAGCCCTGTTCGAAGTAAACGAAGATTCCAGTAACTGTTTTATTAATCAATTATTCACTGAAGAATCAATATCGAATAGTTTTTAGTAAATAATAAGTATTAATTAATATTAGCCGCAACAGCTTTGTGATACCACTCTTTTAAGTTCAATATTAACATTTTCAACTTGTCAAAATTTTCGAGAAGAGCCAAGATTTCGTTACGTCTAAGAATACCTATATTTTATAGCCCTGCTTGAACTATATGAAGATTCCAGGAATCATTCTATTAATAAAATATTAAGTAAAGTGTCAACATCGAATAAGTATTGGTAAATAGTAAGTGTTGGTCAATATTGGCCATTACAGCTTTTTGATACCACCCCTTTAAGTTCAATTCTAAAATTTTTCGATTGCAAAATTTTCGACACGCAGCCAGATTTCGCTATTTCTAAGAATACGTATATTTTATAGCCCTGTTCGAAGTAATCGAAGATTCCAGTAACTGTTTTATTAATCAATTATTCACTGAAGAGTCAATATCGAATAAGTATTGTATTATTGAATAGGTAAGTCAATATTGGCCATTTCAGCTTTGTGATACCACCCCTATAATTTCAATATTAACATTTTCAACTTGTCAAAATTTTCGAGAAGAGCCAAGATTTCGTTATTTCTAAGAATAGAAACTTTTATAGCCCTGCTTAAACTATATGAAGATTCCAGGAATTATTCTATTAATAAAATATTAAGTAAAGGTTCAACATCGAATAAGTATTGGTAAATAGTAAGTGTTGGTCAATATTGGCCATTACAGCTTTTTGATACCACTCCTTTAAGTTCAATTCTAAAATTTTTCGATTGCAAAATTTTCGAGAAGGAGCCAGATTTCGCTATTTCTAAGAATACGTATATTTTATAGCCCTGTTCGAAGTAATCGAAGATTCCAGTAACTGTTTTATTAATCAATTATTCACTGAAGAGTCAATATCGAATAGTTTTTAGTAAATAATAAGTATTAATTAATATTAGCTGCAACAGCTTTGTGATGTCACTCCTTTAATTTCAATATTAACATTTTCAACTTGTCAAAATTTTCGAGAAGAGCCAAGATTTCGTTATTTCTAAGAATAGAAACTTTTATAGCCCTGCTTAAACTATATGAAGATTCCAGGAATTATTCTATTAATAAAATATTAAGTAAAGGTTCAACATCGAATAAGTATTGGTAAATAGTAAGTGTTGGTCAATATTGGCCATTACAGCTTTTTGATACCACCCCTTTAAGTTCAATTCTAAAATTGTTCGATTGCAAAATTTTCGACACGCAGCCAGATTTCGCTATTTCGAAGAATACGTATATTTTATAGCCCTGCTTGAACTATATGAAGATTCCAGGAATTATTCTATTAATCAAATATTCAGTGAAGAATCAATATTAAATAAGTTTTGGTAATTAGTAAGTATTGGTCAATATTGGCCACTACAGCTTTGTGATACCACTCTTTTAAGTTCAATATTAACATTCTCAACTTGTCAAAATTTTCGAGAAGAGCCAATATTTCGTTATTTCTAAGAATACGTATATTTTATAGCCCTGCTTGAACTATATGAAGATTCCAGAAATTATTCTATTAATAAAATATTAAGTAAAGTGTCAACATCGAATAAGTATTGGTAAATAGTAAGTGTTGGTCAATATTGGCCATTACAGCTTTTTGATACCACCCCTTTAAGTTCAATTCTAAAATTTTTCGATTGCAAAATTTTCGACACGCAGCCAGATTTCGCTATTTCTAAGAATACGTATATTTTATAGCCCTGTTCGAAGTAATCGAAGATTCCAGTAACTGTTTTATTAATCAATTATTCACTGAAGAGTCAATATCGAATAGTTTTTAGTAAATAATAAGTATTAATTAATATTAGCCGCAACAGCTTTGTGATGTCACTCCTTTAATTTCAATATTAACATTTTCAACTTGTCAAAATTTTCGTGAAGAGCCAAGATCTCGTTATTTCTAAGAATAGAAACTTTTATAGCCCTGCTTAAACTAGATGAAGATTCCAGGAATTATTCTATTAATCAAATATTCAGTGAAGAATCAATATTAAATAAGTTTTGGTAATTAGTAAGTATTGGTCAATATTGGCCACTACAGCTTTGTGATACCACTCTTTTAAGTTCAATATTAACATTCTCAACTTGTCAAAATTTTCGAGAAGAGCCAATATTTCGTTATTTCTAAGAATACGTATATTTTATAGCCCTGCTTGAACTATATGAAGATTCCAGGAATTATTCTATTTATCAAATATTCAGTGAAGAATCAATATTGAATAAGTATTGGTAATTAGTAAGTATTGGTCAATATTGGCCATTGCAGCTTTGTGATACCACTCCTTTAAGTTCAATATTAACATTCTCAACTTGTCAAAATTTTCGAGAAGAGTCAAGATTTCGTTATTTCTAAGAATACGTATATTTTATAGCCCTGCTTAAACTATATGAAGATTCCAGGAATTATTCTATTAATAAAATATTAAGTGAAGAGCCAATATCGAATAAGTATTGGTAATTAGTAGGTATTGGTCAATATTGGCTATTACAGCTTTGTGATACCACTCTTTTAAGTTCAATACTAAAATTTTTCGATTGCAAAATTTTCGAGACGGAGCCAGATTTCGCTATTTCTAAGAATACGTATATTTGTTAGCCCTGTTCGAAGTAAACGAAGATTCCAGTAACTGTTTTATTAATCAATTATTCACTGAAGAATCAATATCGAATAGTTTTTAGTAAATAATAAGTATTAATTAATATTAGCCGCAACAGCTTTGTGATACCACTCTTTTAAGTTCAATATTAACATTTTCAACTTGTCAAAATTTTCGAGAAGAGCCAAGATTTCGTTACGTCTAAGAATACCTATATTTTATAGCCCTGCTTGAACTATATGAAGATTCCAGGAATCATTCTATTAATAAAATATTAAGTAAAGTGTCAACATCGAATAAGTATTGGTAAATAGTAAGTGTTGGTCAATATTGGCCATTACAGCTTTTTGATACCACCCCTTTAAGTTCAATTCTAAAATTTTTCGATTGCAAAATTTTCGACACGCAGCCAGATTTCGCTATTTCTAAGAATACGTATATTTTATAGCCCTGTTCGAAGTAATCGAAGATTCCAGTAACTGTTTTATTAATCAATTATTCACTGAAGAGTCAATATCGAATAAGTATTGTATTATTGAATAGGTAAGTCAATATTGGCCATTTCAGCTTTGTGATACCACCCCTATAATTTCAATATTAACATTTTCAACTTGTCAAAATTTTCGAGAAGAGCCAAGATTTCGTTATTTCTAAGAATAGAAACTTTTATAGCCCTGCTTAAACTATATGAAGATTCCAGGAATTATTCTATTAATAAAATATTAAGTAAAGGTTCAACATCGAATAAGTATTGGTAAATAGTAAGTGTTGGTCAATATTGGCCATTACAGCTTTTTGATACCACTCCTTTAAGTTCAATTCTAAAATTTTTCGATTGCAAAATTTTCGAGAAGGAGCCAGATTTCGCTATTTCTAAGAATACGTATATTTTATAGCCCTGTTCGAAGTAATCGAAGATTCCAGTAACTGTTTTATTAATCAATTATTCACTGAAGAGTCAATATCGAATAGTTTTTAGTAAATAATAAGTATTAATTAATATTAGCTGCAACAGCTTTGTGATGTCACTCCTTTAATTTCAATATTAACATTTTCAACTTGTCAAAATTTTCGAGAAGAGCCAAGATTTCGTTATTTCTAAGAATAGAAACTTTTATAGCCCTGCTTAAACTATATGAAGATTCCAGGAATTATTCTATTAATAAAATATTAAGTAAAGGTTCAACATCGAATAAGTATTGGTAAATAGTAAGTGTTGGTCAATATTGGCCATTACAGCTTTTTGATACCACCCCTTTAAGTTCAATTCTAAAATTGTTCGATTGCAAAATTTTCGACACGCAGCCAGATTTCGCTATTTCGAAGAATACGTATATTTTATAGCCCTGCTTGAACTATATGAAGATTCCAGGAATTATTCTATTAATCAAATATTCAGTGAAGAATCAATATTAAATAAGTTTTGGTAATTAGTAAGTATTGGTCAATATTGGCCACTACAGCTTTGTGATACCACTCTTTTAAGTTCAATATTAACATTCTCAACTTGTCAAAATTTTCGAGAAGGGCCAATATTTCGTTATTTCTAAGAATACGTATATTTTATAGCCCTGCTTGAACTATATGAAGATTCCAGGAATTATTCTATTAATCAAATATTCAGTGAAGAATCAATATTGAATAAGTATTGGTAATTAGTAAGTATTGGTCAATATTGGCCATTGCAGCTTTGTGATACCACTGTTTTAAGTTCAATATTAACATTTTCAACTTGTCAAAATTTTCGAGAAGAGCCAAGATTTCGTTACGTCTAAGAATACCTATATTTTATAGCCCTGCTTGAACTATATGAAGATTCCAGGAATCATTCTATTAATAAAATATTAAGTAAAGTGTCAACATCGAATAAGTATTGGTAAATAGTAAGTGTTGGTCAATATTGGCCATTACAGCTTTTTGATACCACCCCTTTAAGTTCAATTCTAAAATTTTTCGATTGCAAAATTTTCGACACGCAGCCAGATTTCGCTATTTCTAAGAATACGTATATTTTATAGCCCTGCTTGAACTATATGAAGATTCCAGGAATTATTCTATTAATCAAATATTCAGTGAAGAATCAATATTGAATAAGTATTGGTAATTAGTAAGTATTGGTCAATATTGGCCATTGCAGCTTTGTGATACCACTCCTTTAAGTTCAATATTAACATTCTCAACTTGTCAAAATTTTCGAGAAGAGTCAAGATTTCGTTATTTCTAAGAATACGTATATTTTATAGCCCTGTTCGAAGTAATCGAAGATTCCAGTAACTGTTTTATTAATCAATTATTCACTGAAGAGTCAATATCGAATAGTTTTTAGTAAATAATAAGTATTAATTAATATTAGCCGCAACAGCTTTGTGATGTTACTCCTTTAATTTCAATATTAACATTTTCAACTTGTCAAAATTTTCGTGAAGAGCCAAGATTTCGTTATTTCTAAGAATAGAAACTTTTAAAGCCCTGCTTAAACTAGATGAAGATTCCAGGAAACATTCTATTAATAAAATATTAAGTAAAGTGTCAGCATCGAATAAGTATTGGTAAATAGTAAGTGTTGGTCAATATTGGCCACTACAGCTTTTTGATACCACTCTTTTAAGTTCAATACTAACATTTTCAACTTGTCAAAATTTTCGAGAAGGGCCAAGATTTCGTTATTTCTAAGAATACGTATATTTTATAGCCCTGCTTAAAGGACATAAAGATTCCCGGTATTATTCCATTAATAAAATATTAAGTGAAGAGTCAATATCGAATAAGTTTTGGTAATTAGTAAGTATTGGTCAATATTGGCCACTACAGCTTTGTGATACCACTCTTTTAAGTTCAATATTAACATTCTCAACTTGTCAAAATTTTCGAGAAGGGCCAATATTTCGTTATTTCTAAGAATACGTATATTTTATAGCCCTGCTTGAACTATATGAAGATTCCAGGAATTATTCTATTAATCAAATATTCAGTGAAGAATCAATATTGAATAAGTATTGGTAATTAGTAGGTATTGGTCAATATTGGCTATTACAGCTTTGTGATACCACTCTTTTAAGTTCAATACTAAAATTTTTCGATTGCAAAATTTTCGAGACGGAGCCAGATTTCGCTATTTCTAAGAATACGTAAATTTGTTAGCCCTGCTTAAACTATATGAAGATTCCAGGAATCATTCTATTAATCAAATATTCAGTGAAGAATCAATATTGAATAAGTTTTGGTAAATAGCAAGTATTGGTCAATATTGTCCACTACAGCTTTGTGATACCACTCCCATAAGTTGAAAACTAAAATTTCTAGATTGTAAAATTTTCGAGAAGAAGCCAGATTTCGCTATTTCTAAGAATACGTATATTTGTTAGCCCTGTTCGAAGTAATCGAAGATTCCAGTAACTGTTTTATTAATCAATTATTCACTGAAGAGTCAATATCGAATAGTTTTTAGTAAATAATAAGTATTAATTAATATTAGCCGCAACAGCTTTGTGATGTTACTCCTTTAATTTCAATATTAACATTTTCAACTTGTCAAAATTTTCGAGAAGGGCCAAGATTTCGTTATTTCTAAGAATAGAAACTTTTAAAGCCCTGCTTAAACTAGATGAAGATTCCAGGAAACATTCTATTAATAAAATATTCAATGAAGAATCAATATTGAATAAGTATTGGTAATTAGTAAGTATTGGTTAATATTGGCCATTGCAACTTTGTGATACCACTCTTTTAAGTTCAATATTAACATTCTCAACTTGTCAAAATTTTCGAGAAGAGCCAAGATTTCGTTATTTCTAAGAATACGTATATTTTATAGCCCTGCTTAAAGGACATTAAGATTCCCGGTATTATTCCATTAATAAAATATTAAGTGAAGAGTCAATATCGAATAAGTATTGGTAAATAGTAAGTATTGGTCAATATTGGCCATTGCAGCTTTGTGATACCACCCCTATAAGTTCAATATTAACATTTTCAACTTGTCAAAATTTTCGAAAAGAGCCAAGATTTCGATATTTCTAAGAATAGAATATTTTATAGTGCTGCTTAAAGGAGATGAAGATTCCAGGACTTATTCCATTAATAAAATATTAAGTGAAGAGTCAGCATCGAATAAGTATTGGTAAATAGTAAGTGTTGGTCAATATTGGCCACTACAGCTTTTTGATACCACTCTTTTAAGTTCAATACTAACATTTTCAACTTGTCAAAATTTTCGAGAAGGGCCAAGATTTCGTTATTTCTAAGAATACGTATATTTTATAGCCCTGCTTAAAGGACATAAAGATTCCCGGTATTATTCCATTAATAAAATATTAAGTGAAGAGTCAATATCGAATAAGTATTGGTAAATAGTAAGTATTGGTCAATATTGGCCATTGCAGCTTTGTGATACCACCCCTATAAGTTCAATATTAACATTTTCAACTTGTCAAAATTTTCGAAAAGAGCCAAGATTTCGTTATTTCTAAGAATAGAATATTTTATAGTGCTGCTTAAAGGAGATGAAGATTCCAGGACTTATTCCATTAATAAAATATTAAGTGAAGAGTCAATATCGAATAAGTATTGGTAAATAGTAAGTATTGGTCAATATTGGCCATTGCAGCTTTGTGATACCACTCCCATAAGTTGAAAACTAAAATTTCTAGATTGTAAAATTTTCGAGAAGAAGCCAGATTTCGCTATTTCTAAGAATACGTATATTTGTTAGCCCTGCTTGAACTATATGAAGATTCCAGGAAACATTCTATTAATAAAATATTCAATGAAGAATCAATATTGAATAAGTATTGGTAATTAGTAAGTATTGGTTAATATTGGCCATTGCAACTTTGTGATACCACTCTTTTAAGTTCAATATTAACATTCTCAACTTGTCAAAATTTTCGAGAAGAGCCAAGATTTCGTTATTTCTAAGAATACGTATATTTTATAGCCCTGCTTAAAGGACATAAAGATTCCCGGTATTATTCCATTAATAAAATATTAAGTGAAGAGTCAATATCGAATAAGTATTGGTAAATAGTAAGTATTGGTCAATATTGGCCATTGCAGCTTTGTGATACCACCCCTATAAGTTCAATATTAACATTTTCAACTTGTCAAAATTTTCGAAAAGAGCCAAGATTTCGATATTTCTAAGAATAGAATATTTTATAGTGCTGCTTAAAGGAGATGAAGATTCCAGGACTTATTCCATTAATAAAATATTAAGTGAAGAGTCAGCATCGAATAAGTATTGGTAAATAGTAAGTGTTGGTCAATATTGGCCACTACAGCTTTTTGATACCACTCTTTTAAGTTCAATACTAACATTTTCAACTTGTCAAAATTTTCGAGAAGGGCCAAGATTTCGTTATTTCTAAGAATACGTATATTTTATAGCCCTGCTTAAAGGACATAAAGATTCCCGGTATTATTCCATTAATAAAATATTAAGTGAAGAGTCAATATCGAATAAGTATTGGTAAATAGTAAGTATTGGTCAATATTGGCCATTGCAGCTTTGTGATACCACCCCTATAAGTTCAATATTAACATTTTCAACTTGTCAAAATTTTCGAAAAGAGCCAAGATTTCGTTATTTCTAAGAATAGAATATTTTATAGTGCTGCTTAAAGGAGATGAAGATTCCAGGACTTATTCCATTAATAAAATATTAAGTGAAGAGTCAATATCGAATAAGTATTGGTAAATAGTAAGTATTGGTCAATATTGGCCATTGCAGCTTTGTGATACCACTCCCATAAGTTGAAAACTAAAATTTCTAGATTGTAAAATTTTCGAGAAGAAGCCAGATTTCGCTATTTCTAAGAATACGTATATTTGTTAGCCCTGCTTGAACTATATGAAGATTCCAGGAATTATTCTATTAATCAAATATTCAGTGAAGAATCAATATTGAATAAGTATTGGTAATTAGTAAGTATTGGTCAATATTGGCCATTGCAGCTTTGTGATACCACTCCTTTAAGTTCAATATTAACATTCTCAACTTGTCAAAATTTTCGAGAAGAGCCAATATTTCGTTATTTCTAAGAATACGTATATTTTATAGCCCTGCTTGAACTATATGAAGATTCCAGGAATTATTCAATTAATCAAATATTCAGTGAAGAATCAATATTAAATAAGTTTTGGTAATTAGTAAGTATTGGTCAATATTGGCCACTACAGCTTTGTGATACCACTCTTTTAAGTTCAATATTAACATCCTCAACTTGTCAAAATTTTCGAGAAGAGCCAATATTTCGCTATTTCTAAGAATACGTATATTTTATAGCCCTGCTTAAACTATATGAAGATTCCAGGAATTATTCAATTAATCAAATATTCAGTGAAGAATCAATATTAAATAAGTTTTGGTAATTAGTAAGTATTGGTCAATATTGGCCACTACAGCTTTGTGATACCACTCTTTTAAGTTCAATATTAACATCCTCAACTTGTCAAAATTTTCGAGAAGAGCCAATATTTCGTTATTTCTAAGAATACGTATATTTTATAGCCCTGCTTGAACTATATGAAGATTCCAGGAATCATTCTATTAATCAAATATTCAGTGAAGAATCAATATTGAATAAGTATTGGTAATTAGTAAGTATTGGTCAATATTGGCCATTGCAGCTTTGTGATACCACTCTTTTAAGTTCAATACTAAAATTTTTCGATTGCAAAATTTTCGAGACGGAGCCAGATTTCGCTATTTCTAAGAATACGTATATTTTATAGCCCTGTTCGAAGTAAACGAAGATTCCAGTAACTGTTTTATTAATCAATTATTCACTGAAGAATCAATATCAAATAGTTTTTAGTAAATAATAAGTATTAATTAATATTAGCCGCAACAGCTTTGTGATACCACTCTTTTAAGTTCAATATTAACATTTTCAACTTGTCAAAATTTTCGAGAAGAGCCAAGATTTCGTTACTTCTAAGAATACCTATATTTTATAGCCCTGCTTGAACTATATGAAGATTCCAGGAATCATTCTATTAATAAAATATTAAGTAAAGTGTCAACATCGAATAAGTATTGGTAAATAGTAAGTATTGGTCAATATTGGCCATTGCAGCTTTGTGATACCACTCCTTTAAGTTCAATATTAACATTCTCAACTTGTCAAAATTTTCGAGAAGAGCCAATATTTCGTTATTTCTAAGAATACGTATATTTTATAGCCCTGCTTGAACTATATGAAGATTCCAGGAATTATTCAATTAATCAAATATTCAGTGAAGAATCAATATTAAATAAGTTTTGGTAATTAGTAAGTATTGGTCAATATTGGCCACTACAGCTTTGTGATACCACTCTTTTAAGTTCAATATTAACATCCTCAACTTGTCAAAATTTTCGAGAAGAGCCAATATTTCGTTATTTCTAAGAATACGTATATTTTATAGCCCTGCTTAAACTATATGAAGATTCCAGGAATTATTCAATTAATCAAATATTCAGTGAAGAATCAATATTAAATAAGTTTTGGTAATTAGTAAGTATTGGTCAATATTGGCCACTACAGCTTTGTGATACCACTCTTTTAAGTTCAATATTAACATCCTCAACTTGTCAAAATTTTCGAGAAGAGCCAATATTTCGTTATTTCTAAGAATACGTATATTTTATAGCCCTGCTTGAACTATATGAAGATTCCAGGAATTATTCTATTAATCAAATATTCAGTGAAGAATCAATATTGAATAAGTATTGGTAATTAGTAAGTATTGGTCAATATTGGCCATTGCAGCTTTGTGATACCACTCTTTTAAGTTCAATACTAAAATTTTTCGATTGCAAAATTTTCGAGACGGAGCCAGATTTCGCTATTTCTAAGAATACGTATATTTTATAGCCCTGTTCGAAGTAAACGAAGATTCCAGTAACTGTTTTATTAATCAATTATTCACTGAAGAATCAATATCAAATAGTTTTTAGTAAATAATAAGTATTAATTAATATTAGCCGCAACAGCTTTGTGATACCACTCTTTTAAGTTTAATATTAACATTTTCAACTTGTCAAAATTTTCGAGAAGAGCCAAGATTTCGTTACTTCTAAGAATACCTATATTTTATAGCCCTGCTTGAACTATATGAAGATTCCAGGAATCATTCTATTAATAAAATATTAAGTAAAGTGTCAACATCGAATAAGTATTGGTAAATAGTAAGTATTGGTCAATATTGGCCATTGCAGCTTTGTGATACCACTCTTTTAAGTTCAATATTAACATTTTCAACTTGTCAAAATTTTCGAGAAGAGCCAATATTTCGTTATTTCTAAGAATACGTAAATTTTATAGCCCTGCTTGAACTATATGAAGATTCCAGGAATCATTCTATTAATCAAATATTCAGTGAAGAATCAATATTGAATAAGTATTGGTAAATAGCAAGTATTGGTCAATATTGTCCACTACAGCTTTGTGATACCACTCCCATAAGTTGAAAACTAAAATTTGTAGATTGTAAAATTTTCGAGAAGAAGCCAGATTTCGCTATTTCTAAGAATACGTATATTTGTTAGCCCTGTTCGAAGTAAACGAAGATTCCAGTAACTGTTTTATTAATCAATTATTCACTGAAGAGTCAATATCGAATAGTTTTTAGTAAATAATAAGTATTAATTAATATTAGCCGCAACAGCTTTGTGATGTCACTCCTTTAATTTCAATATTAACATTTTCAACTTGTCAAAATTTTCGAGAAGAGCCAAGATTTCGTTATTTCTAAGAATAGAAACTTTTAAAGCCCTGCTTAAACTAGATGAAGATTCCAGGAAACATTCTATTAATAAAATATTAAGTAAAGTGTCAACATCGAATAAGTATTGGTAAATAGTAAGTGTTGGTCAATATTGGCCATTACAGCTTTTTGATACCACTCCTTTAAGTTCAATATTAACATTCTCAACTTGTCAAAATTTTCGAGAAGAGTCAAGATTTCGTTATTTCTAAGAATACGTATATTTTATAGCCCTGCTTAAACTATATGAAGATTCCAGGAATTATTCTATTAATAAAATATTAAGTGAAGAGCCAATATCGAATAAGTATTGGTAATTAGTAGGTATTGGTCAATATTGGCTATTACAGCTTTGTGATACCACTCTTTTAAGTTCAATACTAAAATTTTTCGATTGCAAAATTTTCGAGACGGAGCCAGATTTCGCTATTTCTAAGAATACGTATATTTTATAGCCCTGTTCGAAGTAAACGAAGATTCCAGTAACTGTTTTATTAATCAAATATTCAGTGAAGAATCAATATTGAATAAGTTTTGGTAAATAGCAAGTATTGGTCAATATTGTCCACTACAGCTTTGTGATACCACTCCCATAATTTGAAAACTAAAATTTGTAGATTGTAAAATTTTCGAGAAGAAGCCAGATTTCGCTATTTCTAAGAATACGTATATTTGTTAGCCCTGTTCGAAGTAAACGAAGATTCCAGTAACTGTTTTATTAATCAATTATTCACTGAAGAGTCAATATCGAATAGTTTTTAGTAAATAATAAGTATTAATTAATATTAGCCGCAACAGCTTTGTGATGTCACTCCTTTAATTTCAATATTAACATTTTCAACTTGTCAAAATTTTCGAGAAGAGCCAAGATTTCGTTATTTCTAAGAATAGAAACTTTTAAAGCCCTGCTTAAACTAGATGAAGATTCCAGGAAACATTCTATTAATAAAATATTAAGTAAAGTGTCAACATCGAATAAGTATTGGTAAATAGTAAGTGTTGGTCAATATTGGCCATTACAGCTTTTTGATACCACTCCTTTAAGTTCAATATTAACATTCTCAACTTGTCAAAATTTTCGAGAAGAGTCAAGATTTCGTTATTTCTAAGAATACGTATATTTTATAGCCCTGCTTAAACTATATGAAGATTCCAGGAATTATTCTATTAATAAAATATTAAGTGAAGAGCCAATATCGAATAAGTATTGGTAATTAGTAGGTATTGGTCAATATTGGCTATTACAGCTTTGTGATACCACTCTTTTAAGTTAAATACTAAAATTTTTCGATTGCAAAATTTTCGAGAAGGAGCCAGATTTCGCTATTTCTAAGAATACGTAAATTTTATAGCCCTGCTTGAACTATATGAAGATTCCAGGAATCATTCTATTAATCAAATATTCAGTGAAGAATCAATATTGAATAAGTATTGGTAAATAGCAAGTATTGGTCAATATTGTCCACTACAGCTTTGTGATACCACTCCCATAAGTTGAAAACTAAAATTTGTAGATTGTAAAATTTTCGAGAAGAAGCCAGATTTCGCTATTTCTAAGAATACGTATATTTGTTAGCCCTGTTCGAAGTAAACGAAGATTCCAGTAACTGTTTTATTAATCAATTATTCACTGAAGAGTCAATATCGAATAGTTTTTAGTAAATAATAAGTATTAATTAATATTAGCCGCAACAGCTTTGTGATGTCACTCCTTTAATTTCAATATTAACATTTTCAACTTGTCAAAATTTTCGTGAAGAGCCAAGATTTCGTTATTTCTAAGAATACGTATATTTTATAGCCCTGCTTGAACTATATGAAGATTCCAGGAATTATTCTATTAATCAAATATTCAGTGAAGAGTCAATATTGAATAAGTATTGGTAATTAGTAGTTGGTCAATATTGGCCATTGCAGCTTTGTGATACCACTCCTTTAAGTTCAATATTAACATTCTCAACTTGTCAAAATTTTCGAGAAGAGTCAAGATTTCGTTATTTCTAAGAATACGTATATTTTATAGCCCTGCTTAAACTATATGAAGATTCCAGGAATTATTCTATTAATAAAATATTAAGTGAAGAGCCAATATCGAATAAGTATTGGTAATTAGTAGGTATTGGTCAATATTGGCTATTACAGCTTTGTGATACCACTCTTTTAAGTTCAATACTAAAATTTTTCGATTGCAAAATTTTCGAGAAGGAGCCAGATTTCGCTATTTCTAAGAATACGTAAATTTTATAGCCCTGCTTGAACTATATGAAGATTCCAGGAATCATTCTATTAATCAAATATTCAGTGAAGAATCAATATTGAATAAGTTTTGGTAAATAGCAAGTATTGGTCAATATTGTCCACTACAGCTTTGTGATACCACTCCCATAAGTTGAAAACTAAAATTTCTAGATTGTAAAATTTTCGAGAAGAAGCCAGATTTCGCTATTTCTAAGAATACGTATATTTGTTAGCCCTGTTCGAAGTAAACGAAGATTCCAGTAACTGTTTTATTAATCAATTATTCACTGAAGAGTCAATATCGAATAGTTTTTAGTAAATAATAAGTATTAATTAATATTAGCCGCAACAGCTTTGTGATGTCACTCCTTTAATTTCAATATTAACATTTTCAACTTGTCAAAATTTTCGTGAAGAGCCAAGATTTCGTTATTTCTAAGAATACGTATATTTTATAGCCCTGCTTGAACTATATGAAGATTCCAGGAATTATTCTATTAATCAAATATTCAGTGAAGAGTCAATATTGAATAAGTATTGGTAATTAGTAAGTATTGGTCAATATTGGCCATTGCAGCTTTGTGATACCACTCCTTTAAGTTCAATATTAACATTCTCAACTTGTCAAAATTTTCGAGAAGAGTCAAGATTTCGTTATTTCTAAGAATACGTATATTTTATAGCCCTGCTTAAACTATATGAAGATTCCAAAAATTATTCTATTAATAAAATATTAAGTGAAGAGCCAATATCGAATAAGTATTGGTAATTAGTAGGTATTGGTCAATATTGGCTATTACAGCTTTGTGATACCACTCTTTTAAGTTCAATACTAAAATTTTTCGATTGCAAAATTTTCGAGAAGGAGCCAGATTTCGCTATTTCTAAGAATACGTAAATTTTATAGCCCTGCTTGAACTATATGAAGATTCCAGGAATCATTCTATTAATCAAATATTCAGTGAAGAATCAATATTGAATAAGTATTGGTAAATAGCAAGTATTGGTCAATATTGTCCACTACAGCTTTGTGATACCACTCCCATAAGTTGAAAACTAAAATTTGTAGATTGTAAAATTTTCGAGAAGAAGCCAGATTTCGCTATTTCTAAGTGTTGTTTTAATGAAAACACCAGAAGTTCAAGCAAAAGATTTATTGAACAGAACATAAGAAATTAGCATTTATATATATAAAGAAAAGGAAACTTAATTAATTGATTGACCATGAACAACGATCTTGTTCGACATCGGTTGACTTCTGTATTCTAACCCAGCAGACAACTAGCAGCTATAGTAATGTTCTATCAACATCGACTATACTATATTGCCAGACTGCCAAGTTGCTTTTCAACACCCGCTCTCAATTTGAGCAGTCTTCGCTAAACCCAAACTTTTAATATGCTTCTCAAACAAGACTGGACTTACTATTTTAGTAAATACATCGGCTGGTTGGTTCTTGCTATCTATATACTCAATATTCAACACTTTTCTTTCAACTAAGTTCTTGAGAAAATTGTATTTGATGTCGATATGTTTGGTACGTTTATGATCTGGCCTCTTGGTTAATTTTATACATGATTGATTATCTTCATAAATTGTAAAAGACTGCTTGATAAACCCAAGATCACACATTACCTTAGATATCCACATTCCTTCTTTAGACGCTTCTGACAAAGCAACATATTCTGCTTCAGTTGAAGACATAGCCACTGAAGTTTGTTTTTTAGTACCCCAGCTTACCAGTGAATCAAACACCTTGAAAATGTAACCAGATGTAGACTTTCGATCAGTCGAATCACCAGCCCAGTCTGAATCAGCAAAACCCGTCAAAACACCTTCATTAGACCTATGATAAAACAACTCATAGTCAATGGTTCCTTTAATATAACGTAAGATTCTTTTAAGACACATCCAAAGTTGTTTGGATGGTTTATCTTGAAATCTACTGCACAAGTTCAATGCTTGACAAAGATCAGGACGTGTACCCAGCATTGCATACATTAAGCATCCAATCAGTTCTCTGATAGGTAAATTTTTAACTTCATCCATTTCTGTATCAGAAACTGCCTCATCCAATTTTGTTCCCAGTGACATTGGCGAACTGACACTCTTGCAATCAGACATATTGAATTTTCTTAAAACTTGTTCCAAATAACTTTTCTGATTCAGGTACATCCCCTTGCTATTCCTTTGAATACTTATACCAAGAAAATAATTCAACTTTCCTAAATCTTGCATTTTAAATTCATTACTCAGACTTTGCTTCGTTTTATCTATCAATTCTTGTCTATTACTAGCTATTATTATGTCATCTACGTAAAGTAGAACAAAGATTAGTCCATCTTCCAAAAATTTTGTATATAAGCATGAATCATTTTCTGACCTCGAAAAATTTAACTTACTCATAAAATTATCAAACCTTTTATTCCAGCAATAAGGAGCTTGTTTCAAACCGTATAATGCTTTATTAAGTTTACAAACTTTGTTTTTACTACATTCAACCCCTTCAGGAATTTGCATATACAGATTTTCTTTTAATTTTCCATGAAGAAATGCAGATTCAACATCCATCTGCACAGCAAGCAAATTCAAATGGTTTATTGCAGATAATAATATTCGAACAGTACTTAATCTAGCTACTGGTGAATAAGTTTCTTCATAATCAAATCCCTTTTGTTGCATGAAACCTTTAGCTACTAATCTAGCTTTATACTTCTTAATTTTACCAATTTCATTTTTCTTAAGACGAAAAACCCATTTACTTTGTATAAGCTTTACATTTTCTGGTTTATCTACCAAAGTCCATGTTCCATTATCTCTTAGGCTTTGCAATTCAGTCTCTACTGCCTTTTTCCACTGAGAGTAATCATCTCTACATTTTGCATCTTGCAAACTTTCTGGACAATCTTCTAAACAAGCTTCAGCACTCATAACAGAATTATCTAAATCATAATCTTGAAACCACACAGGATCTTTTCTAACTCTGGTACTTTTCCTATTTCCAGTTTCATCATCATTCAGTTCATTTTGATAACAATCATCAGAGGTATCACTGTCATTTGTCTCACTATCAGAATCAACATCATAGAAATCATCACTATTTAGTTCACTATTAGAATTGACATCATTAGAATTTTCGTCAGTTAAATGGCTGTCAGTAGCCCTATTTGTTTCTTCAGCATCTGACACTTTAATAACAGTATTTTTATCTTTAATAAATTTATTTTCATCAAAAACGACATCTCTTGCAACTTTCACAGCATGTGTTTCTGGATTCCACAATTTATAACCATTTCTTGTATAACCAATCATAATCAATTTCTCACCTCTCGGATCTAATTTACTGCTTAATTTTTCTTTTGGAATTCGCGCATACGCAGTACACCCAAATACCCTTAGATTGCTTAAATCTGGTTTCTTACCATAAAATCTCTGAGCAGGGGTTACATTAGCAGGTAATACACTTGTTGGGCAGCGATTAGATATATACGTTGCACAGAGCACAGCTTCACCCCACATGAACTTGGGTATATTCGATTCCAATACCATTGATCTGGCTCTATCAATTAGTGTTCTATTATACCTCTCTGCAACACCATTTAACTCAGGTGTATAAGGTATTGTATACTGAAGTTGAATTCCTTTATTTTTACAAAACACATTAAACTCCTTTGAAACATATTCCCTTCCATTATCAGAGCGAAATTTAATAATTTTACAATTAAACAGATTTGTAACCAAAGCATAATATTCTCTGAAGCATCTAAATACTTCACTTTTATTTTTAATTAAATATACAATACAAAAATGAGTATAATCATCAAGAAATGTTACAAAATACCTGTTACCATCATATGTTGTTGGTGTTATTGGACCACATACATCACTATGGACTAGTTCTAATGGCTTACTTGATCTGACTTTTCTACTTTTATTAAATGGTTGTTTATTATTTTTGCTAAGTGCACATACACTACATACATCTATACATTTTGACGCAAGTGGCTTTATACCATGTACCATGTTGTTGTTTGACAATTTAAAAACATTCGCATAACCCAAATGACCTAATCTTCTATGCAACAGTGACAAATCCACCTGATTATTTTCCTTGCATAAATTAGCTTGCGAATTTTTATATACATACTTCAGCCTAACCTCAAACATATTATTTATTCTCTTTCCAAGAATCAAATCATCAGAATCCTTTGAAATTCTAACATTCACTTTATCAAAGATAACTTTGTAACCTTTTGAAACTAATTTATGTACAGATAATAAATTATGACGAAGCCCTTCTACATACAAAACATCCTTAATTGTTACAACAGTGTTGCCTAACACAACATTAATATTTCCGGATTGTTTTGCAATGAGAAATTCATTTGTTTTTGCAACAAATATCTTTATTGGATTTTTTAATACTTTAGAATTTATAAAGTTTTTACTCGATTTTGCCATATGATCAGTTGCAGCTGAATCTACATACCATACAGTCTCAACATTGCCCAATTCCTGAACACTAGCTTGATAGGTGTTTACTAAAAATGCCGTACCAGCTTCTGCATAATTGGCTTTTCTTTTTAAATATCTGCATTCTGATTTCTTATGACCTAGCTTTTTACAATGATAACATCTGATATTGGTTAATGATCTGAATTTTGGTTTTTCATTTCCTAGAACAGAATTCGAGGAGAAAGCAGCATTATTCGATTCATACCTAGTATTATTTTGATTCATTTGTTTCATCTCAAAATCCAACAGTTTTCCTTTCACAAATTCCAAAGTTAATTTTTCAGTTTCTAAAGTTTCTAGAGCTGTTACAATATTGTCAAATGATTTTGGTAGACTTAATAACAAATGGCAAACAACATCAATTTCTTCCAATTTTCCACCAACCGACCTTAATTCCCGGACAGTTTCATCCAATTTCAAAAAAAGATTTTCTAGTCGTTGGTTTTCTTGTAATCGTAAAGTCAACAATTTCTTTCTTAGATATAACTGACTCGCCATTCCCTTTCTTTGATATATACCAGCTAAACTTACCCACATATCATAGGCTGTATTTTTATCTTTTACATGTTGTAGCTGAGAATTTCCAATACATTGAATAAGTATCGATTTACATTTCTTATCTTTTTTATCAAATTCCTCATCAGGATTCTCTCTTTTGCATTCAATACAGTGTTTCACTTCATACTGATCAAGAATCACCTCCATTCTAAACTTCCAATGATCATAATCAGTACCATCAAATTGAACTATGCCATACTTTTCAGTTCCACCAGAACCAAAGATCAAACTTGACGCCATTTTATTTTGTCTCGCCTTATCACCAAAATAAAATAATTACTTACAACAATCTTGTATCAATTTTGTACAACCAGCGAATCTGGGCCCATAACCTGTTGTTTTAATGAAAACACCAGAAGTTCAAGCAAAAGATTTATTGAACAGAACATAAGAAATTAGCATTTATATATATAAAGAAAAGGAAACTTAATTAATTGATTGACCATGAACAACGATCTTGTTCGACATCGGTTGACTTCTGTATTCTAACCCAGCAGACAACTAGCAGCTATAGTAATGTTCTATCAACATCGACTATACTATATTGCCAGACTGCCAAGTTGCTTTTCAACACTAAGAATACGTATATTTGTTAGCCCTGTTCGAAGTAAACGAAGATTCCAGTAACTGTTTTATTAATCAATTATTCACTGAAGAGTCAATATCGAATAGTTTTTAGTAAATAATAAGTATTAATTAATATTAGCCGCAACAGCTTTGTGATGTCACCACTTTAATTTCAATATTAACATTTTCAACTTGTCAAAATTTTCGAGAAGAGTCAAGATTTCGTTATTTCTAAGAATACGTATATTTTATAGCCCTGCTTAAACTATATGAAGATTCCAAAAATTATTCTATTAATAAAATATTAAGTAAAGTGTCAACATCGAATAAGTATTGGTAAATAGTAAGTGTTGGTCAATATTGGCCATTACAGCTTTTTGATACCACTCCTTTAAGTTCAATATTAACATTCTCAACTTGTCAAAATTTTCGAGAAGAGTCAAGATTTCGTTATTTCTAAGAATACGTATATTTTATAGCCCTGCTTAAACTATATGAAGATTCCAGGAATTATTCTATTAATAAAATATTAAGTGAAGAGCCAATATCGAATAAGTATTGGTAATTAGTAGGTATTGGTCAATATTGGCTATTACAGCTTTGTGATACCACTCTTTTAAGTTAAATACTAAAATTTTTCGATTGCAAAATTTTCGAGAAGGAGCCAGATTTCGCTATTTCTAAGAATACGTAAATTTTATAGCCCTGCTTGAACTATATGAAGATTCCAGGAATCATTCTATTAATCAAATATTCAGTGAAGAATCAATATTGAATAAGTATTGGTAAATAGCAAGTATTGGTCAATATTGTCCACTACAGCTTTGTGATACCACTCCCATAAGTTGAAAACTAAAATTTGTAGATTGTAAAATTTTCGAGAAGAAGCCAGATTTCGCTATTTCTAAGAATACGTATATTTGTTAGCCCTGTTCGAAGTAAACGAAGATTCCAGTAACTGTTTTATTAATCAATTATTCACTGAAGAGTCAATATCGAATAGTTTTTAGTAAATAATAAGTATTAATTAATATTAGCCGCAACAGCTTTGTGATGTCACTCCTTTAATTTCAATATTAACATTTTCAACTTGTCAAAATTTTCGTGAAGAGCCAAGATTTCGTTATTTCTAAGAATACGTATATTTTATAGCCCTGCTTGAACTATATGAAGATTCCAGGAATTATTCTATTAATCAAATATTCAGTGAAGAGTCAATATTGAATAAGTATTGGTAATTAGTAGTTGGTCAATATTGGCCATTGCAGCTTTGTGATACCACTCCTTTAAGTTCAATATTAACATTCTCAACTTGTCAAAATTTTCGAGAAGAGTCAAGATTTCGTTATTTCTAAGAATACGTATATTTTATAGCCCTGCTTAAACTATATGAAGATTCCAGGAATTATTCTATTAATAAAATATTAAGTGAAGAGCCAATATCGAATAAGTATTGGTAATTAGTAGGTATTGGTCAATATTGGCTATTACAGCTTTGTGATACCACTCTTTTAAGTTCAATACTAAAATTTTTCGATTGCAAAATTTTCGAGAAGGAGCCAGATTTCGCTATTTCTAAGAATACGTAAATTTTATAGCCCTGCTTGAACTATATGAAGATTCCAGGAATCATTCTATTAATCAAATATTCAGTGAAGAATCAATATTGAATAAGTTTTGGTAAATAGCAAGTATTGGTCAATATTGTCCACTACAGCTTTGTGATACCACTCCCATAAGTTGAAAACTAAAATTTCTAGATTGTAAAATTTTCGAGAAGAAGCCAGATTTCGCTATTTCTAAGAATACGTATATTTGTTAGCCCTGTTCGAAGTAAACGAAGATTCCAGTAACTGTTTTATTAATCAATTATTCACTGAAGAGTCAATATCGAATAGTTTTTAGTAAATAATAAGTATTAATTAATATTAGCCGCAACAGCTTTGTGATGTCACTCCTTTAATTTCAATATTAACATTTTCAACTTGTCAAAATTTTCGTGAAGAGCCAAGATTTCGTTATTTCTAAGAATACGTATATTTTATAGCCCTGCTTGAACTATATGAAGATTCCAGGAATTATTCTATTAATCAAATATTCAGTGAAGAGTCAATATTGAATAAGTATTGGTAATTAGTAAGTATTGGTCAATATTGGCCATTGCAGCTTTGTGATACCACTCCTTTAAGTTCAATATTAACATTCTCAACTTGTCAAAATTTTCGAGAAGAGTCAAGATTTCGTTATTTCTAAGAATACGTATATTTTATAGCCCTGCTTAAACTATATGAAGATTCCAAAAATTATTCTATTAATAAAATATTAAGTGAAGAGCCAATATCGAATAAGTATTGGTAATTAGTAGGTATTGGTCAATATTGGCTATTACAGCTTTGTGATACCACTCTTTTAAGTTCAATACTAAAATTTTTCGATTGCAAAATTTTCGAGAAGGAGCCAGATTTCGCTATTTCTAAGAATACGTAAATTTTATAGCCCTGCTTGAACTATATGAAGATTCCAGGAATCATTCTATTAATCAAATATTCAGTGAAGAATCAATATTGAATAAGTTTTGGTAAATAGCAAGTATTGGTCAATATTGTCCACTACAGCTTTGTGATACCACTCCCATAAGTTGAAAACTAAAATTTGTAGATTGTAAAATTTTCGAGAAGAAGCCAGATTTCGCTATTTCTAAGAATACGTATATTTGTTAGCCCTGTTCGAAGTAAACGAAGATTCCAGTAACTGTTTTATTAATCAATTATTCACTGAAGAGTCAATATCGAATAGTTTTTAGTAAATAATAAGTATTAATTAATATTAGCCGCAACAGCTTTGTGATGTCACCACTTTAATTTCAATATTAACATTTTCAACTTGTCAAAATTTTCGAGAAGAGCCAAGATTTCGTTATTTCTAAGAATAGAAACTTTTATAGCCCTGCTTAAACTAGATGAAGATTCCAGGAAACATTCTATTAATAAAATATTCAGTGAAGAATCAATATTGAATAAGTATTGGTAATTAGTAGTTGGTCAATATTGGCCATTGCAGCTTTGTGATACCACTCCTTTAAGTTCAATATTAACATTCTCAACTTGTCAAAATTTTCGAGAAGAGTCAAGATTTCGTTATTTCTAAGAATACGTATATTTTATAGCCCTGCTTAAACTATATGAAGATTCCAGGAATTATTCTATTAATAAAATATTAAGTGAAGAGCCAATATCGAATAAGTATTGGTAATTAGTAGGTATTGGTCAATATTGGCTATTACAGCTTTGTGATACCACTCTTTTAAGTTCAATACTAAAATTTTTCGATTGCAAAATTTTCGAGAAGGAGCCAGATTTCGCTATTTCTAAGAATACGTAAATTTTATAGCCCTGCTTGAACTATATGAAGATTCCAGGAATCATTCTATTAATCAAATATTCAGTGAAGAATCAATATTGAATAAGTTTTGGTAAATAGCAAGTATTGGTCAATATTGTCCACTACAGCTTTGTGATACCACTCCCATAAGTTGAAAACTAAAATTTCTAGATTGTAAAATTTTCGAGAAGAAGCCAGATTTCGCTATTTCTAAGAATACGTATATTTGTTAGCCCTGTTCGAAGTAAACGAAGATTCCAGTAACTGTTTTATTAATCAATTATTCACTGAAGAGTCAATATCGAATAGTTTTTAGTAAATAATAAGTATTAATTAATATTAGCCGCAACAGCTTTGTGATGTCACTCCTTTAATTTCAATATTAACATTTTCAACTTGTCAAAATTTTCGAGAAGAGCCAATATTTCGTTATTTCTAAGAATACGTATATTTTATAGCCCTGCTTAAACTATATGAAGATTCCAGGAATTATTCTATTAATAAAATATTAAGTGAAGAGCCAATATCGAATAAGTATTGGAAATTAGTAGGTATTGGTCAATATTGGCTATTACAGCTTTGTGATACCACTCTTTTAAGTTCAATACTAAAATTTTTCGATTGCAAAATTTTCGAGAAGGAGCCAGATTTCGCTATTTCTAAGAATACGTAAATTTTATAGCCCTGCTTGAACTATATGAACATTCCAGGAATCATTCTATTAATCAAATATTCAGTGAAGAATCAATATTGAATAAGTTTTGGTAAATAGCAAGTATTGGTCAATATTGTCCACTACAGCTTTGTGATACCACTCCCATAAGTTGAAAACTAAAATTTCTAGATTGTAAAATTTTCGAGAAGAAGCCAGATTTCGCTATTTCTAAGAATACGTATATTTGTTAGCCCTGTTCGAAGTAAACGAAGATTCCAGTAACTGTTTTATTAATCAAATATTCAGTGAAGAATCAATATTGAATAAGTTTTGGTAAATAGCAAGTATTGGTCAATATTGTCCACTACAGCTTTGTGATACCACTCCCATAATTTGAAAACTAAAATTTGTAGATTGTAAAATTTTCGAGAAGAAGCCAGATTTCGCTATTTCTAAGAATACGTATATTTGTTAGCCCTGTTCGAAGTAAACGAAGATTCCAGTAACTGTTTTATTAATCAATTATTCACTGAAGAGTCAATATCGAATAGTTTTTAGTAAATAATAAGTATTAATTAATATTAGCCGCAACAGCTTTGTGATGTCACTCCTTTAATTTCAATATTAACATTTTCAACTTGTCAAAATTTTCGAGAAGAGCCAAGATTTCGTTATTTCTAAGAATAGAAACTTTTAAAGCCCTGCTTAAACTAGATGAAGATTCCAGGAAACATTCTATTAATAAAATATTAAGTAAAGTGTCAACATCGAATAAGTATTGGTAAATAGTAAGTGTTGGTCAATATTGGCCATTACAGCTTTTTGATACCACTCCTTTAAGTTCAATATTAACATTCTCAACTTGTCAAAATTTTCGAGAAGAGTCAAGATTTCGTTATTTCTAAGAATACGTATATTTTATAGCCCTGCTTAAACTATATGAAGATTCCAGGAATTATTCTATTAATAAAATATTAAGTGAAGAGCCAATATCGAATAAGTATTGGTAATTAGTAGGTATTGGTCAATATTGGCTATTACAGCTTTGTGATACCACTCTTTTAAGTTAAATACTAAAATTTTTCGATTGCAAAATTTTCGAGAAGGAGCCAGATTTCGCTATTTCTAAGAATACGTAAATTTTATAGCCCTGCTTGAACTATATGAAGATTCCAGGAATCATTCTATTAATCAAATATTCAGTGAAGAATCAATATTGAATAAGTATTGGTAAATAGCAAGTATTGGTCAATATTGTCCACTACAGCTTTGTGATACCACTCCCATAAGTTGAAAACTAAAATTTGTAGATTGTAAAATTTTCGAGAAGAAGCCAGATTTCGCTATTTCTAAGAATACGTATATTTGTTAGCCCTGTTCGAAGTAAACGAAGATTCCAGTAACTGTTTTATTAATCAATTATTCACTGAAGAGTCAATATCGAATAGTTTTTAGTAAATAATAAGTATTAATTAATATTAGCCGCAACAGCTTTGTGATGTCACTCCTTTAATTTCAATATTAACATTTTCAACTTGTCAAAATTTTCGTGAAGAGCCAAGATTTCGTTATTTCTAAGAATACGTATATTTTATAGCCCTGCTTGAACTATATGAAGATTCCAGGAATTATTCTATTAATCAAATATTCAGTGAAGAGTCAATATTGAATAAGTATTGGTAATTAGTAGTTGGTCAATATTGGCCATTGCAGCTTTGTGATACCACTCCTTTAAGTTCAATATTAACATTCTCAACTTGTCAAAATTTTCGAGAAGAGTCAAGATTTCGTTATTTCTAAGAATACGTATATTTTATAGCCCTGCTTAAACTATATGAAGATTCCAGGAATTATTCTATTAATAAAATATTAAGTGAAGAGCCAATATCGAATAAGTATTGGTAATTAGTAGGTATTGGTCAATATTGGCTATTACAGCTTTGTGATACCACTCTTTTAAGTTCAATACTAAAATTTTTCGATTGCAAAATTTTCGAGAAGGAGCCAGATTTCGCTATTTCTAAGAATACGTAAATTTTATAGCCCTGCTTGAACTATATGAAGATTCCAGGAATCATTCTATTAATCAAATATTCAGTGAAGAATCAATATTGAATAAGTTTTGGTAAATAGCAAGTATTGGTCAATATTGTCCACTACAGCTTTGTGATACCACTCCCATAAGTTGAAAACTAAAATTTCTAGATTGTAAAATTTTCGAGAAGAAGCCAGATTTCGCTATTTCTAAGAATACGTATATTTGTTAGCCCTGTTCGAAGTAAACGAAGATTCCAGTAACTGTTTTATTAATCAATTATTCACTGAAGAGTCAATATCGAATAGTTTTTAGTAAATAATAAGTATTAATTAATATTAGCCGCAACAGCTTTGTGATGTCACTCCTTTAATTTCAATATTAACATTTTCAACTTGTCAAAATTTTCGTGAAGAGCCAAGATTTCGTTATTTCTAAGAATACGTATATTTTATAGCCCTGCTTGAACTATATGAAGATTCCAGGAATTATTCTATTAATCAAATATTCAGTGAAGAGTCAATATTGAATAAGTATTGGTAATTAGTAAGTATTGGTCAATATTGGCCATTGCAGCTTTGTGATACCACTCCTTTAAGTTCAATATTAACATTCTCAACTTGTCAAAATTTTCGAGAAGAGTCAAGATTTCGTTATTTCTAAGAATACGTATATTTTATAGCCCTGCTTAAACTATATGAAGATTCCAAAAATTATTCTATTAATAAAATATTAAGTGAAGAGCCAATATCGAATAAGTATTGGTAATTAGTAGGTATTGGTCAATATTGGCTATTACAGCTTTGTGATACCACTCTTTTAAGTTCAATACTAAAATTTTTCGATTGCAAAATTTTCGAGAAGGAGCCAGATTTCGCTATTTCTAAGAATACGTAAATTTTATAGCCCTGCTTGAACTATATGAAGATTCCAGGAATCATTCTATTAATCAAATATTCAGTGAAGAATCAATATTGAATAAGTTTTGGTAAATAGCAAGTATTGGTCAATATTGTCCACTACAGCTTTGTGATACCACTCCCATAAGTTGAAAACTAAAATTTGTAGATTGTAAAATTTTCGAGAAGAAGCCAGATTTCGCTATTTCTAAGAATACGTATATTTGTTAGCCCTGTTCGAAGTAAACGAAGATTCCAGTAACTGTTTTATTAATCAATTATTCACTGAAGAGTCAATATCGAATAGTTTTTAGTAAATAATAAGTATTAATTAATATTAGCCGCAACAGCTTTGTGATGTCACCACTTTAATTTCAATATTAACATTTTCAACTTGTCAAAATTTTCGAGAAGAGCCAAGATTTCGTTATTTCTAAGAATAGAAACTTTTATAGCCCTGCTTAAACTAGATGAAGATTCCAGGAAACATTCTATTAATAAAATATTCAGTGAAGAATCAATATTGAATAAGTATTGGTAATTAGTAGTTGGTCAATATTGGCCATTGCAGCTTTGTGATACCACTCCTTTAAGTTCAATATTAACATTCTCAACTTGTCAAAATTTTCGAGAAGAGTCAAGATTTCGTTATTTCTAAGAATACGTATATTTTATAGCCCTGCTTAAACTATATGAAGATTCCAGGAATTATTCTATTAATAAAATATTAAGTGAAGAGCCAATATCGAATAAGTATTGGTAATTAGTAGGTATTGGTCAATATTGGCTATTACAGCTTTGTGATACCACTCTTTTAAGTTCAATACTAAAATTTTTCGATTGCAAAATTTTCGAGAAGGAGCCAGATTTCGCTATTTCTAAGAATACGTAAATTTTATAGCCCTGCTTGAACTATATGAAGATTCCAGGAATCATTCTATTAATCAAATATTCAGTGAAGAATCAATATTGAATAAGTTTTGGTAAATAGCAAGTATTGGTCAATATTGTCCACTACAGCTTTGTGATACCACTCCCATAAGTTGAAAACTAAAATTTCTAGATTGTAAAATTTTCGAGAAGAAGCCAGATTTCGCTATTTCTAAGAATACGTATATTTGTTAGCCCTGTTCGAAGTAAACGAAGATTCCAGTAACTGTTTTATTAATCAATTATTCACTGAAGAGTCAATATCGAATAGTTTTTAGTAAATAATAAGTATTAATTAATATTAGCCGCAACAGCTTTGTGATGTCACTCCTTTAATTTCAATATTAACATTTTCAACTTGTCAAAATTTTCGAGAAGAGCCAATATTTCGTTATTTCTAAGAATACGTATATTTTATAGCCCTGCTTAAACTATATGAAGATTCCAGGAATTATTCTATTAATAAAATATTAAGTGAAGAGCCAATATCGAATAAGTATTGGAAATTAGTAGGTATTGGTCAATATTGGCTATTACAGCTTTGTGATACCACTCTTTTAAGTTCAATACTAAAATTTTTCGATTGCAAAATTTTCGAGAAGGAGCCAGATTTCGCTATTTCTAAGAATACGTAAATTTTATAGCCCTGCTTGAACTATATGAAGATTCCAGGAATCATTCTATTAATCAAATATTCAGTGAAGAATCAATATTGAATAAGTTTTGGTAAATAGCAAGTATTGGTCAATATTGTCCACTACAGCTTTGTGATACCACTCCCATAAGTTGAAAACTAAAATTTGTAGATTGTAAAATTTTCGAGAAGAAGCCAGATTTCGCTATTTCTAAGAATACGTATATTTGTTAGCCCTGTTCGAAGTAAACGAAGATTCCAGTAACTGTTTTATTAATCAATTATTCACTGAAGAGTCAATATCGAATAGTTTTTAGTAAATAATAAGTATTAATTAATATTAGCCGCAACAGCTTTGTGATGTCACCACTTTAATTTCAATATTAACATTTTCAACTTGTCAAAATTTTCGAGAAGAGCCAAGATTTCGTTATTTCTAAGAATAGAAACTTTTATAGCCCTGCTTAAACTAGATGAAGATTCCAGGAAACATTCTATTAATAAAATATTCAGTGAAGAATCAATATTGAATAAGTATTGGTAATTAGTAGTTGGTCAATATTGGCCATTGCAGCTTTGTGATACCACTCCTTTAAGTTCAATATTAACATTCTCAACTTGTCAAAATTTTCGAGAAGAGTCAAGATTTCGTTATTTCTAAGAATACGTATATTTTATAGCCCTGCTTAAACTATATGAAGATTCCAGGAATTATTCTATTAATAAAATATTAAGTGAAGAGCCAATATCGAATAAGTATTGGTAATTAGTAGGTATTGGTCAATATTGGCTATTACAGCTTTGTGATACCACTCTTTTAAGTTCAATACTAAAATTTTTCGATTGCAAAATTTTCGAGAAGGAGCCAGATTTCGCTATTTCTAAGAATACGTAAATTTTATAGCCCTGCTTGAACTATATGAAGATTCCAGGAATCATTCTATTAATCAAATATTCAGTGAAGAATCAATATTGAATAAGTTTTGGTAAATAGCAAGTATTGGTCAATATTGTCCACTACAGCTTTGTGATACCACTCCCATAAGTTGAAAACTAAAATTTCTAGATTGTAAAATTTTCGAGAAGAAGCCAGATTTCGCTATTTCTAAGAATACGTATATTTGTTAGC
The DNA here is from genome assembly GCA_949748235.1 of Platypus cylindrus. Classification (NCBI taxonomy): domain Eukaryota; kingdom Metazoa; phylum Arthropoda; class Insecta; order Coleoptera; family Curculionidae; genus Platypus; species Platypus cylindrus. The sequence goes on along the minus strand of CATIYE010000003.1, from coordinate 214,850 downwards.
CCTGTTCGAAGTAAACGAAGATTCCAGTAACTGTTTTATTAATCAATTATTCACTGAAGAGTCAATATCGAATAGTTTTTAGTAAATAATAAGTATTAATTAATATTAGCCGCAACAGCTTTGTGATGTCACTCCTTTAATTTCAATATTAACATTTTCAACTTGTCAAAATTTTCGAGAAGAGCCAAGATTTCGTTATTTCTAAGAATAGAAACTTTTATAGCCCTGCTTAAACTATATGAAGATTCCAGGAATTATTCTATTAATAAAATATTAAGTAAAGGCTCAACATCGAATATGTATTGGTAAATAGTAAGTGTTGGTCAATATTGGCCATTACAGCTTTTTGATACCACCCCTTTAAGTTCAATTCTAAAATTTTTCGATTGCAAAATTTTCGACACGCAGCCAGATTTCGCTATTTCTAAGAATACGTATATTTTATAGCCCTGTTCGAAGTAATCGAAGATTCCAGTAACTGTTTTATTAATCAATTATTCACTGAAGAGTCAATATCGAATAGTTTTTAGTAAATAATAAGTATTAATTAATATTAGCCGCAACAGCTTTGTGATGTCACTCCTTTAATTTCAATATTAACATTTTCAACTTGTCAAAATTTTCGTGAAGAGCCAAGATTTCGTTATTTCTAAGAATACGTATATTTTATAGCCCTGCTTGAACTATATGAAGATTCCAGGAATTATTCTATTAATCAAATATTCAGTGAAGAATCAATATTGAATAAGTATTGGTAATTAGTAAGTATTGGTCAATATTGGCCATTGCAGCTTTGTGATACCACTCCTTTAAGTTCAATATTAACATTCTCAACTTGTCAAAATTTTCGAGAAGAGTCAAGATTTCGTTATTTCTAAGAATACGTATATTTTATAGCCCTGCTTAAACTATATGAAGATTCCAGGAATTATTCTATTAATAAAATATTAAGTGAAGAGCCAATATCGAATAAGTATTGGTAATTAGTATGTATTGGTTAATATTGGCTATTACAGCTTTGTGATACCACTCTTTTAAGTTCAATACTAAAATTTTTCGATTGCAAAATTTTCGAGAAGGAGCCAGATTTCGCTATTTCTAAGAATACGTAAATTTTATAGCCCTGCTTGAACTATATGAAGATTCCAGGAATCATTCTATTAATCAAATATTCAGTGAAGAATCAATATTGAATAAGTTTTGGTAAATAGCAAGTATTGGTCAATATTGTCCACTACAGCTTTGTGATACCACTCCCATAAGTTGAAAACTAAAATTTCTAGATTGTAAAATTTTCGAGAAGAAGCCAGATTTCGCTATTTCTAAGAATACGTATATTTGTTAGCCCTGTTCGAAGTAAACGAAGATTCCAGTAACTGTTTTATTAATCAATTATTCACTGAAGAGTCAATATCGAATAGTTTTTAGTAAATAATAAGTATTAATTAATATTAGCCGCAACAGCTTTGTGATGTCACTCCTTTAATTTCAATATTAACATTTTCAACTTGTCAAAATTTTCGAGAAGAGCCAAGATTTCGTTATTTCTAAGAATAGAAACTTTTATAGCCCTGCTTAAACTAGATGAAGATTCCAGGAAACATTCTATTAATAAAATATTCAGTGAAGAATCAATATTGAATAAGTATTGGTAATTAGTAAGTATTGGTCAATATTGGCCATTGCAGCTTTGTGATACCACTCCTTTAAGTTCAATATTAACATTCTCAACTTGTCAAAATTTTCGAGAAGAGTCAAGATTTCGTTATTTCTAAGAATACGTATATTTTATAGCCCTGCTTAAACTATATGAAGATTCCAGGAATTATTCTATTAATAAAATATTAAGTGAAGAGCCTATATCGAATAAGTATTGGTAATTAGTAGGTATTGGTCAATATTGGCTATTACAGCTTTGTGATACCACTCTTTTAAGTTCAATACTAAAACTTTTCGATTGCAAAATTTTCGAGACGGAGCCAGATTTCGCTATTTCTAAGAATACGTAAATTTTATAGCCCTGCTTGAACTATATGAAGATTCCAGGAATCATTCTATTAATCAAATATTCAGTGAAGAATCAATATTGAATAAGTTTTGGTAAATAGCAAGTATTGGTCAATATTGTCCACTACAGCTTTGTGATACCACTCCCATAAGTTGAAAACTAAAATTTGTAGATTGTAAAATTTTCGAGAAGAAGCCAGATTTCGCTATTTCTAAGAATACGTATATTTGTTAGCCCTGTTCGAAGTAAACGAAGATTCCAGTAACTGTTTTATTAATCAATTATTCACTGAAGAGTCAATATCGAATAGTTTTTAGTAAATAATAAGTATTAATTAATATTAGCCGCAACAGCTTTGTGATGTTACTCCTTTAATTTCAATATTAACATTTTCAACTTGTCAAAATTTTCGTGAAGAGCCAAGATTTCGTTATTTCTAAGAATAGAAACTTTTAAAGCCCTGCTTAAACTAGATGAAGATTCCAGGAAACATTCTATTAATAAAATATTAAGTAAAGTGTCAACATCGAATAAGTATTGGTAAATAGTAAGTGTTGGTCAATATTGGCCATTACAGCTTTTTGATACCACTCCTTTAAGTTCAATACTAACATTTTCAACTTGTCAAAATTTTCGAGAAGGGCCAAGATTTCGTTATTTCTAAGAATACGTATATTTTATAGCCCTGCTTAAAGGACATAAAGATTCCCGGTATTATTCCATTAATAAAATATTAAGTGAGGAGTCAATATCGAATAAGTATTGGTAAATAGTAAGTATTGGTCAATATTGGCCATTGCAGCTTTGTGATACCACTCCTTTAAGTTCAATATTAACATTCTCAACTTGTCAAAATTTTCGAGAAGAGTCAAGATTTCGTTATTTCTAAGAATAGAAACTTTTATAGCCCTGCTTAAACTAGATGAAGATTCCAGGAAACATTCTATTAATAAAATATTCAGTGAAGAATCAATATTGAATAAGTATTGGTAATTAGTAAGTATTGGTCAATATTGGCCATTACAGCTTTCTGATACCACCCCTTTAAGTTCAATTCTAAAATTTTTCGATTGCAAAATTTTCGACACGCAGCCAGATTTCGCTATTTCTAAGAATACGTATATTTTATAGCCCTGTTCGAAGTAATCGAAGATTCCAGTAACTGTTTTATTAATCAATTATTCACTGAAGAGTCAATATCGAATAGTTTTTAGTAAATAATAAGTATTAATTAATATTAGCCGCAACAGCTTTGTGATGTCACTCCTTTAATTTCAATATTAACATTTTCAACTTGTCAAAATTTTCGAGAAGAGCCAAGATTTCGTTATTTCTAAGAATAGAAACTTTTATAGCCCTGCTTAAACTATATGAAGATTCCAGGAATTATTCTATTAATAAAATATTAAGTAAAGGCTCAACATCGAATAAGTATTGGTAAATAGTAAGTGTTGGTCAATATTGGCCATTACAGCTTTTTGATACCACCCCTTTAAGTTCAATTCTAAAATTTTTCGATTGCAAAATTTTCGACACGCAGCCAGATTTCGCTATTTCTAAGAATACGTATATTTTATAGCCCTGTTCGAAGTAATCGAAGATTCCAGTAACTGTTTTATTAATCAATTATTCACTGAAGAGTCAATATCGAATAGTTTTTAGTAAATAATAAGTATTAATTAATATTAGCCGCAACAGCTTTGTGATGTCACTCCTTTAATTTCAATATTAACATTTTCAACTTGTCAAAATTTTCGAGAAGAGCCAAGATTTCGTTATTTCTAAGAATACGTATATTTTATAGCCCTGCTTGAACTATATGAAGATTCCAGGAATTATTCTATTAATAAAATATTAAGTGAAGAGCCAATATCGAATAAGTATTGGTAATTAGTAGGTATTGGTCAATATTGGCTATTACAGCTTTGTGATACCACTCTTTTAAGTTCAATACTAAAATTTTTCGATTGCAAAATTTTCGAGACGGATCCAAATTTCGCTATTTCTAAGAATACGTAAATTTTATAGCCCTGCTTGAACTATATGAAGATTCCAGGAATCATTCTATTAATCAAATATTCAGTGAAGAATCAATATTGAATAAGTTTTGGTAAATAGCAAGTATTGGTCAATATTGTCCACTACAGCTTTGTGATACCACTCCCATAATTTGAAAACTAAAATTTGTAGATTGTAAAATTTTCGAGAAGAAGCCAGATTTCGCTATTTCTAAGAATACGTATATTTGTTAGCCCTGTTCGAAGTAAACGAAGATTCCAGTAACTGTTTTATTAATCAATTATTCACTGAAGAGTCAATATCGAATAGTTTTTAGTAAATAATAAGTATTAATTAATATTAGCCGCAACAGCTTTGTGATGTTACTCCTTTAATTTCAATATTAACATTTTCAACTTGTCAAAATTTTCGTGAAGAGCCAAGATTTCGTTATTTCTAAGAATAGAAACTTTTAAAGCCCTGCTTAAACTAGATGAAGATTCCAGGAAACATTCTATTAATAAAATATTAAGTAAAGTGTCAACATCGAATAAGTATTGGTAAATAGTAAGTGTTGGTCAATATTGGCCATTACAGCTTTTTGATACCACTCCTTTAAGTTCAATATTAACATTCTCAACTTGTCAAAATTTTCGAGAAGAGTCAAGATTTCGTTATTTCTAAGAATACGTATATTTTATAGCCCTGCTTAAACTATATGAAGATTCCAGGAATTATTCTATTAATAAAATATTAAGTGAAGAGCCAATATCGAATAAGTATTGGTAATTAGTAGGTATTGGTCAATATTGGCTATTACAGCTTTGTGATACCACTCTTTTAAGTTCAATACTAAAACTTTTCGATTGCAAAATTTTCGAGACGGAGCCAGATTTCGCTATTTCTAAGAATACGTAAATTTTATAGCCCTGCTTGAACTATATGAAGATTCCAGGAATCATTCTATTAATCAAATATTCAGTGAAGAATCAATATTGAATAAGTTTTGGTAAATAGCAAGTATTGGTCAATATTGTCCACTACAGCTTTGTGATACCACTCCCATAAGTTGAAAACTAAAATTTGTAGATTGTAAAATTTTCGAGAAGAAGCCAGATTTCGCTATTTCTAAGAATACGTATATTTGTTAGCCCTGTTCGAAGTAAACGAAGATTCCAGTAACTGTTTTATTAATCAATTATTCACTGAAGAGTCAATATCGAATAGTTTTTAGTAAATAATAAGTATTAATTAATATTAGCCGCAACAGCTTTGTGATGTTACTCCTTTAATTTCAATATTAACATTTTCAACTTGTCAAAATTTTCGTGAAGAGCCAAGATTTCGTTATTTCTAAGAATAGAAACTTTTAAAGCCCTGCTTAAACTAGATGAAAATTCCAGGAAACATTCTATTAATAAAATATTAAGTAAAGTGTCAACATCGAATAAGTATTGGTAAATAGTAAGTGTTGGTCAATATTGGCCATTACAGCTTTTTGATACCACTCCTTTAAGTTCAATACTAACATTTTCAACTTGTCAAAATTTTCGAGAAGGGCCAAGATTTCGTTATTTCTAAGAATACGTATATTTTATAGCCCTGCTTAAAGGACATAAAGATTCCCGGTATTATTCCATTAATAAAATATTAAGTGAGGAGTCAATATCGAATAAGTATTGGTAAATAGTAAGTATTGGTCAATATTGGCCATTGCAGCTTTGTGATACCACTCCTTTAAGTTCAATATTAACATTTTCAACTTGTCAAAATTTTCGAGAAGAGCCAATATTTCGTTATTTCTAAGAATACGTAAATTTTATAGCCCTGCTTGAACTATATGAAGATTCCAGGAATCATTCTATTAATCAAATATTCAGTGAAGAATCAATATTGAATAAGTTTTGGTAAATAGCAAGTATTGGTCAATATTGTCCACTACAGCTTTGTGATACCACTCCCATAAGTTGAAAACTAAAATTTCTAGATTGTAAAATTTTCGAGAAGAAGCCAGATTTCGCTATTTCTAAGAATACGTATATTTGTTAGCCCTGTTCGAAGTAAACGAAGATTCCAGTAACTGTTTTATTAATCAATTATTCACTGAAGAGTCAATATCGAATAGTTTTTAGTAAATAATAAGTATTAATTAATATTAGCCGCAACAGCTTTGTGATGTCACTCCTTTAATTTCAATATTAACATTTTCAACTTGTCAAAATTTTCGAGAAGAGCCAAGATTTCGTTATTTCTAAGAATAGAAACTTTTATAGCCCTGCTTAAACTATATGAAGATTCCAGGAATTATTCTATTAATAAAATATTAAGTAAAGGCTCAACATCGAATAAGTATTGGTAAATAGTAAGTGTTGGTCAATATTGGCCATTACAGCTTTTTGATACCACCCCTTTAAGTTCAATTCTAAAATTTTTCGATTGCAAAATTTTCGACACGCAGCCAGATTTCGCTATTTCTAAGAATACGTATATTTTATAGCCCTGTTCGAAGTAATCGAAGATTCCAGTAACTGTTTTATTAATCAATTATTCACTGAAGAGTCAATATCGAATAGTTTTTAGTAAATAATAAGTATTAATTAATATTAGCCGCAACAGCTTTGTGATGTCACTCCTTTAATTTCAATATTAACATTTTCAACTTGTCAAAATTTTCGAGAAGAGCCAAGATTTCGTTATTTCTAAGAATACGTATATTTTATAGCCCTGCTTGAACTATATGAAGATTCCAGGAATTATTCTATTAATCAAATATTCAGTGAAGAATCAATATTGAATAAGTATTGGTAATTAGTAAGTATTGGTCAATATTGGCCATTGCAGCTTTGTGATACCACTCCTTTAAGTTCAATATTAACATTCTCAACTTGTCAAAATTTTCGAGAAGAGTCAAGATTTCCTTATTTCTAAGAATGCGTATATTTTATAGCCCTGCTTAAACTATATGAAGATTCCAGGAATTATTCTATTAATAAAATATTAAGTGAAGAGCCAATATCGAATAAGTATTGGTAATTAGTAGGTATTGGTCAATATTGGCTATTACAGCTTTGTGATACCACTCTTTTAAGTTCAATACTAAAATTTTTCGATTGCAAAATTTTCGAGACGGATCCAGATTTCGCTATTTCTCAGAATACGTAAATTTTATAGCCCTGCTTGAACTATATGAAGATTCCAGGAATCATTCTATTAATCAAATATTCAGTGAAGAATCAATATTGAATAAGTTTTGGTAAATAGCAAGTATTGGTCAATATTGTCCACTACAGCTTTGTGATACCACTCCCATAATTTGAAAACTAAAATTTGTAGATTGTAAAATTTTCGAGAAGAAGCCAGATTTCGCTATTTCTAAGAATACGTATATTTGTTAGCCCTGTTCGAAGTAAACGAAGATTCCAGTAACTGTTTTATTAATCAATTATTCACTGAAGAGTCAATATCGAATAGTTTTTAGTAAATAATAAGTATTAATTAATATTAGCCGCAACAGCTTTGTGATGTCACTCCTTTAATTTCAATATTAACATTTTCAACTTGTCAAAATTTTCGTGAAGAGCCAAGATTTCGTTATTTCTAAGAATACGTATATTTTATAGCCCTGCTTGAACTATATGAAGATTCCAGGAATTATTCTATTAATCAAATATTCAGTGAAGAGTCAATATTGAATAAGTATTGGTAATTAGTAAGTATTGGTCAATATTGGCCATTGCAGCTTTGTGATACCACTCCTTTAAGTTCAATATTAACATTCTCAACTTGTCAAAATTTTCGAGAAGAGTCAAGATTTCGTTATTTCTAAGAATACGTATATTTTATAGCCCTGCTTGAACTATATGAAGATTCCAGGAATCATTCTATTAATCAAATATTCAGTGAAGAATCAATATTGAATAAGTTTTGGTAAATAGCAAGTATTGGTCAATATTGTCCACTACAGCTTTGTGATACCACTCCCATAATTTGAAAACTAAAATTTGTAGATTGTAAAATTTTCGAGAAGAAGCCAGATTTTGCTATTTCTAAGAATACGTAAATTTTATAGCCCTGCTTGAACTATATGAAGATTCCAGGAATCATTCTATTAATCAAATATTCAGTGAAGAATCAATATTGAATAAGTTTTGGTAAATAGCAAGTATTGGTCAATATTGTCCACTACAGCTTTGTGATACCACTCCCATAATTTGAAAACTAAAATTTGTAGATTGTAAAATTTTCGAGAAGAAGCCAGATTTCGCTATTTCTAAGAATACGTATATTTGTTAGCCCTGTTCGAAGTAAACGAAGATTCCAGTAACTGTTTTATTAATCAATTATTCACTGAAGAGTCAATATCGAATAGTTTTTAGTAAATAATAAGTATTAATTAATATTAGCCGCAACAGCTTTGTGATGTCACTCCTTTAATTTCAATATTAACATTTTCAACTTGTCAAAATTTTCGAGAAGAGCCAAGATTTCGTTATTTCTAAGAATAGAAACTTTTATGGCCCTGCTTAAACTAGATGAAGATTCCAGGAAACATTCTATTAATAAAATATTCAGTGAAGAATCAATATTGAATAAGTATTGGTAATTAGTAAGTATTGGTCAATATTGGCCATTGCAGCTTTGTGATACCACTCCTTTAAGTTCAATATTAACATTCTCAACTTGTCAAAATTTTCGAGAAGAGTCAAGATTTCGTTATTTCTAAGAATACGTATATTTTATAGCCCTGCTTAAACTATATGAAGATTCCAGGAATTATTCTATTAATAAAATATTAAGTGAAGAGCCAATATCGAATAAGTATTGGTAATTAGTAGGTATTGGTCAATATTGGCTATTACAGCTTTGTGATACCACTCTTTTAAGTTCAATACTAAAACTTTTCGATTGCAAAATTTTCGAGACGGAGCCAGATTTCGCTATTTCTAAGAATACGTAAATTTTATAGCCCTGCTTGAACTATATGAAGATTCCAGGAATCATTCTATTAATCAAATATTCAGTGAAGAATCAATATTGAATAAGTTTTGGTAAATAGCAAGTATTGGTCAATATTGTCCACTACAGCTTTGTGATACCACTCCCATAAGTTGAAAACTAAAATTTGTAGATTGTAAAATTTTCGAGAAGAAGCCAGATTTCGCTATTTCTAAGAATACGTATATTTGTTAGCCCTGTTCGAAGTAAACGAAGATTCCAGTAACTGTTTTATTAATCAATTATTCACTGAAGAGTCAATATCGAATAGTTTTTAGTAAATAATAAGTATTAATTAATATTAGCCGCAACAGCTTTGTGATGTTACTCCTTTAATTTCAATATTAACATTTTCAACTTGTCAAAATTTTCGTGAAGAGCCAAGATTTCGTTATTTCTAAGAATAGAAACTTTTAAAGCCCTGCTTAAACTAGATGAAGATTCCAGGAAACATTCTATTAATAAAATATTAAGTAAAGTGTCAACATCGAATAAGTATTGGTAAATAGTAAGTGTTGGTCAATATTGGCCATTACAGCTTTTTGATACCACTCTTTTAAGTTCAATACTAAAACTTTTCGATTGCAAAATTTTCGAGACGGAGCCAGATTTCGCTATTTCTAAGAATACGTAAATTTTATAGCCCTGCTTGAACTATATGAAGATTCCAGGAATCATTCTATTAATCAAATATTCAGTGAAGAATCAATATTGAATAAGTTTTGGTAAATAGCAAGTATTGGTCAATATTGTCCACTACAGCTTTGTGATACCACTCCCATAAGTTGAAAACTAAAATTTGTAGATTGTAAAATTTTCGAGAAGAAGCCAGATTTCGCTATTTCTAAGAATACGTATATTTGTTAGCCCTGTTCGAAGTAAACGAAGATTCCAGTAACTGTTTTATTAATCAATTATTCACTGAAGAGTCAATATCGAATAGTTTTTAGTAAATAATAAGTATTAATTAATATTAGCCGCAACAGCTTTGTGATGTCACTCCTTTAATTTCAATATTAACATTTTCAACTTGTCAAAATTTTCGAGAAGAGCCAAGATTTCGTTATTTCTAAGAATAGAAACTTTTATGGCCCTGCTTAAACTAGATGAAGATTCCAGGAAACATTCTATTAATAAAATATTCAGTGAAGAATCAATATTGAATAAGTATTGGTAATTAGTAAGTATTGGTCAATATTGGCCATTGCAGCTTTGTGATACCACTCCTTTAAGTTCAATATTAACATTCTCAACTTGTCAAAATTTTCGAGAAGAGTCAAGATTTCGTTATTTCTAAGAATACGTATATTTTATAGCCCTGCTTAAACTATATGAAGATTCCAGGAATTATTCTATTAATAAAATATTAAGTGAAGAGCCAATATCGAATAAGTATTGGTAATTAGTAGGTATTGGTCAATATTGGCTATTACAGCTTTGTGATACCACTCTTTTAAGTTCAATACTAAAATTTTTCGATTGCAAAATTTTCGAGAAGGAGCCAGATTTCGCTATTTCTAAGAATACGTAAATTTTATAGCCCTGCTTGAACTATATGAAGATTCCAGGAATCATTCTATTAATCAAATATTCAGTGAAGAATCAATATTGAATAAGTTTTGGTAAATAGCAAGTATTGGTCAATATTGTCCACTACAGCTTTGTGATACCACTCCCATAAGTTGAAAACTAAAATTTGTAGATTGTAAAATTTTCGAGAAGAAGCCAGATTTCGCTATTTCTAAGAATACGTATATTTGTTAGCCCTGTTCGAAGTAAACGAAGATTCCAGTAACTGTTTTATTAATCAATTATTCACTGAAGAGTCAATATCGAATAGTTTTTAGTAAATAATAAGTATTAATTAATATTAGCCGCAACAGCTTTGTGATGTCACTCCTTTAATTTCAATATTAACATTTTCAACTTGTCAAAATTTTCGTGAAGAGCCAAGATTTCGTTATTTCTAAGAATACGTATATTTTATAGCCCTGCTTGAACTATATGAAGATTCCAGGAATTATTCTATTAATCAAATATTCAGTGAAGAATCAATATTGAATAAGTATTGGTAATTAGTAAGTATTGGTCAATATTGGCCATTGCAGCTTTGTGATACCACTCCTTTAAGTTCAATATTAACATTCTCAACTTGTCAAAATTTTCGAGAAGAGTCAAGATTTCGTTATTTCTAAGAATACGTATATTTTATAGCCCTGCTTAAACTATATGAAGATTCCAGGAATTATTCTATTAATAAAATATTAAGTGAAGAGCCAATATCGAATAAGTATTGGTAATTAGTAGGTATTGGTCAATATTGGCTATTACAGCTTTGTGATACCACTCTTTTAAGTTCAATACTAAAATTTTTCGATTGCAAAATTTTCGAGAAGGAGCCAGATTTCGCTATTTCTAAGAATACGTAAATTTTATAGCCCTGCTTGAACTATATGAAGATTCCAGGAATTATTCTATTAATCAAATATTCAGTGAAGAATCAATATTGAATAAGTTTTGGTAAATAGCAAGTATTGGTCAATATTGTCCACTACAGCTTTGTGATACCACTCCCATAAGTTGAAAACTAAAATTTCTAGATTGTAAAATTTTCGAGAAGAAGCCAGATTTCGCTATTTCTAAGAATACGTATATTTGTTAGCCCTGTTCGAAGTAAACGAAGATTCCAGTAACTGTTTTATTAATCAATTATTCACTGAAGAGTCAATATCGAATAGTTTTTAGTAAATAATAAGTATTAATTAATATTAGCCGCAACAGCTTTGTGATGTCACTCCTTTAATTTCAATATTAACATTTTCAACTTGTCAAAATTTTCGAGAAGAGCCAAGATTTCGTTATTTCTAAGAATAGAAACTTTTATAGCCCTGCTTAAACTATATGAAGATTCCAGGAATTATTCTATTAATAAAATATTAAGTAAAGGCTCAACATCGAATAAGTATTGGTAAATAGTAAGTGTTGGTCAATATTGGCCATTACAGCTTTTTGATACCACCCCTTTAAGTTCAATTCTAAAATTTTTCGATTGCAAAATTTTCGACACGCAGCCAGATTTCGCTATTTCTAAGAATACGTATATTTGTTAGCCCTGTTCGAAGTAAACGAAGATTCCAGTAACTGTTTTATTAATCAATTATTCACTGAAGAGTCAATATCGAATAGTTTTTAGTAAATAATAAGTATTAATTAATATTAGCCGCAACAGCTTTGTGATGTCACTCCTTTAAGTTCAATATTAACATTCTCAACTTGTCAAAATTTTCGAGAAGAGTCAAGATTTCGTTATTTCTAAGAATACGTATATTTTATAGCCCTGCTTAAACTATATGAAGATTCCAGGAATTATTCTATTAATAAAATATTAAGTGAAGAGCCAATATCGAATAAGTATTGGTAATTAGTAGGTATTGGTCAATATTGGCTATTACAGCTTTGTGATGCCACTCTTTTAAGTTCAATACTAAAATTTTTCGATTGCAAAATTTTCGAGACGGATCCAGATTTCGCTATTTCTAAGAATACGTAAATTTTATAGCCCTGCTTGAACTATATGAAGATTCCAGGAATCATTCTATTAATCAAATATTCAGTGAAGAATCAATATTGAATAAGTTTTGGTAAATAGCAAGTATTGGTCAATATTGTCCACTACAGCTTTGTGATACCACTCCCATAAGTTGAAAACTAAAATTTCTAGATTGTAAAATTTTCGAGAAGAAGCCAGATTTCGCTATTTCTAAGAATACGTATATTTGTTAGCCCTGTTCGAAGTAAACGAAGATTCCAGTAACTGTTTTATTAATCAATTATTCACTGAAGAGTCAATATCGAATAGTTTTTAGTAAATAATAAGTATTAATTAATATTAGCCGCAACAGCTTTGTGATGTCACTCCTTTAATTTCAATATTAACATTTTCAACTTGTCAAAATTTTCGAGAAGAGCCAAGATTTCGTTATTTCTAAGAATAGAAACTTTTATAGCCCTGCTTAAACTATATGAAGATTCCAGGAATTATTCTATTAATAAAATATTAAGTAAAGGCTCAACATCGAATAAGTATTGGTAAATAGTAAGTGTTGGTCAATATTGGCCATTACAGCTTTTTGATACCACCCCTTTAAGTTCAATTCTAAAATTTTTCGATTGCAAAATTTTCGACACGCAGCCAGATTTCGCTATTTCTAAGAATACGTATATTTGTTAGCCCTGTTCGAAGTAAACGAAGATTCCAGTAACTGTTTTATTAATCAATTATTCACTGAAGAGTCAATATCGAATAGTTTTTAGTAAATAATAAGTATTAATTAATATTAGCCGCAACAGCTTTGTGATGTCACTCCTTTAAGTTCAATATTAACATTCTCAACTTGTCAAAATTTTCGAGAAGAGTCAAGATTTCGTTATTTCTAAGAATACGTATATTTTATAGCCCTGCTTAAACTATATGAAGATTCCAGGAATTATTCTATTAATAAAATATTAAGTGAAGAGCCAATATCGAATAAGTATTGGTAATTAGTAGGTATTGGTCAATATTGGCTATTACAGCTTTGTGATGCCACTCTTTTAAGTTCAATACTAAAATTTTTCGATTGCAAAATTTTCGAGACGGATCCAGATTTCGCTATTTCTAAGAATACGTAAATTTTATAGCCCTGCTTGAACTATATGAAGATTCCAGGAATCATTCTATTAATCAAATATTCAGTGAAGAATCAATATTGAATAAGTTTTGGTAAATAGCAAGTATTGGTCAATATTGTCCACTACAGCTTTGTGATACCACTCCCATAAGTTGAAAACTAAAATTTGTAGATTGTAAAATTTTCGAGAAGAAGCCAGATTTCGCTATTTCTAAGAATACGTATATTTGTTAGCCCTGTTCGAAGTAAACGAAGATTCCAGTAACTGTTTTATTAATCAATTATTCACTGAAGAGTCAATATCGAATAGTTTTTAGTAAATAATAAGTATTAATTAATATTAGCCGCAACAGCTTTGTGATGTTACTCCTTTAATTTCAATATTAACATTTTCAACTTGTCAAAATTTTCGTGAAGAGCCAAGATTTCGTTATTTCTAAGAATAGAAACTTTTAAAGCCCTGCTTAAACTAGATGAAGATTCCAGGAAACATTCTATTAATAAAATATTAAGTAAAGTGTCAACATCGAATAAGTATTGGTAAATAGTAAGTGTTGGTCAATATTGGCCATTACAGCTTTTTGATACCACTCCTTTAAGTTCAATACTAACATTTTCAACTTGTCAAAATTTTCGAGAAGGGCCAAGATTTCGTTATTTCTAAGAATACGTATATTTTATAGCCCTGCTTAAAGGACATAAAGATTCCCGGCATTATTCCATTAATAAAATATTAAGTGAGGAGTCAATATCGAATAAGTATTGGTAAATAGTAAGTATTGGTCAATATTGGCCATTGCAGCTTTGTGATACCACTCCTTTAAGTTCAATATTAACATTCTCAACTTGTCAAAATTTTCGAGAAGAGTCAAGATTTCGTTATTTCTAAGAATACGTATATTTTATAGCCCTGCTTAAACTATATGAAGATTCCAGGAATTATTCTATTAATAAAATATTAAGTGAAGAGCCAATATCGAATAAGTATTGGTAATTAGTAGGTATTGGTCAATATTGGCTATTACAGCTTTGTGATACCACTCTTTTAAGTTCAATATTAACATTCTCAACTTGTCAAAATTTTCGAGAAGAGTCAAGATTTCGTTATTTCTAAGAATAGAAACTTTTATAGCCCTGCTTAAACTAGATGAAGATTCCAGGAAACATTCTATTAATAAAATATTAAGTAAAGTGTCAACATCGAATAAGTATTGGTAAATAGTAAGTGTTGGTCAATATTGGCCATTACAGCTTTTTGATACCACTCCTTTAAGTTCAATACTAACATTTTCAACTTGTCAAAATTTTCGAGAAGGGCCAAGATTTCGTTATTTCTAAGAATACGTATATTTTATAGCCCTGCTTAAAGGACATAAAGATTCCCGGTATTATTCCATTAATAAAATATTAAGTGAGGAGTCAATATCGAATAAGTATTGGTAAATAGTAAGTATTGGTCAATATTGGCCATTGCAGTTTGTGATACCACTCCTTTAAGTTCAATATTAACATTCTCAACTTGTCAAAATTTTCGAGAAGAGTCAAGATTTCGTTATTTCTAAGAATAGAAACTTTTATAGCCCTGCTTAAACTAGATGAAGATTCCAGGAAACATTCTATTAATAAAATATTCAGTGAAGAATCAATATTGAATAAGTATTGGTAATTAGTAAGTATTGGTCAATATTGGCCATTGCAGCTTTGTGATACCACTCCTTTAAGTTCAATATTAACATTCTCAACTTGTCAAAATTTTCGAGAAGAGTCAAGATTTCGTTATTTCTAAGAATACGTATATTTTATAGCCCTGCTTAAACTATATGAAGATTCCAGGAATTATTCTATTAATAAAATATTAAGTGAAGAGCCAATATCGAATAAGTATTGGTAATTAGTAGGTATTGGTCAATATTGGCTATTACAGCTTTGTGATACCACTCTTTTAAGTTCAATATTAACATTTTCAACTTGTCAAAATTTTCGAGAAGAGCCAATATTTCGTTATTTCTAAGAATACGTAAATTTTATAGCCCTGCTTGAACTATATGAAGATTCCAGGAATCATTCTATTAATCAAATATTCAGTGAAGAATCAATATTGAATAAGTTTTGGTAAATAGCAAGTATTGGTCAATATTGTCCACTACAGCTTTGTGATACCACTCCCATAAGTTGAAAACTAAAATTTGTAGATTGTAAAATTTTCGAGAAGAAGCCAGATTTCGCTATTTCTAAGAATACGTATATTTGTTAGCCCTGTTCGAAGTAAACGAAGATTCCAGTAACTGTTTTATTAATCAATTATTCACTGAAGAGTCAATATCGAATAGTTTTTAGTAAATAATAAGTATTAATTAATATTAGCCGCAACAGCTTTGTGATGTTACTCCTTTAATTTCAATATTAACATTTTCAACTTGTCAAAATTTTCGAGAAGAGTCAAGATTTCGTTATTTCTAAGAATACGTATATTTTATAGCCCTGCTTAAACTATATGAAGATTCCAGGAATTATTCTATTAATAAAATATTAAGTGAAGAGCCAATATCGAATAAGTATTGGTAATTAGTAGGTATTGGTCAATATTGGCTATTACAGCTTTGTGATACCACTCTTTTAAGTTCAATACTAAAACTTTTCGATTGCAAAATTTTCGAGACGGAGCCAGATTTCGCTATTTCTAAGAATACGTAAATTTTATAGCCCTGCTTGAACTATATGAAGATTCCAGGAATCATTCTATTAATCAAATATTCAGTGAAGAATCAATATTGAATAAGTTTTGGTAAATAGCAAGTATTGGTCAATATTGTCCACTACAGCTTTGTGATACCACTCCCATAAGTTGAAAACTAAAATTTGTAGATTGTAAAATTTTCGAGAAGAAGCCAGATTTCGCTATTTCTAAGAATACGTATATTTGTTAGCCCTGTTCGAAGTAAACGAAGATTCCAGTAACTGTTTTATTAATCAATTATTCACTGAAGAGTCAATATCGAATAGTTTTTAGTAAATAATAAGTATTAATTAATATTAGCCGCAACAGCTTTGTGATGTTACTCCTTTAATTTCAATATTAACATTTTCAACTTGTCAAAATTTTCGTGAAGAGCCAAGATTTCGTTATTTCTAAGAATAGAAACTTTTAAAGCCCTGCTTAAACTAGATGAAGATTCCAGGAAACATTCTATTAATAAAATATTAAGTAAAGTGTCAACATCGAATAAGTATTGGTAAATAGTAAGTGTTGGTCAATATTGGCCATTACAGCTTTTTGATACCACTACTTTAAGTTCAATATTAACATTCTCAACTTGTCAAAATTTTCGAGAAGAGTCAAGATTTCGTTATTTCTAAGAATACGTATATTTTATAGCCCTGCTTAAACTATATGAAGATTCCAGGAATTATTCTATTAATAAAATATTAAGTGAAGAGCCAATATCGAATAAGTATTGGTAATTAGTAGGTATTGGTCAATATTGGCTATTACAGCTTTGTGATACCACTCTTTTAAGTTCAATACTAAAATTTTTCGATTGCAAAATTTTCGAGAAGGAGCCAGATTTCGCTATTTCTAAGAATACGTAAATTTTATAGCCCTGCTTGAACTATATGAAGATTCCAGGAATCATTCTATTAATCAAATATTCAGTGAAGAATCAATATTGAATAAGTTTTGGTAAATAGCAAGTATTGGTCAATATTGTCCACTACAGCTTTGTGATACCACTCCCATAAGTTGAAAACTAAAATTTGTAGATTGTAAAATTTTCGAGAAGAAGCCAGATTTCGCTATTTCTAAGAATACGTATATTTGTTAGCCCTGTTCGAAGTAAACGAAGATTCCAGTAACTGTTTTATTAATCAATTATTCACTGAAGAGTCAATATCGAATAGTTTTTAGTAAATAATAAGTATTAATTAATATTAGCCGCAACAGCTTTGTGATGTCACTCCTTTAATTTCAATATTAACATTTTCAACTTGTCAAAATTTTCGTGAAGAGCCAAGATTTCGTTATTTCTAAGAATACGTATATTTTATAGCCCTGCTTGAACTATATGAAGATTCCAGGAATTATTCTATTAATCAAATATTCAGTGAAGAATCAATATTGAATAAGTATTGGTAATTAGTAAGTATTGGTCAATATTGGCCATTGCAGCTTTGTGATACCACTCCTTTAAGTTCAATATTAACATTCTCAGCTTGTCAAAATTTTCGAGAAGAGTCAAGATTTCGTTATTTCTAAGAATACGTATATTTTATAGCCCTGCTTAAACTATATGAAGATTCCAGGAATTATTCTATTAATAAAATATTAAGTGAAGAGCCAATATCGAATAAGTATTGGTAATTAGTAGGTATTGGTCAATATTGGCTATTACAGCTTTGTGATACCACTCTTTTAAGTTCAATACTAAAATTTTTCGATTGCAAAATTTTCGAGAAGGAGCCAGATTTCGCTATTTCTAAGAATACGTAAATTTTATAGCCCTGCTTGAACTATATGAAGATTCCAGGAATTATTCTATTAATCAAATATTCAGTGAAGAATCAATATTGAATAAGTTTTGGTAAATAGCAAGTATTGGTCAATATTGTCCACTACAGCTTTGTGATACCACTCCCATAAGTTGAAAACTAAAATTTCTAGATTGTAAAATTTTCGAGAAGAAGCCAGATTTCGCTATTTCTAAGAATACGTATATTTGTTAGCCCTGTTCGAAGTAAACGAAGATTCCAGTAACTGTTTTATTAATCAATTATTCACTGAAGAGTCAATATCGAATAGTTTTTAGTAAATAATAAGTATTAATTAATATTAGCCGCAACAGCTTTGTGATGTCACTCCTTTAATTTCAATATTAACATTTTCAACTTGTCAAAATTTTCGAGAAGAGCCAAGATTTCGTTATTTCTAAGAATAGAAACTTTTATAGCCCTGCTTAAACTATATGAAGATTCCAGGAATTATTCTATTAATAAAATATTAAGTAAAGGCTCAACATCGAATAAGTATTGGTAAATAGTAAGTGTTGGTCAATATTGGCCATTACAGCTTTTTGATACCACCCCTTTAAGTTCAATTCTAAAATTTTTCGATTGCAAAATTTTCGACACGCAGCCAGATTTCGCTATTTCTAAGAATACGTATATTTTATAGCCCTGTTCGAAGTAATCGAAGATTCCAGTAACTGTTTTATTAATCAATTATTCACTGAAGAGTCAATATCGAATAGTTTTTAGTAAATAATAAGTATTAATTAATATTAGCCGCAACAGCTTTGTGATGTCACTCCTTTAAGTTCAATATTAACATTCTCAACTTGTCAAAATTTTCGAGAAGAGTCAAGATTTCGTTATTTCTAAGAATACGTATATTTTATAGCCCTGCTTAAACTATATGAAGATTCCAGGAATTATTCTATTAATAAAATATTAAGTGAAGAGCCAATATCGAATAAGTATTGGTAATTAGTAGGTATTGGTCAATATTGGCTATTACAGCTTTGTGATGCCACTCTTTTAAGTTCAATACTAAAATTTTTCGATTGCAAAATTTTCGAGACGGATCCAGATTTCGCTATTTCTAAGAATACGTAAATTTTATAGCCCTGCTTGAACTATATGAAGATTGCAGGAATCATTCTATTAATCAAATATTCAGTGAAGAATCAATATTGAATAAGTTTTGGTAAATAGCAAGTATTGGTCAATATTGTCCACTACAGCTTTGTGATACCACTCCTTTAAGTTCAATATTAACATTCTCAACTTGTCAAAATTTTCGAGAAGAGTCAAGATTTCGTTATTTCTAAGAATACGTAAATTTTATAGCCCTGCTTGAACTATATGAAGATTCCAGGAATCATTCTATTAATCAAATATTCAGTGAAGAATCAATATTGAATAAGTTTTGGTAAATAGCAAGTATTGGTCAATATTGTCCACTACAGCTTTGTGATACCACTCCCATAAGTTGAAAACTAAAATTTGTAGATTGTAAAATTTTCGAGAAGAAGCCAGATTTCGCTATTTCTAAGAATACGTATATTTGTTAGCCCTGTTCGAAGTAAACGAAGATTCCAGTAACTGTTTTATTAATCAATTATTCACTGAAGAGTCAATATCGAATAGTTTTTAGTAAATAATAAGTATTAATTAATATTAGCCGCAACAGCTTTGTGATGTTACTCCTTTAATTTCAATATTAACATTTTCAACTTGTCAAAATTTTCGTGAAGAGCCAAGATTTCGTTATTTCTAAGAATAGAAACTTTTATAGCCCTGCTTAAACTATATGAAGATTCCAGGAATTATTCTATTAATAAAATATTAAGTAAAGGCTCAACATCGAATAAGTATTGGTAAATAGTAAGTGTTGGTCAATATTGGCCATTACAGCTTTTTGATACCACTCCCATAAGTTGAAAACTAAAATTTGTAGATTGTAAAATTTTCGAGAAGAAGCCAGATTTCGCTATTTCTAAGAATACGTATATTTGTTAGCCCTGTTCGAAGTAAACGAAGATTCCAGTAACTGTTTTATTAATCAATTATTCACTGAAGAGTCAATATCGAATAGTTTTTAGTAAATAATAAGTATTAATTAATATTAGCCGCAACAGCTTTGTGATGTCACTCCTTTAATTTCAATATTAACATTTTCAACTTGTCAAAATTTTCGAGAAGAGCCAAGATTTCGTTATTTCTAAGAATAGAAACTTTTATAGCCCTGCTTAAACTATATGAAGATTCCAGGAATTATTCTATTAATAAAATATTAAGTAAAGGCTCAACATCGAATAAGTATTGGTAAATAGTAAGTGTTGGTCAATATTGGCCATTACAGCTTTTTGATACCACCCCTTTAAGTTCAATTCTAAAATTTTTCGATTGCAAAATTTTCGACACGCAGCCAGATTTCGCTATTTCTAAGAATACGTATATTTTATAGCCCTGTTCGAAGTAATCGAAGATTCCAGTAACTGTTTTATTAATCAATTATTCACTGAAGAGTCAATATCGAATAGTTTTTAGTAAATAATAAGTATTAATTAATATTAGCCGCAACAGCTTTGTGATGTCACTCCTTTAATTTCAATATTAACATTTTCAACTTGTCAAAATTTTCGAGAAGAGCCAAGATTTCGTTATTTCTAAGAATACGTATATTTTATAGCCCTGCTTGAACTATATGAAGATTCCAGGAATTATTCTATTAATAAAATATTAAGTAAAGGCTCAACATCGAATAAGTATTGGTAAATAGTAAGTGTTGGTCAATATTGGCCATTACAGCTTTTTGATACCACCCCTTTAAGTTCAATTCTAAAATTTTTCGATTGCAAAATTTTCGACACGCAGCCAGATTTCGCTATTTCTAAGAATACGTATATTTTATAGCCCTGTTCGAAGTAATCGAAGATTCCAGTAACTGTTTTATTAATCAATTATTCACTGAAGAGTCAATATCGAATAGTTTTTAGTAAATAATAAGTATTAATTAATATTAGCCGCAACAGCTTTGTGATGTCACTCCTTTAAGTTCAATATTAACATTCTCAACTTGTCAAAATTTTCGAGAAGAGTCAAGATTTCGTTATTTCTAAGAATACGTATATTTTATAGCCCTGCTTAAACTATATGAAGATTCCAGGAATTATTCTATTAATAAAATATTAAGTGAAGAGCCAATATCGAATAAGTATTGGTAATTAGTAGGTATTGGTCAATATTGGCTATTACAGCTTTGTGATGCCACTCTTTTAAGTTCAATACTAAAATTTTTCGATTGCAAAATTTTCGAGACGGATCCAGATTTCGCTATTTCTAAGAATACGTAAATTTTATAGCCCTGCTTGAACTATATGAAGATTCCAGGAATCATTCTATTAATCAAATATTCAGTGAAGAATCAATATTGAATAAGTTTTGGTAAATAGCAAGTATTGGTCAATATTGTCCACTACAGCTTTGTGATACCACTCCCATAAGTTGAAAACTAAAATTTCTAGATTGTAAAATTTTCGAGAAGAAGCCAGATTTCGCTATTTCTAAGAATACGTATATTTGTTAGCCCTGTTCGAAGTAAACGAAGATTCCAGTAACTGTTTTATTAATCAATTATTCACTGAAGAGTCAATATCGAATAGTTTTTAGTAAATAATAAGTATTAATTAATATTAGCCGCAACAGCTTTGTGATGTCACTCCTTTAATTTCAATATTAACATTTTCAACTTGTCAAAATTTTCGAGAAGAGCCAAGATTTCGTTATTTCTAAGAATAGAAACTTTTATAGCCCTGCTTAAACTATATGAAGATTCCAGGAATTATTCTATTAATAAAATATTAAGTAAAGGCTCAACATCGAATAAGTATTGGTAAATAGTAAGTGTTGGTCAATATTGGCCATTACAGCTTTTTGATACCACCCCTTTAAGTTCAATTCTAAAATTTTTCGATTGCAAAATTTTCGACACGCAGCCAGATTTCGCTATTTCTAAGAATACGTATATTTGTTAGCCCTGTTCGAAGTAAACGAAGATTCCAGTAACTGTTTTATTAATCAATTATTCACTGAAGAGTCAATATCGAATAGTTTTTAGTAAATAATAAGTATTAATTAATATTAGCCGCAACAGCTTTGTGATGTCACTCCTTTAAGTTCAATATTAACATTCTCAACTTGTCAAAATTTTCGAGAAGAGTCAAGATTTCGTTATTTCTAAGAATACGTATATTTTATAGCCCTGCTTAAACTATATGAAGATTCCAGGAATTATTCTATTAATAAAATATTAAGTGAAGAGCCAATATCGAATAAGTATTGGTAATTAGTAGGTATTGGTCAATATTGGCTATTACAGCTTTGTGATGCCACTCTTTTAAGTTCAATACTAAAATTTTTCGATTGCAAAATTTTCGACACGCAGCCAGATTTCGCTATTTCTAAGAATACGTATATTTTATAGCCCTGTTCGAAGTAATCGAAGATTCCAGTAACTGTTTTATTAATCAATTATTCACTGAAGAGTCAATATCGAATAGTTTTTAGTAAATAATAAGTATTAATTAATATTAGCCGCAACAGCTTTGTGATGTCACTCCTTTAATTTCAATATTAACATTTTCAACTTGTCAAAATTTTCGAGAAGAGCCAAGATTTCGTTATTTCTAAGAATACGTATATTTTATAGCCCTGCTTGAACTATATGAAGATTCCAGGAATTATTCTATTAATCAAATATTCAGTGAAGAATCAATATTGAATAAGTATTGGTAATTAGTAAGTATTGGTCAATATTGGCCATTGCAGCTTTGTGATACCACTCCTTTAAGTTCAATATTAACATTCTCAACTTGTCAAAATTTTCGAGAAGAGTCAAGATTTCGTTATTTCTAAGAATACGTATATTTTATAGCCCTGCTTAAACTATATGAAGATTCCAGGAATTATTCTATTAATAAAATATTAAGTGAAGAGCCAATATCGAATAAGTATTGGTAATTAGTAGGTATTGGTCAATATTGGCTATTACAGCTTTGTGATACCACTCTTTTAAGTTCAATACTAAAATTTTTCGATTGCAAAATTTTCGAGACGGATCCAGATTTCGCTATTTCTAAGAATACGTAAATTTTATAGCCCTGCTTGAACTATATGAAGATTCCAGGAATCATTCTATTAATCAAATATTCAGTGAAGAATCAATATTGAATAAGTTTTGGTAAATAGCAAGTATTGGTCAATATTGTCCACTACAGCTTTGTGATACCACTCCCATAATTTGAAAACTAAAATTTGTAGATTGTAAAATTTTCGAGAAGAAGCCAGATTTCGCTATTTCTAAGAATACGTATATTTGTTAGCCCTGTTCGAAGTAAACGAAGATTCCAGTAACTGTTTTATTAATCAATTATTCACTGAAGAGTCAATATCGAATAGTTTTTAGTAAATAATAAGTATTAATTAATATTAGCCGCAACAGCTTTGTGATGTCACTCCTTTAATTTCAATATTAACATTTTCAACTTGTCAAAATTTTCGTGAAGAGCCAAGATTTCGTTATTTCTAAGAATAGAAACTTTTATGGCCCTGCTTAAACTAGATGAAGATTCCAGGAAACATTCTATTAATAAAATATTCAGTGAAGAATCAATATTGAATAAGTATTGGTAATTAGTAAGTATTGGTCAATATTGGCCATTGCAGCTTTGTGATACCACTCCTTTAAGTTCAATATTAACATTCTCAACTTGTCAAAATTTTCGAGAAGGGCCAAGATTTCGTTATTTCTAAGAATACGTATATTTTATAGCCCTGCTTAAAGGACATAAAGATTCCCGGTATTATTCCATTAATAAAATATTAAGTGAGGAGTCAATATCGAATAAGTATTGGTAAATAGTAAGTATTGGTCAATATTGGCCATTGCAGCTTTGTGATACCACTCCTTTAAGTTCAATATTAACATTCTCAACTTGTCAAAATTTTCGAGAAGAGTCAAGATTTCGTTATTTCTAAGAATAGAAACTTTTATAGCCCTGCTTAAACTAGATGAAGATTCCAGGAAACATTCTATTAATAAAATATTCAGTGAAGAATCAATATTGAATAAGTATTGGTAATTAGTAAGTATTGGTCAATATTGGCCATTGCAGCTTTGTGATACCACTCCTTTAAGTTCAATATTAATATTCTCAACTTGTCAAAATTTTCGAGAAGAGCCAAGATTTCGTTATTTCTAAGAATAGAAACTTTTATAGCCCTGCTTAAACTATATGAAGATTCCAGGAATTATTCTATTAATAAAATATTAAGTAAAGGCTCAACATCGAATAAGTATTGGTAAATAGTAAGTGTTGGTCAATATTGGCCATTACAGCTTTTTGATACCACCCCTTTAAGTTCAATTCTAAAATTTTTCGATTGCAAAATTTTCGACACGCAGCCAGATTTCGCTATTTCTAAGAATACGTATATTTTATAGCCCTGTTCGAAGTAATCGAAGATTCCAGTAACTGTTTTATTAATCAATTATTCACTGAAGAGTCAATATCGAATAGTTTTTAGTAAATAATAAGTATTAATTAATATTAGCCGCAACAGCTTTGTGATGTCACTCCTTTAATTTCAATATTAACATTTTCAACTTGTCAAAATTTTCGAGAAGAGCCAAGATTTCGTTATTTCTAAGAATACGTATATTTTATAGCCCTGCTTGAACTATATGAAGATTCCAGGAATTATTCTATTAATAAAATATTAAGTGAAGAGCCAATATCGAATAAGTATTGGTAATTAGTAGGTATTGGTCAATATTGGCTATTACAGCTTTGTGATACCACTCTTTTAAGTTCAATACTAAAATTTTTCGATTGCAAAATTTTCGAGACGGATCCAGATTTCGCTATTTCTAAGAATACGTAAATTTTATAGCCCTGCTTGAACTATATGAAGATTCCAGGAATCATTCTATTAATCAAATATTCAGTGAAGAATCAATATTGAATAAGTTTTGGTAAATAGCAAGTATTGGTCAATATTGTCCACTACAGCTTTGTGATACCACTCCCATAATTTGAAAACTAAAATTTGTAGATTGTAAAATTTTCGAGAAGAAGCCAGATTTCGCTATTTCTAAGAATACGTATATTTGTTAGCCCTGTTCGAAGTAAACGAAGATTCCAGTAACTGTTTTATTAATCAATTATTCACTGAAGAGTCAATATCGAATAGTTTTTAGTAAATAATAAGTATTAATTAATATTAGCCGCAACAGCTTTGTGATGTCACTCCTTTAATTTCAATATTAACATTTTCAACTTGTCAAAATTTTCGTGAAGAGCCAAGATTTCGTTATTTCTAAGAATAGAAACTTTTATGGCCCTGCTTAAACTAGATGAAGATTCCAGGAAACATTCTATTAATAAAATATTCAGTGAAGAATCAATATTGAATAAGTATTGGTAATTAGTAAGTATTGGTCAATATTGGCCATTGCAGCTTTGTGATACCACTCCTTTAAGTTCAATATTAACATTCTCAACTTGTCAAAATTTTCGAGAAGGGCCAAGATTTCGTTATTTCTAAGAATACGTATATTTTATAGCCCTGCTTAAAGGACATAAAGATTCCCGGTATTATTCCATTAATAAAATATTAAGTGAGGAGTCAATATCGAATAAGTATTGGTAAATAGTAAGTATTGGTCAATATTGGCCATTGCAGCTTTGTGATACCACTCCTTTAAGTTCAATATTAACATTCTCAACTTGTCAAAATTTTCGAGAAGAGTCAAGATTTCGTTATTTCTAAGAATAGAAACTTTTATAGCCCTGCTTAAACTAGATGAAGATTCCAGGAAACATTCTATTAATAAAATATTCAGTGAAGAATCAATATTGAATAAGTATTGGTAATTAGTAAGTATTGGTCAATATTGGCCATTGCAGCTTTGTGATACCACTCCTTTAAGTTCAATATTAATATTCTCAACTTGTCAAAATTTTCGAGAAGAGTCAAGATTTCGTTATTTCTAAGAATACGTATATTTTATAGCCCTGCTTAAACTATATGAAGATTCCAGGAATTATTCTATTAATAAAATATTAAGTGAAGAGCCAATATCGAATAAGTATTGGTAATTAGTAGGTATTGGTCAATATTGGCTATTACAGCTTTGTGATACCACTCTTTTAAGTTCAATATTAACATTTTCAACTTGCCAAAATTTTCGAGAAGAGCCAATATTTCGTTATTTCTAAGAATACGTAAATTTTATAGCCCTGCTTGAACTATATGAAGATTCCAGGAATCATTCTATTAATCAAATATTCAGTGAAGAATCAATATTGAATAAGTTTTGGTAAATAGTAGGTATTGGTCAATATTGGCTATTACAGCTTTGTGATACCACTCCCATAAGTTGAAAACTAAAATTTCTAGATTGTAAAATTTTCGAGAAGAAGCCAGATTTCGCTATTTCTAAGAATACGTATATTTGTTAGCCCTGTTCGAAGTAAACGAAGATTCCAGTAACTGTTTTATTAATCAATTATTCACTGAAGAGTCAATATCGAATAGTTTTTAGTAAATAATAAGTATTAATTAATATTAGCCGCAACAGCTTTGTGATGTCACTCCTTTAATTTCAATATTAACATTTTCAACTTGTCAAAATTTTCGAGAAGAGCCAAGATTTCGTTATTTCTAAGAATACGTATATTTTATAGCCCTGCTTGAACTATATGAAGATTCCAGGAATTATTCTATTAATCAAATATTCAGTGAAGAATCAATATTGAATAAGTATTGGTAATTAGTAAGTATTGGTCAATATTGGCCATTGCAGCTTTGTGATACCACTCCTTTAAGTTCAATATTAACATTCTCAACTTGTCAAAATTTTCGAGAAGAGTCAAATTTCGTTATTTCTAAGAATACGTATATTTTATAGCCCTGCTTAAACTATATGAAGATTCCAGGAATTATTCTATTAATAAAATATTAAGTGAAGAGCCAATATCGAATAAGTATTGGTAATTAGTAGGTATTGGTCAATATTGGCTATTACAGCTTTGTGATACCACTCTTTTAAGTTCAATACTAAAATTTTTCGATTGCAAAATTTTCGAGACGGATCCAGATTTCGCTATTTCTAAGAATACGTAAATTTTATAGCCCTGCTTGAACTATATGAAGATTCCAGGAATCATTCTATTAATCAAATATTCAGTGAAGAATCAATATTGAATAAGTTTTGGTAAATAGCAAGTATTGGTCAATATTGTCCACTACAGCTTTGTGATACCACTCCCATAAGTTGAAAACTAAAATTTGTAGATTGTAAAATTTTCGAGAAGAAGCCAGATTTCGCTATTTCTAAGAATACGTATATTTGTTAGCCCTGTTCGAAGTAAACGAAGATTCCAGTAACTGTTTTATTAATCAATTATTCACTGAAGAGTCAATATCGAATAGTTTTTAGTAAATAATAAGTATTAATTAATATTAGCCGCAACAGCTTTGTGATGTTACTCCTTTAATTTCAATATTAACATTTTCAACTTGTCAAAATTTTCGTGAAGAGCCAAGATTTCGTTATTTCTAAGAATAGAAACTTTTAAAGCCCTGCTTGAACTATATGAAGATTCCAGGAATTATTCTATTAATAAAATATTAAGTAAAGGCTCAACATCGAATAAGTATTGGTAAATAGTAAGTGTTGGTCAATATTGGCCATTACAGCTTTTTGATACCACCCCTTTAAGTTCAATTCTAAAATTTTTCGATTGCAAAATTTTCGACACGCAGCCAGATTTCGCTATTTCTAAGAATACGTATATTTTATAGCCCTGTTCGAAGTAATCGAAGATTCCAGTAACTGTTTTATTAATCAATTATTCACTGAAGAGTCAATATCGAATAGTTTTTAGTAAATAATAAGTATTAATTAATATTAGCCGCAACAGCTTTGTGATGTCACTCCTTTAATTTCAATATTAACATTTTCAACTTGTCAAAATTTTCGAGAAGAGCCAAGATTTCGTTATTTCTAAGAATAGAAACTTTTATAGCCCTGCTTAAACTATATGAAGATTCCAGGAATTATTCTATTAATAAAATATTAAGTAAAGGCTCAACATCGAATAAGTATTGGTAAATAGTAAGTGTTGGTCAATATTGGCCATTACAGCTTTTTGATACCACCCCTTTAAGTTCAATTCTAAAATTTTTCGATTGCAAAATTTTCGACACGCAGCCAGATTTCGCTATTTCTAAGAATACGTATATTTTATAGCCCTGTTCGAAGTAATCGAAGATTCCAGTAACTGTTTTATTAATCAATTATTCACTGAAGAGTCAATATCGAATAGTTTTTAGTAAATAATAAGTATTAATTAATATTAGCCGCAACAGCTTTGTGATGTCACTCCTTTAATTTCAATATTAACATTTTCAACTTGTCAAAATTTTCGAGAAGAGCCAAGATTTCGTTATTTCTAAGAATAGAAACTTTTATAGCCCTGCTTAAACTATATGAAGATTCCAGGAATTATTCTATTAATAAAATATTAAGTAAAGGCTCAACATCGAATAAGTATTGGTAAATAGTAAGTGTTGGTCAATATTGGCCATTACAGCTTTTTGATACCACCCCTTTAAGTTCAATTCTAAAATTTTTCGATTGCAAAATTTTCGACACGCAGCCAGATTTCGCTATTTCTAAGAATACGTATATTTTATAGCCCTGTTCGAAGTAATCGAAGATTCCAGTAACTGTTTTATTAATCAATTATTCACTGAAGAGTCAATATCGAATAGTTTTTAGTAAATAATAAGTATTAATTAATATTAGCCGCAACAGCTTTGTGATGTCACTCCTTTAATTTCAATATTAACATTTTCAACTTGTCAAAATTTTCGAGAAGAGCCAAGATTTCGTTATTTCTAAGAATACGTATATTTTATAGCCCTGCTTGAACTATATGAAGATTCCAGGAATTATTCTATTAATCAAATATTCAGTGAAGAATCAATATTGAATAAGTATTGGTAATTAGTAAGTATTGGTCAATATTGGCCATTGCAGCTTTGTGATACCACTCCTTTAAGTTCAATATTAACATTCTCAACTTGTCAAAATTTTCGAGAAGAGTCAAGATTTCGTTATTTCTAAGAATACGTATATTTTATAGCCCTGCTTAAACTATATGAAGATTCCAGGAATTATTCTATTAATAAAATATTAAGTGAAGAGCCAATATCGAATAAGTATTGGTAATTAGTAGGTATTGGTCAATATTGGCTATTACAGCTTTGTGATACCACTCTTTTAAGTTCAATACTAAAATTTTTCGATTGCAAAATTTTCGAGACGGATCCAGATTTCGCTATTTCTAAGAATACGTAAATTTTATAGCCCTGCTTGAACTATATGAAGATTCCAGGAATCATTCTATTAATCAAATATTCAGTGAAGAATCAATATTGAATAAGTTTTGGTAAATAGCAAGTATTGGTCAATATTGTCCACTACAGCTTTGTGATACCACTCCCATAAGTTGAAAACTAAAATTTGTAGATTGTAAAATTTTCGAGAAGAAGCCAGATTTCGCTATTTCTAAGAATACGTATATTTGTTAGCCCTGTTCGAAGTAAACGAAGATTCCAGTAACTGTTTTATTAATCAATTATTCACTGAAGAGTCAATATCGAATAGTTTTTAGTAAATAATAAGTATTAATTAATATTAGCCGCAACAGCTTTGTGATGTTACTCCTTTAATTTCAATATTAACATTTTCAACTTGTCAAAATTTTCGTGAAGAGCCAAGATTTCGTTATTTCTAAGAATAGAAACTTTTAAAGCCCTGCTTAAACTAGATGAAGATTCCAGGAAACATTCTATTAATAAAATATTAAGTAAAGTGTCAACATCGAATAAGTATTGGTAAATAGTAAGTGTTGGTCAATATTGGCCATTACAGCTTTTTGATACCACTCCTTTAAGTTCAATACTAACATTTTCAACTTGTCAAAATTTTCGAGAAGGGCCAAGATTTCGTTATTTCTAAGAATACGTATATTTTATAGCCCTGCTTAAAGGACATAAAGATTCCCGGTATTATTCCATTAATAAAATATTAAGTGAGGAGTCAATATCGAATAAGTATTGGTAAATAGTAAGTATTGGTCAATATTGGCCATTGCAGCTTTGTGATACCACTCCCATAAGTTGAAAACTAAAATTAGTAGATTGTAAAATTTTCGAGAAGAAGCCAGATTTCGCTATTTCTAAGAATACGTATATTTGTTAGCCCTGTTCGAAGTAAACGAAGATTCCAGTAACTGTTTTATTAATCAATTATTCACTGAAGAGTCAATATCGAATAGTTTTTAGTAAATAATAAGTATTAATTAATATTAGCCGCAACAGCTTTGTGATGTCACTCCTTTAATTTCAATATTAACATTTTCAACTTGTCAACATTTTCGAGAAGAGCCAAGATTTCGTTATTTCTAAGAATAGAAACTTTTATAGCCCTGCTTGAACTATATGAAGATTCCAGGAATTATTCTATTAATCAAATATTCAGTGAAGAATCAATATTGAATAAGTATTGGTAATTAGTAAGTATTGGTCAATATTGGCCATTGCAGCTTTGTGATACCACTCCTTTAAGTTCAATATTAACATTCTCAACTTGTCAAAATTTTCGAGAAGAGTCAAGATTTCGTTATTTCTAAGAATACGTATATTTTATAGCCCTGCTTAAACTATATGAAGATTCCAGGAATTATTCTATTAATAAAATATTAAGTGAAGAGCCAATATCGAATAAGTATTGGTAATTAGTAGGTATTGGTCAATATTGGCTATTACAGCTTTGTGATACCACTCTTTTAAATTCAATACTAAAATTTTTCGATTGCAAAATTTTCGAGACGGATCCAGATTTCGCTATTTCTAAGAATACGTAAATTTTATAGCCCTGCTTGAACTATATGAAGATTCCAGGAATCATTCTATTAATCAAATATTCAGTGAAGAATCAATATTGAATAAGTTTTGGTAAATAGCAAGTATTGGTCAATATTGTCCACTACAGCTTTGTGATACCACTCCCATAATTTGAAAACTAAAATTTCTAGATTGTAAAATTTTCGAGAAGAAGCCAGATTTCGCTATTTCTAAGAATACGTATATTTGTTAGCCCTGTTCGAAGTAAACGAAGATTCCAGTAACTGTTTTATTAATCAATTATTCACTGAAGAGTCAATATCGAATAGTTTTTAGTAAATAATAAGTATTAATTAATATTAGCCGCAACAGCTTTGTGATGTCACTCCTTTAATTTCAATATTAACATTTTCAACTTGTCAAAATTTTCGAGAAGAGCCAAGATTTCGTTATTTCTAAGAATAGAAACTTTTATGGCCCTGCTTAAACTAGATGAAGATTCCAGGAAACATTCTATTAATAAAATATTCAGTGAAGAATCAATATTGAATAAGTATTGGTAATTAGTAAGTATTGGTCAATATTGGCCATTGCAGCTTTGTGATACCACTCCTTTAAGTTCAATATTAACATTCTCAACTTGTCAAAATTTTCGAGAAGAGTCAAGATTTCGTTATTTCTAAGAATACGTATATTTTATAGCCCTGCTTAAACTATATGAAGATTCCAGGAATTATTCTATTAATAAAATATTAAGTGAAGAGCCAATATCGAATAAGTATTGGTAATTAGTAGGTATTGGTCAATATTGGCTATTACAGCTTTGTGATACCACTCTTTTAAGTACAATACTAAAACTTTTCGATTGCAAAATTTTCGAGACGGAGCCAGATTTCGCTATTTCTAAGAATACGTAAATTTTATAGCCCTGCTTGAACTATATGAAGATTCCAGGAATCATTCTATTAATCAAATATTCAGTGAAGAATCAATATTGAATAAGTTTTGGTAAATAGCAAGTATTGGTCAATATTGTCCGCTACAGCTTTGTGATACCACTCCCATAAGTTGAAAACTAAAATTTGTAGATTGTAAAATTTTCGAGAAGAAGCCAGATTTCGCTATTTCTAAGAATACGTATATTTGTTAGCCCTGTTCGAAGTAAACGAAGATTCCAGTAACTGTTTTATTAATCAATTATTCACTGAAGAGTCAATATCGAATAGTTTTTAGTAAATAATAAGTATTAATTAATATTAGCCGCAACAGCTTTGTGATGTTACTCCTTTAATTTCAATATTAACATTTTCAACTTGTCAAAATTTTCGTGAAGAGCCAAGATTTCGTTATTTCTAAGAATAGAAACTTTTAAAGCCCTGCTTAAACTAGATGAAGATTCCAGGAAACATTCTATTAATAAAATATTAAGTAAAGTGTCAACATCGAATAAGTATTGGTAAATAGTAAGTGTTGGTCAATATTGGCCATTACAGCTTTTTGATACCACTCCTTTAAGTTCAATACTAACATTTTCAACTTGTCAAAATTTTCGAGAAGGGCCAAGATTTCGTTATTTCTAAGAATACGTATATTTTATAGCCCTGCTTAAAGGACATAAAGATTCCCGGTATTATTCCATTAATAAAATATTAAGTGAGGAGTCAATATCGAATAAGTATTGGTAAATAGTAAGTATTGGTCAATATTGGCCATTGCAGCTTTGTGATACCACTCCCATAAGTTGAAAACTAAAATTTGTAGATTGTAAAATTTTCGAGAAGAAGCCAGATTTCGCTATTTCTAAGAATACGTATATTTGTTAGCCCTGTTCGAAGTAAACGAAGATTCCAGTAACTGTTTTATTAATCAATTATTCACTGAAGAGTCAATATCGAATAGTTTTTAGTAAATAATAAGTATTAATTAATATTAGCCGCAACAGCTTTGTGATGTCACTCCTTTAATTTCAATATTAACATTTTCAACTTGTCAAAATTTTCGAGAAGAGCCAAGATTTCGTTATTTCTAAGAATAGAAACTTTTATAGCCCTGCTTAAACTATATGAAGATTCCAGGAATTATTCTATTAATAAAATATTAAGTAAAGGCTCAACATCGAATAAGTATTGGTAAATAGTAAGTGTTGGTCAATATTGGCCATTACAGCTTTTTGATACCACCCCTTTAAGTTCAATTCTAAAATTTTTCGATTGCAAAATTTTCGACACGCAGCCAGATTTCGCTATTTCTAAGAATACGTATATTTTATAGCCCTGTTCGAAGTAATCGAAGATTCCAGTAACTGTTTTATTAATCAATTATTCACTGAAGAGTCAATATCGAATAGTTTTTAGTAAATAATAACTATTAATTAATATTAGCCGCAACAGCTTTGTGATGTCACTCCTTTAATTTCAATATTAACATTTTCAACTTGTCAAAATTTTCGAGAAGAGCCAAGATTTCGTTATTTCTAAGAATACGTATATTTTATAGCCCTGCTTGAACTATATGAAGATTCCAGGAATTATTCTATTAATCAAATATTCAGTGAAGAATCAATATTGAATAAGTATTGGTAATTAGTAAGTATTGGTCAATATTGGCCATTGCAGCTTTGTGATACCACTCCTTTAAGTTCAATATTAACATTCTCAACTTGTCAAAATTTTCGAGAAGAGTCAAGATTTCGTTATTTCTAAGAATACGTATATTTTATAGCCCTGCTTAAACTATATGAAGATTCCAGGAATTATTCTATTAATAAAATATTAAGTGAAGAGCCAATATCGAATAAGTATTGGTAATTAGTAGGTATTGGTCAATATTGGCTATTACAGCTTTGTGATACCACTCTTTTAAGTTCAATACTAAAATTTTTCGATTGCAAAATTTTCGAGACGGATCCAGATTTCGCTGTTTCTAAGAATACGTAAATTTTATAGCCCTGCTTGAACTATATGAAGATTCCAGGAATCATTCTATTAATCAAATATTCAGTGAAGAATCAATATTGAATAAGTTTTGGTAAATAGCAAGTATTGGTCAATATTGTCCACTACAGCTTTGTGATACCACTCCCATAATTTGAAAACTAAAATTTGTAGATTGTAAAATTTTCGAGAAGAAGCCAGATTTCGCTATTTCTAAGAATACGTATATTTGTTAGCCCTGTTCGAAGTAAACGAAGATTCCAGTAACTGTTTTATTAATCAATTATTCACTGAAGAGTCAATATCGAATAGTTTTTAGTAAATAATAAGTATTAATTAATATTAGCCGCAACAGCTTTGTGATGTCACTCCTTTAATTTCAATATTAACATTTTCAACTTGTCAAAATTTTCGAGAAGAGCCAAGATTTCGTTATTTCTAAGAATAGAAACTTTTATAGCCCTGCTTGAACTATATGAAGATTCCAGGAATCATTCTATTAATCAAATATTCAGTGAAGAATCAATATTGAATAAGTTTTGGTAAATAGCAAGTATTGGTCAATATTGTCCACTACAGCTTTGTGATACCACTCCCATAATTTGAAAACTAAAATTTGTAGATTGTAAAATTTTCGAGAAGAAGCCAGATTTCGCTATTTCTAAGAATACGTATATTTGTTAGCCCTGTTCGAAGTAAACGAAGATTCCAGTAACTGTTTTATTAATCAATTATTCACTGAAGAGTCAATATCGAATAGTTTTTAGTAAATAATAAGTATTAATTAATATTAGCCGCAACAGCTTTGTGATGTCACTCCTTTAATTTCAATATTAACATTTTCAACTTGTCAAAATTTTCGAGAAGAGCCAAGATTTCGTTATTTCTAAGAATAGAAACTTTTAAAGCCCTGCTTAAACTAGATGAAGATTCCAGGAAACATTCTATTAATAAAATATTCAGTGAAGAATCAATATTGAATAAGTATTGGTAATTAGTAGGTATTGGTCAATATTGGCTATTACAGCTTTGTGATACCACTCTTTTAAGTTCAGTACTAAAATTTTTCGATTGCAAAATTTTCGAGACGGATCCAGATTTCGCTGTTTCTAAGAATACGTAAATTTTATAGCCCTGCTTGAACTATATGAAGATTCCAGGAATCATTCTATTAATCAAATATTCAGTGAAGAATCAATATTGAATAAGTTTTGGTAAATAGTAGGTATTGGTCAATATTGGCTATTACAGTTTTGTGATACCACTCCCATAAGTTGAAAACTAAAATTTCTAGATTGTAAAATTTTCGAGAAGAAGCCAGATTTCGCTATTTCTAAGAATACGTATATTTGTTAGCCCTGTTCGAAGTAAACGAAGATTCCAGTAACTGTTTTATTAATCAATTATTCACTGAAGAGTCAATATCGAATAGTTTTTAGTAAATAATAAGTATTAATTAATATTAGCCGCAACAGCTTTGTGATGTCACTCCTTTAATTTCAATATTAACATTTTCAACTTGTCAAAATTTTCGAGAAGAGCCAAGATTTCGTTATTTCTAAGAATAGAAACTTTTATAGCCCTGCTTAAACTATATGAAGATTCCAGGAATTATTCTATTAATAAAATATTAAGTAAAGGCTCAACATCGAATAAGTATTGGTAAATAGTAAGTGTTGGTCAATATTGGCCATTACAGCTTTTTGATACCACCCCTTTAAGTTCAATTCTAAAATTTTTCGATTGCAAAATTTTCGACACGCAGCCAGATTTCGCTATTTCTAAGAATACGTATATTTTATAGCCCTGTTCGAAGTAATCGAAGATTCCAGTAACTGTTTTATTAATCAATTATTCACTGAAGAGTCAATATCGAATAGTTTTTAGTAAATAATAAGTATTAATTAATATTAGCCGCAACAGCTTTGTGATGTCACTCCTTTAATTTCAATATTAACATTTTCAACTTGTCAAAATTTTCGAGAAGAGCCAAGATTTCGTTATTTCTAAGAATACGTATATTTTATAGCCCTGCTTGAACTATATGAAGATTCCAGGAATTATTCTATTAATCAAATATTCAGTGAAGAATCAATATTGAATAAGTATTGGTAATTAGTAAGTATTGGTCAATATTGGCCATTGCAGCTTTGTGATACCACTCCTTTAAGTTCAATATTAACATTCTCAACTTGTCAAAATTTTCGAGAAGAGTCAAGATTTCGTTATTTCTAAGAATACGTATATTTTATAGCCCTGCTTAAACTATATGAAGATTCCAGGAATTATTCTATTAATAAAATATTAAGTGAAGAGCCAATATCGAATAAGTATTGGTAATTAGTAGGTATTGGTCAATATTGGCTATTACAGCTTTGTGATACCACTCTTTTAAGTTCAATACTAAAATTTTTCGATTGCAAAATTTTCGAGACGGATCCAGATTTCGCTATTTCTAAGAATACGTATATTTGTTAGCCCTGTTCGAAGTAAACGAAGATTCCAGTAACTGTTTTATTAATCAATTATTCACTGAAGAGTCAATATCGAATAGTTTTTAGTAAATAATAAGTATTAATTAATATTAGCCGCAACAGCTTTATGATGTTACTCCTTTAATTTCAATATTAACATTTTCAACTTGTCAAAATTTTCGTGAAGAGCCAAGATTTCGTTATTTCTAAGAATAGAAACTTTTAAAGCCCTGCTTAAACTAGATGAAGATTCCAGGAAACATTCTATTAATAAAATATTAAGTAAAGTGTCAACATCGAATAAGTATTGGTAAATAGTAAGTGTTGGTCAATATTGGCCATTACAGCTTTTTGATACCACTCCTTTAAGTTCAATACTAACATTTTCAACTTGTCAAAATTTTCGAGAAGGGCCAAGATTTCGTTATTTCTAAGAATACGTATATTTTATAGCCCTGCTTAAAGGACATAAAGATTCCCGGTATTATTCCATTAATAAAATATTAAGTGAGGAGTCAATATCGAATAAGTATTGGTAAATAGTAAGTATTGGTCAATATTGGCCATTGCAGCTTTGTGATACCACTCCTTTAAGTTCAATATTAACATTCTCAACTTGTCAAAATTTTCGAGAAGAGTCAAGATTTCGTTATTTCTAAGAATAGAAACTTTTATAGCCCTGCTTAAACTAGATGAAGATTCCAGGAAACATTCTATTAATAAAATATTCAGTGAAGAATCAATATTGAATAAGTATTGGTAATTAGTAAGTATTGGTCAATATTGGCCATTGCAGCTTTGTGATACCACTCCTTTAAGTTCAATATTAACATTCTCAACTTGTCAAAATTTTCGAGAAGAGTCAAGATTTCGTTATTTCTAAGAATACGTATATTTTATAGCCCTGCTTAAACTATATGAAGATTCCAGGAATCATTCTATTAATCAAATATTCAGTGAAGAATCAATATTGAATAAGTTTTGGTAAATAGCAAGTATTGGTCAATATTGTCCACTACAGCTTTGTGATACCACTCCCATAAGTTGAAAACTAAAATTTCTAGATTGTAAAATTTTCGAGAAGAAGCCAGATTTCGCTATTTCTAAGAATACGTCAAGAATAGAAACTTTTATAGCCCTGCTTAAACTATATGAAGATTCCAGGAATTATTCTATTAATAAAATATTAAGTAAAGGCTCAACATCGAATAAGTATTGGTAAATAGTAAGTGTTGGTCAATATTGGCCATTACAGCTTTTTGATACCACCCCTTTAAGTTCAATTCTAAAATTTTTCGATTGCAAAATTTTCGACACGCAGCCAGATTTCGCTATTTCTAAGAATACGTATATTTTATAGCCCTGTTCGAAGTAATCGAAGATTCCAGTAACTGTTTTATTAATCAATTATTCACTGAAGAGTCAATATCGAATAGTTTTTAGTAAATAATAAGTATTAATTAATATTAGCCGCAACAGCTTTGTGATGTCACTCCTTTAATTTCAATATTAACATTTTCAACTTGTCAAAATTTTCGAGAAGAGCCAAGATTTCGTTATTTCTAAGAATACGTATATTTTATAGCCCTGCTTGAACTATATGAAGATTCCAGGAATTATTCTATTAATCAAATATTCAGTGAAGAATCAATATTGAATAAGTATTGGTAATTAGTAAGTATTGGTCAATATTGGCCATTGCAGCTTTGTGATACCACTCCTTTAAGTTCAATATTAACATTCTCAACTTGTCAAAATTGTCGAGAAGAGTCAAGATTTCGTTATTTCTAAGAATACGTATATTTTATAGCCCTGCTTAAACTATATGAAGATTCCAGGAATTATTCTATTAATAAAATAT
Source organism: Platypus cylindrus (assembly GCA_949748235.1). Lineage (NCBI taxonomy): Eukaryota > Metazoa > Arthropoda > Insecta > Coleoptera > Curculionidae > Platypus > Platypus cylindrus. The sequence continues at coordinate 176,433 of CATIYE010000003.1, read as the reverse complement.
TAAGTGAAGAGCCAATATCGAATAAGTATTGGTAATTAGTAGGTATTGGTCAATATTGGCTATTACAGCTTTGTGATACCACTCTTTTAAGTTCAATACTAAAATTTTTCGATTGCAAAATTTTCGAGACGGATCCAGATTTCGCTATTTCTAAGAATACGTAAATTTTATAGCCCTGCTTGAACTATATGAAGATTCCAGGAATCATTCTATTAATCAAATATTCAGTGAAGAATCAATATTGAATAAGTTTTGGTAAATAGCAAGTATTGGTCAATATTGGCCATTACAGGTTTTTGATACCACTCCTTTAAGTTCAATACTAACATTTTCAACTTGTCAAAATTTTCGAGAAGGGCCAAGATTTCGATATTTCTAAGAATACGTATATTTTATAGCCCTGCTTAAAGGACATAAAGATTCCCGGTATTATTCCATTAATAAAATATTAAGTGAGGAGTCAATATCGAATAAGTATTGGTAAATAGTAAGTATTGGTCAATATTGTCCACTACAGCTTTGTGATACCACTCCCATAATTTGAAAACTAAAATTTGTAGATTGTAAAATTTTCGAGAAGAAGCCAGATTTCGCCATTTCTAAGAATACGTATATTTGTTAGCCCTGTTCGAAGTAAACGAAGATTCCAGTAACTGTTTTATTAATCAATTATTCACTGAAGAGTCAATATCGAATAGTTTTTAGTAAATAATAAGTATTAATTAATATTAGCCGCAACAGCTTTGTGATGTTACTCCTTTAATTTCAATATTAACATTTTCAACTTGTCAAAATTTTCGTGAAGAGCCAAGATTTCGTTATTTCTAAGAATAGAAACTTTTAAAGCCCTGCTTAAACTAGATGAAGATTCCAGGAAACATTCTATTAATAAAATATTAAGTGAAGTGTCAACATCGAATAAGTATTGGTAAATAGTAAGTGTTGGTCAATATTGGCCATTACAGCTTTTTGATACCACTCCTTTAAGTTCAATACTAACATTTTCAACTTGTCAAAATTTTCGAGGAGGGCCAAGATTTCGTTATTTCTAAGAATACGTATATTTTATAGCCCTGCTTAAAGGACATAAAGATTCCCGGTATTATTCCATTAATAAAATATTAAGTGAGGAGTCAATATCGAATAAGTATTGGTAAATAGTAAGTATTGGTCAATATTGGCCATTGCAGCTTTGTGATACCACCCCTATAAGTTCAATATTAACATTTTCAACTTGTCAAAATTTTCGAAAAGAGCCAAGATTTCGTTATTTCTAAGAATAGAATATTTTATAGTGCTGCTTAAAGGAGATGAAGATTCCAGGACTTATTCCATTAATAAAATATTAAGTGAAGAGTCAATATCGAATAAGTATCGGTAAATAGTAAGTATTGGTCAATATTGGCCATTGCAGCTTTGTGATACCACTCCCATAAGTTGAAAACTAAAATTTCTAGATTGTAAAATTTTCGAGAAGAAGCCAGATTTCGCTATTTCTAAGAATACGTATATTTGTTAGCCCTGTTCGAAGTAAACGAAGATTCCAGTAACTGTTTTATTAATCAATTATTCACTGAAGAGTCAATATCGAATAGTTTTTAGTAAATAATAAGTATTAATTAATATTAGCTGCAACAGCTTTGTGATGTCACTCCTTTAATTTCAATATTAACATTTTCAACTTGTCCAAATTTTCGAGAAGAGCCAAGATTTCGTTATTTCTAAGAATAGAAACTTTTATAGCCCTGCTTAAACTATATGAAGATTCCAGGAATTATTCTATTAATAAAATATTAAGTAAAGGTTCAACATCGAATAAGTATTGGTAAATAGTAAGTGTTGGTCAATATTGGCCATTACAGCTTTTTGATACCACTCCTTTAAGTTCAATTCTAAAATTTTTCGATTGCAAAATTTTCGAGAAGGAGCCAGATTTCGCTATTTCTAAGAATACGTATATTTTATAGCCCTGTTCGAAGTAATCGAAGATTCCAGTAACTGTTTTATTAATCAAATATTCACTGAAGAGTCAATATCGAATAGTTTTTAGTAAATAATAAGTATTAATTAATATTAGCCGCAACAGCTTTGTGATGTCACTCCTTTAATTTCAATATTAACATTTTCAACTTGTCAAAATATTCGTGAAGAGCCAAGATCTCGTTATTTCTAAGAATAGAAACTTTTATAGCCCTGCTTAAACTAGATGAAGATTCCAGGAAACATTCTATTAATCAAATATTCAATGAAGAGTCAACATCGAATAAGTATTGGTAAATAGTAAGTATTGGTCAATATTGGCCACTACAGCTTTGTGATACCACCCCTATAACTTCAATATTAACATTTTCAACTTGTCAAAATTTTCGAAAAGAGCCAGGATTTCGATATTTCGAAGAATAGAATATTTTATAGTGCTGCTTAAAGGAGATGAAGATTCCAGGAATTATTCCATTAATAAATTATTAAGTGAAGAGTCAATATCGAATAAGTATTGGTAAATAGTAAGTATTGGTCAATATTGGCCATTGCAGCTTTGTGATACCACTCTTTTAAGTTCAATATTAACATTTTCGACTTGTCAAAATTTTCGAGAAGAGCCAAGATTTCGTTATTTCTAAGAATCCGTATATTTTATAGCCCTGCTTGAACTATATGAAGATTCCAGGAATTACTCTATTAATCAAATATTCAGTGAAGAGTCAACATCGAATAAGTATTGGTAAATAGTAAGTATTGGTCAATATTGGCCAATACAGCTTTGTGATACCACCCCTATAAGTTCAATATTAACGTTTTCAACTTGTCAAAATTTTCGAAAAGAGCCATTATTTCGATATTTCGAAGAATAGAATATTTTATAGTGCTGCTTAAAGGATATGAAGATTCCAGGAATCATTCTATTAATAAAATATTAAGTAAAGTGTCAACATCGAATAAGTATTGGTAAATAGTAAGTATTGGTCAATATTGGCCATTACAGCTTTTTGATACCACTGCTTTAAGTTCAATACTAAAATTTTTCGATTGCAAAATTTTCGAGAAGGAGCCAGATTTCGTTATTTCTAAGAATACGTATATTTTATAGCCCTGCTTAAACTATATGAAGATTCCAGGAATCATTCTATTAATCAAATATTCAGTGAAGAATCAATATTGAATAAGTTTTGGTAAATAGCAAGTATTGGTCAATATTGTCCACTACAGCTTTGTGATACCACTCCCATAAGTTGAAAACTAAAATTTGTAGATTGTAAAATTTTCGAGAAGAAGCCAGATTTCGCTATTTCTAAGAATACGTATATTTGTTAGCCCTGTTCGAAGTAAACGAAGATTCCAGTAACTGTTTTATTAATCAATTATTCACTGAAGAGTCAATATCGAATAGTTTTTAGTAAATAATAAGTATTAATTAATATTAGCCGCAACAGCTTTGTGATGTTACTCCTTTAATTTCAATATTAACATTTTCAACTTGTCAAAATTTTCGTGAAGAGCCAAGATTTCGTTATTTCTAAGAATAGAAACTTTTAAAGCCCTGCTTAAACTAGATGAAGATTCCAGGAAACATTCTATTAATAAAATATTAAGTAAAGTGTCAACGTCGAATAAGTATTGGTAAATAGTAAGTGTTGGTCAATATTGGCCATTACAGCTTTTTGATACCACTCCTTTAAGTTCAATACTAACATTTTCAACTTGTCAAAATTTTCGAGAAGGGCCAAGATTTCGTTATTTCTAAGAATACGTATATTTTATAGCCCTGCTTAAAGGACATAAAGATTCCCGGTATTATTCCATTAATAAAATATTAAGTGAGGAGTCAATATCGAATAAGTATTGGTAAATAGTAAGTATTGGTCAATATTGGCCATTGCAGCTTTGTGATACCACTCCTTTAAGTTCAATATTAACATTCTCAACTTGTCAAAATTTTCGAGAAGAGTCAAGATTTCGTTATTTCTAAGAATAGAAACTTTTATAGCCCTGCTTAAACTAGATGAAGATTACAGGAAACATTCTATTAATAAAATATTCAGTGAAGAATCAATATTGAATAAGTATTGGTAATTAGTAAGTATTGGTCAATATTGGCCATTGCAGCTTTGTGATACCACTCCTTTAAGTTCAATATTAACATTCTCAACTTGTCAAAATTTTCGAGAAGAGTCAAGATTTCGTTATTTCTAAGAATACGTATATTTTATAGCCCTGCTTAAACTATATGAAGATTCCAGGAATTATTCTATTAATAAAATATTAAGTGAAGAGCCAATATCGAATAAGTATTGGTAATTAGTAGGTATTGGTCAATATTGGCTATTACAGCTTTGTGATACCACTCTTTTAAGTTCAATATTAACATTTTCAACTTGTCAAAATTTTCGAGAAGAGCCAATATTTCGTTATTTCTAAGAATACGTAAATTTTATAGCCCTGCTTGAACTATATGAAGATTCCAGGAATCATTCTATTAATCAAATATTCAGTGAAGAATCAATATTGAATAAGTTTTGGTAAATAGCAAGTATTGGTCAATATTGTCCACTACAGCTTTGTGATACCACTCCCATAAGTTGAAAACTAAAATTTCTAGATTGTAAAATTTTCGAGAAGAAGCCAGATTTCGCTATTTCTAAGAATACGTATATTTGTTAGCCCTGTTCGAAGTAAACGAAGATTCCAGTAACTGTTTTATTAATCAATTATTCACTGAAGAGTCAATATCGAATAGTTTTTAGTAAATAATAAGTATTAATTAATATTAGCCGCAACAGCTTTGTGATGTCACTCCTTTAATTTCAATATTAACATTTTCAACTTGTCAAAATTTTCGAGAAGAGCCAAGATTTCGTTATTTCTAAGAATAGAAACTTTTATAGCCCTGCTTAAACTATATGAAGATTCCAGGAATTATTCTATTAATAAAATATTAAGTAAAGGCTCAACATCGAATAAGTATTGGTAAATAGTAAGTGGTGGTCAATATTGGCCATTACAGCTTTTTGATACCACCCCTTTAAGTTCAATTCTAAAATTTTTCGATTGCAAAATTTTCGACACGCAGCCAGATTTCGCTATTTCTAAGAATACGTATATTTTATAGCCCTGTTCGAAGTAATCGAAGATTCCAGTAACTGTTTTATTAATCAATTATTCACTGAAGAGTCAATATCGAATAGTTTTTAGTAAATAATAAGTATTAATTAATATTAGCCGCAACAGCTTTGTGATGTCACTCCTTTAATTTCAATATTAACATTTTCAACTTGTCAAAATTTTCGAGAAGAGCCAAGATTTCGTTATTTCTAAGAATACGTATATTTTATAGCCCTGCTTGAACTATATGAAGATTCCAGGAATTATTCTATTAATCAAATATTCAGTGAAGAATCAATATTGAATAAGTATTGGTAATTAGTAAGTATTGGTCAATATTGGCCATTGCAGCTTTGTGATACCACTCCTTTAAGTTCAATATTAACATTCTCAACTTGTCAAAATTTTCGAGAAGAGTCAAGATTTCGTTATTTCTAAGAATACGTATATTTTATAGCCCTGCTTAAACTATATGAAGATTCCAGGAATTATTCTATTAATAAAATATTAAGTGAAGAGCCAATATCGAATAAGTATTGGTAATTAGTAGGTATTGGTCAATATTGGCTATTACAGCTTTGTGATACCACTCTTTTAAGTTCAATACTAAAATTTTTCGATTGCAAAATTTTCGAGACGGATCCAGATTTCGCTATTTCTAAGAATACGTAAATTTTATAGCCCTGCTTGAACTATATGAAGATTCCAGGAATCATTCTATTAATCAAATATTCAGTGAAGAATCAATATTGAATAAGTTTTGGTAAATAGCAAGTATTGGTCAATATTGTCCACTACAGCTTTGTGATACCACTCCCATAATTTGAAAACTAAAATTTGTAGATTGTAAAATTTTCGAGAAGAAGCCAGATTTCGCTATTTCTAAGAATACGTATATTTGTTAGCCCTGTTCGAAGTAAACGAAGATTCCAGTAACTGTTTTATTAATCAATTATTCACTGAAGAGTCAATATCGAATAGTTTTTAGTAAATAATAAGTATTAATTAATATTAGCTGCAACAGCTTTGTGATGTCACTCCTTTAATTTCAATATTAACATTTTCAACTTGTCCAAATTTTCGAGAAGAGCCAAGATTTCGTTATTTCTAAGAATAGAAACTTTTATAGCCCTGCTTAAACTATATGAAGATTCCAGGAATTATTCTATTAATAAAATATTAAGTAAAGGTTCAACATCGAATAAGTATTGGTAAATAGTAAGTGTTGGTCAATATTGGCCATTACAGCTTTTTGATACCACTCCTTTAAGTTCAATTCTAAAATTTTTCGATTGCAAAATTTTCGAGAAGGAGCCAGATTTCGCTATTTCTAAGAATACGTATATTTTATAGCCCTGTTCGAAGTAATCGAAGATTCCAGTAACTGTTTTATTAATCAAATATTCACTGAAGAGTCAATATCGAATAGTTTTTAGTAAATAATAAGTATTAATTAATATTAGCCGCAACAGCTTTGTGATGTCACTCCTTTAATTTCAATATTAACATTTTCAACTTGTCAAAATATTCGTGAAGAGCCAAGATCTCGTTATTTCTAAGAATAGAAACTTTTATAGCCCTGCTTAAACTAGATGAAGATTCCAGGAAACATTCTATTAATCAAATATTCAATGAAGAGTCAACATCGAATAAGTATTGGTAAATAGTAAGTATTGGTCAATATTGGCCACTACAGCTTTGTGATACCACCCCTATAACTTCAATATTAACATTTTCAACTTGTCAAAATTTTCGAAAAGAGCCAGGATTTCGATATTTCGAAGAATAGAATATTTTATAGTGCTGCTTAAAGGAGATGAAGATTCCAGGAATTATTCCATTAATAAATTATTAAGTGAAGAGTCAATATCGAATAAGTATTGGTAAATAGTAAGTATTGGTCAATATTGGCCATTGCAGCTTTGTGATACCACTCTTTTAAGTTCAATATTAACGTTTTCAACTTGTCAAAATTTTCGAAAAGAGCCATTATTTCGATATTTCGAAGAATAGAATATTTTATAGTGCTGCTTAAAGGATATGAAGATTCCAGGAATCATTCTATTAATAAAATATTAAGTAAAGTGTCAACATCGAATAAGTATTGGTAAATAGTAAGTATTGGTCAATATTGGCCATTACAGCTTTTTGATACCACTGCTTTAAGTTCAATACTAAAATTTTTCGATTGCAAAATTTTCGAGAAGGAGCCAGATTTCGTTATTTCTAAGAATACGTATATTTTATAGCCCTGCTTAAACTATATGAAGATTCCAGGAATCATTCTATTAATCAAATATTCAGTGAAGAATCAATATTGAATAAGTTTTGGTAAATAGCAAGTATTGGTCAATATTGTCCACTACAGCTTTGTGATACCACTCCCATAAGTTGAAAACTAAAATTTGTAGATTGTAAAATTTTCGAGAAGAAGCCAGATTTCGCTATTTCTAAGAATACGTATATTTGTTAGCCCTGTTCGAAGTAAACGAAGATTCCAGTAACTGTTTTATTAATCAATTATTCACTGAAGAGTCAATATCGAATAGTTTTTAGTAAATAATAAGTATTAATTAATATTAGCCGCAACAGCTTTGTGATGTTACTCCTTTAATTTCAATATTAACATTTTCAACTTGTCAAAATTTTCGTGAAGAGCCAAGATTTCGTTATTTCTAAGAATAGAAACTTTTAAAGCCCTGCTTAAACTAGATGAAGATTCCAGGAAACATTCTATTAATAAAATATTAAGTAAAGTGTCAACGTCGAATAAGTATTGGTAAATAGTAAGTGTTGGTCAATATTGGCCATTACAGCTTTTTGATACCACTCCTTTAAGTTCAATACTAACATTTTCAACTTGTCAAAATTTTCGAGAAGGGCCAAGATTTCGTTATTTCTAAGAATACGTATATTTTATAGCCCTGCTTAAAGGACATAAAGATTCCCGGTATTATTCCATTAATAAAATATTAAGTGAGGAGTCAATATCGAATAAGTATTGGTAAATAGTAAGTATTGGTCAATATTGGCCATTGCAGCTTTGTGATACCACTCCTTTAAGTTCAATATTAACATTCTCAACTTGTCAAAATTTTCGAGAAGAGTCAAGATTTCGTTATTTCTAAGAATAGAAACTTTTATAGCCCTGCTTAAACTAGATGAAGATTCCAGGAAACATTCTATTAATAAAATATTCAGTGAAGAATCAATATTGAATAAGTATTGGTAATTAGTAAGTATTGGTCAATATTGGCCATTGCAGCTTTGTGATACCACTCCTTTAAGTTCAATATTAACATTCTCAACTTGTCAAAATTTTCGAGAAGAGTCAAGATTTCGTTATTTCTAAGAATACGTATATTTTATAGCCCTGCTTAAACTATATGAAGATTCCAGGAATTATTCTATTAATAAAATATTAAGTGAAGAGCCAATATCGAATAAGTATTGGTAATTAGTAGGTATTGGTCAATATTGGCTATTACAGCTTTGTGATACCACTCTTTTAAGTTCAATATTAACATTTTCAACTTGTCAAAATTTTCGAGAAGAGCCAATATTTCGTTATTTCTAAGAATACGTAAATTTTATAGCCCTGCTTGAACTATATGAAGATTCCAGGAATCATTCTATTAATCAAATATTCAGTGAAGAATCAATATTGAATAAGTTTTGGTAAATAGCAAGTATTGGTCAATATTGTCCACTACAGCTTTGTGATACCACTCCCATAAGTTGAAAACTAAAATTTCTAGATTGTAAAATTTTCGAGAAGAAGCCAGATTTCGCTATTTCTAAGAATACGTATATTTGTTAGCCCTGTTCGAAGTAAACGAAGATTCCAGTAACTGTTTTATTAATCAATTATTCACTGAAGAGTCAATATCGAATAGTTTTTAGTAAATAATAAGTATTAATTAATATTAGCCGCAACAGCTTTGTGATGTCACTCCTTTAATTTCAATATTAACATTTTCAACTTGTCAAAATTTTCGAGAAGAGCCAAGATTTCGTTATTTCTAAGAATAGAAACTTTTATAGCCCTGCTTAAACTATATGAAGATTCCAGGAATTATTCTATTAATAAAATATTAAGTAAAGGCTCAACATCGAATAAGTATTGGTAAATAGTAAGTGGTGGTCAATATTGGCCATTACAGCTTTTTGATACCACCCCTTTAAGTTCAATTCTAAAATTTTTCGATTGCAAAATTTTCGACACGCAGCCAGATTTCGCTATTTCTAAGAATACGTATATTTTATAGCCCTGTTCGAAGTAATCGAAGATTCCAGTAACTGTTTTATTAATCAATTATTCACTGAAGAGTCAATATCGAATAGTTTTTAGTAAATAATAAGTATTAATTAATATTAGCCGCAACAGCTTTGTGATGTCACTCCTTTAATTTCAATATTAACATTTTCAACTTGTCAAAATTTTCGAGAAGAGCCAAGATTTCGTTATTTCTAAGAATACGTATATTTTATAGCCCTGCTTGAACTATATGAAGATTCCAGGAATTATTCTATTAATCAAATATTCAGTGAAGAATCAATATTGAATAAGTATTGGTAATTAGTAAGTATTGGTCAATATTGGCCATTGCAGCTTTGTGATACCACTCCTTTAAGTTCAATATTAACATTCTCAACTTGTCAAAATTTTCGAGAAGAGTCAAGATTTCGTTATTTCTAAGAATACGTATATTTTATAGCCCTGCTTAAACTATATGAAGATTCCAGGAATTATTCTATTAATAAAATATTAAGTGAAGAGCCAATATCGAATAAGTATTGGTAATTAGTAGGTATTGGTCAATATTGGCTATTACAGCTTTGTGATACCACTCTTTTAAGTTCAATACTAAAATTTTTCGATTGCAAAATTTTCGAGACGGATCCAGATTTCGCTATTTCTAAGAATACGTAAATTTTATAGCCCTGCTTGAACTATATGAAGATTCCAGGAATCATTCTATTAATCAAATATTCAGTGAAGAATCAATATTGAATAAGTTTTGGTAAATAGCAAGTATTGGTCAATATTGTCCACTACAGCTTTGTGATACCACTCCCATAATTTGAAAACTAAAATTTGTAGATTGTAAAATTTTCGAGAAGAAGCCAGATTTCGCTATTTCTAAGAATACGTATATTTGTTAGCCCTGTTCGAAGTAAACGAAGATTCCAGTAACTGTTTTATTAATCAATTATTCACTGAAGAGTCAATATCGAATAGTTTTTAGTAAATAATAAGTATTAATTAATATTAGCCGCAACAGCTTTGTGATGTCACTCCTTTAATTTCAATATTAACATTTTCAACTTGTCAAAATTTTCGAGAAGAGCCAAGATTTCGTTATTTCTAAGAATAGAAACTTTTATGGCCGTGCTTAAACTAGATGAAGATTCCAGGAAACATTCTATTAATAAAATATTCAGTGAAGAATCAATATTGAATAAGTATTGGTAATTAGTAAGTATTGGTCAATATTGGCCATTGCAGCTTTGTGATACCACTCCTTTAAGTTCAATATTAACATTCTCAACTTGTCAAAATTTTCGAGAAGAGTCAAGATTTCGTTATTTCTAAGAATACGTATATTTTATAGCCCTGCTTAAACTATATGAAGATTCCAGGAATTATTCTATTAATAAAATATTAAGTGAAGAGCCAATATCGAATAAGTATTGGTAATTAGTAGGTATTGGTCAATATTGGCTATTACAGCTTTGTGATACCACTCTTTTAAGTTCAATACTAAAACTTTTCGATTGCAAAATTTTCGAGACGGAGCCAGATTTCGCTATTTCTAAGAGTACGTAAATTTTATAGCCCTGCTTGAACTATATGAAGATTCCAGGAATCATTCTATTAATCAAATATTCAGTGAAGAATCAATATTGAATAAGTTTTGGTAAATAGCAAGTATTGGTCAATATTGTCCACTACAGCTTTGTGATACCACTCCCATAAGTTGAAAACTAAAATTTGTAGATTGTAAAATTTTCGAGAAGAAGCCAGATTTCGCTATTTCTAAGAATACGTATATTTGTTAGCCCTGTTCGAAGTAAACGAAGATTCCAGTAACTGTTTTATTAATCAATTATTCACTGAAGAGTCAATATCGAATAGTTTTTAGTAAATAATAAGTATTAATTAATATTAGCCGCAACAGCTTTGTGATGTTACTCCTTTAATTTCAATATTAACATTTTCAACTTGTCAAAATTTTCGTGAAGAGCCAAGATTTCGTTATTTCTAAGAATAGAAACTTTTAAAGCCCTGCTTAAACTAGATGAAGATTCCAGGAAACATTCTATTAATAAAATATTAAGTAAAGTGTCAACATCGAATAAGTATTGGTAAATAGTAAGTATTGGTCAATATTGGCCATTGCAGCTTTGTGATACCACCCCTATAAGTTCAATATTAACATTTTCAACTTGTCAAAATTTTCGAGAAGGGCCAAGATTTCGTTATTTCTAAGAATACGTATATTTTATAGCCCTGCTTAAAGGACATAAAGATTCCCGGTATTATTCCATTAATAAAATATTAAGTGAGGAGTCAATATCGAATAAGTATTGGTAAATAGTAAGTATTGGTCAATATTGGCCATTGCAGCTTTGTGATACCACTCCTATAAGTTCAATATTAACATTTTCAACTTGTCAAAATTTTCGAAAAGAGCCAAGATTTCGTTATTTCTAAGAATAGAATATTTTATAGTGCTGCTTAAAGGAGATGAAGATTCCAGGACTTATTCCATTAATAAAATATTAAGTGAAGAGTCAATATCGAATAAGTATCGGTAAATAGTAAGTATTGGTCAATATTGGCCATTGCAGCTTTGTGATACCACTCCCATAAGTTGAAAACTAAAATTTCTAGATTGTAAAATTTTCGAGAAGAAGCCAGATTTCGCTATTTCTAAGAATACGTATATTTGTTAGCCCTGTTCGAAGTAAACGAAGATTCCAGTAACTGTTTTATTAATCAATTATTCACTGAAGAGTCAATATCGAATAGTTTTTAGTAAATAATAAGTATTAATTAATATTAGCTGCAACAGCTTTGTGATGTCACTCCTTTAATTTCAATATTAACATTTTCAACTTGTCAAAATTTTCGAGAAGAGCCAAGATTTCGTTATTTCTAAGAATAGAAACTTTTATAGCCCTGCTTAAACTATATGAAGATTCCAGGAATTATTCTATTAATAAAATATTAAGTAAAGGTTCAACATCGAATAAGTATTGGTAAATAGTAAGTGTTGGTCAATATTGGCCATTACAGCTTTTTGATACCACCCCTTTAAGTTCAATTCTAAAATTTTTCGATTGCAAAATTTTCGAGAAGGAGCCAGATTTCGCTATTTCTAAGAATACGTATATTTTATAGCCCTGTTCGAAGTAATCGAAGATTCCAGTAACTGTTTTATTAATCAATTATTCACTGAAGAGTCAATATCGAATAGTTTTTAGTAAATAATAAGTATTAATTAATATTAGCCGCAACAGCTTTGTGATGTCACTCCTTTAATTTCAATATTAACATTTTCAACTTGTCAAAATTTTCGTGAAGAGCCAAGATCTCGTTATTTCTAAGAATAGAAACTTTTATAGCCCTGCTTAAACTAGATGAAGATTCCAGGAAACATTCTATTAATAAAATATTCAGTGAAGAATCAATATTGAATAAGTATTGGTAATTAGTAAGTATTGGTCAATATTGGCCATTGCAGCTTTGTGATACCACTCCTTTAAGTTCAATATTAACATTCTCAACTTGTCAAAATTTTCGAGAAGAGTCAAGATTTCGTTATTTCTAAGAATACGTATATTTTATAGCCCTGCTTAAACTATATGAAGATTCCAGGAATCATTCTATTAATAAAATATTAAGTGAAGAGCCAATATCGAATAAGTATTGGTAATTAGTAGGTATTGGTCAATATTGGCTATTACAGCTTTGTGATACCACTCTTTTAAGTTCAATACTAAAACTTTTCGATTGCAAAATTTTCGAGACGGAGCCAGATTTCGCTATTTCTAAGAATACGTATATTTTATAGCCCTGTTCGAAGTAATCGAAGATTCCAGTAACTGTTTTATTAATCAATTATTCACTGAAGAGTCAACATCGAATAGTTTTTAGTAAATAATAAGTATTAATTAATATTAGCCGCAACAGCTTTGTGATGTCACTCCTTTAATTTCAATATTAACATTTTCAACTTGTCAAAATTTTCGAGAAGAGCCAAGATTTCGTTATTTCTAAGAATACGTATATTTTATAGCCCTGCTTGAACTATATGAAGATTCCAGGAATTATTCTATTAATCAAATATTCAGTGAAGAATCAATATTGAATAAGTATTGGTAATTAGTAAGTATTGGTCAATATTGGCCATTGCAGCTTTGTGATACCACTCCTTTAAGTTCAATATTAACATTCTCAACTTGTCAAAATTTTCGAGAAGAGTCAAGATTTCGTTATTTCTAAGAATACGTATATTTTATAGCCCTGCTTAAACTATATGAAGATTCCAGGAATTATTCTATTAATAAAATATTAAGTGAAGAGCCAATATCGAATAAGTATTGGTAATTAGTAGGTATTAGTCAATATTGGCTATTACAGCTTTGTGATACCACTCTTTTAAGTTCAATACTAAAATTTTTCGATTGCAAAATTTTCGAGACGGAGCCAGATTTCGCTATTTCTAAGAATACGTAAATTTTATAGCCCTGCTTGAACTATATGAAGATTCCAGGAATCATTCTATTAATCAAATATTCAGTGAAGAATCAATATTGAATAAGTATTGGTAATTAGTAAGTATTGGTCAATATTGGCCATTGCAGCTTTGTGATACCACTCCTTTAAGTTCAATATTAACATTCTCAACTTGTCAAAATTTTCGAGAAGAGTCAAGATTTCGTTATTTCTAAGAATACGTATATTTTATAGCCCTGCTTAAACTATATGAAGATTCCAGGAATTATTCTATTAATAAAATATTCAGTGAAGAATCAATATTGAATAAGTATTGGTAATTAGTAAGTATTGGTCAATATTGGCCATTGCAGCTTTGTGATACCACTCCTTTAAGTTCAATATTAACATTTTCAACTTGTCAAAATTTTCGAGAAGAGCCAAGATTTCGTTATTTCTAAGAATACGTATATTTTATAGCCCTGCTTGAACTATATGAAGATTCCAGGAATTATTCTATTAATCAAATATTCAGTGAAGAATCAATATTGAATAAGTATTGGTAATTAGTAAGTATTGGTCAATATTGGCCATTGCAGCTTTGTGATACCACTCCTTTAAGTTCAATATTAACATTCTCAACTTGTCAAAATTTTCGAGAAGAGTCAAGATTTCGTTATTTCTAAGAATACGTATATTTTATAGCCCTGCTTAAACTATATGAAGATTCCAGGAATTATTCTATTAATAAAATATTAAGTGAAGAGCCAATATCGAATAAGTATTGGTAATTAGTAGGTATTGGTCAATATTGGCTATTACAGCTTTGTGATACCACTCTTTTAAGTTCAATACTAAAATTTTTCGATTGCAAAATTTTCGAGACGGAGCCAGATTTCGCTATTTCTAAGAATACGTAAATTTTATAGCCCTGCTTGAACTATATGAAGATTCCAGGAATCATTCTATTAATCAAATATTCAGTGAAGAATCAATATTGAATAAGTTTTGGTAAATAGCAAGTATTGGTCAATATTGTCCACTACAGCTTTGTGATACCACTCCCATAAGTTGAAAACTAAAATTTGTAGATTGTAAAATTTTCGAGAAGAAGCCAGATTTCGCTATTTCTAAGAATACGTAAATTTTATAGCCCTGCTTGAACTATATGAAGATTCCAGGAATCATTCTATTAATCAAATATTCAGTGAAGAATCAATATTGAATAAGTTTTGGTAAATAGCAAGTATTGGTCAATATTGTCCACTACAGCTTTGTGATACCACTCCCATAAGTTGAAAACTAAAATTTCTAGATTGTAAAATTTTCGAGAAGAAGCCAGATTTCGCTATTTCTAAGAATACGTATATTTGTTAGCCCTGTTCGAAGTAAACGAAGATTCCAGTAACTGTTTTATTAATCAATTATTCACTGAAGAGTCAATATCGAATAGTTTTTAGTAAATAATAAGTATTAATTAATATTAGCCGCAACAGCTTTGTGATGTCACTCCTTTAATTTCAATATTAACATTTTCTACTTGTCAAAATTTTCGAGAAGAGCCAAGATTTCGTTATTTCTAAGAATAGAAACTTTTATAGCCCTGCTTAAACTATATGAAGATTCCAGGAATTATTCTATTAATAAAATATTAAGTAAAGGTTCAACATCGAATAAGTATTGGTAAATAGTAAGTGTTGGTCAATATTGGCCATTACAGCTTTTTGATACCACCCCTTTAAGTTCAATTCTAAAATTTTTCGATTGCAAAATTTTCGACACGCAGCCAGATTTCGCTATTTCTAAGAATACGTATATTTTATAGCCCTGTTCGAAGTAATAGAAGATTCCAGTAACTGTTTTATTAATCAATTATTCACTGAAGAGTCAATATCGAATAGTTTTTAGTAAATAATAAGTATTAATTAATATTAGCCGCAACAGCTTTGTGATGTCACTCCTTTAATTTCAATATTAACATTTTCAACTTGTCAAAATTTTCGAGAAGAGCCAAGATTTCGTTATTTCTAAGAATAGAAACTTTTATAGCCCTGCTTAAACTATATGAAGATTCCAGGAATTATTCTATTAATAAAATATTAAGTAAAGGTTCAACATCGAATAAGTATTGGTAAATAGTAAGTGTTGGTCAATATTGGCCATTACAGCTTTTTGATACCACCCCTTTAAGTTAAATTCTAAAATTTTTCGATTGCAAAATTTTCGAGAAGGAGCCAGATTTCGCTATTTCTAAGAATACGTATATTTTATAGCCCTGTTCGAAGTAATCGAAGATTCCAGTAACTGTTTTATTAATCAATTATTCACTGAAGAGTCAATATCGAATAGTTTTTAGTAAATAATAAGTATTAATTAATATTAGCCGCAACAGCTTTGTGATGTTACTCCTTTAATTTCAATATTAACATTTTCAACTTGTCAAAATTTTCGTGAAGAGCCAAGATTTCGTTATTTCTAAGAATAGAAACTTTTAAAGCCCTGCTTAAACTAGATGAAGATTCCAGGAAACATTCTATTAATAAAATATTAAGTAAAGTGTCAACATCGAATAAGTATTGGTAAATAGTAAGTGTTGGTCAATATTGGCCATTACAGCTTTTTGATACCACTCCTTTAAGTTCAATACTAACATTTTCAACTTGTCAAAATTTTCGAGAAGGGCCAAGATTTCGTTATTTCTAAGAATACGTATATTTTATAGCCCTGCTTAAAGGACATAAAGATTCCCGGTATTATTCCATTAATAAAATATTAAGTGAAGAGCCAATATCGAATAAGTATTGGTAATTAGTAGGTATTGGTCAATATTGGCTATTACAGCTTTGTGATACCACTCTTTTAAGTTCAATACTAAAATTTTTCGATTGCAAAATTTTCGAGACGGAGCCAGATTTCGCTATTTCTAAGAATACGTAAATTTTATAGCCCTGCTTGAACTATATGAAGATTCCAGGAATCATTCTATTAATCAAATATTCAGTGAAGAATCAATATTGAATAAGTTTTGGTAAATAGCAAGTATTGGTCAATATTGTCCACTACAGCTTTGTGATACCACTCCCATAAGTTGAAAACTAAAATTTGTAGATTGTAAAATTTTCGAGAAGAAGCCAGATTTCGCTATTTCTAAGAATACGTAAATTTTATAGCCCTGCTTGAACTATATGAAGATTCCAGGAATCATTCTATTAATCAAATATTCAGTGAAGAATCAATATTGAATAAGTTTTGGTAAATAGCAAGTATTGGTCAATATTGTCCACTACAGCTTTGTGATACCACTCCCATAAGTTGAAAACTAAAATTTCTAGATTGTAAAATTTTCGAGAAGAAGCCAGATTTCGCTATTTCTAAGAATACGTATATTTGTTAGCCCTGTTCGAAGTAAACGAAGATTCCAGTAACTGTTTTATTAATCAATTATTCACTGAAGAGTCAATATCGAATAGTTTTTAGTAAATAATAAGTATTAATTAATATTAGCCGCAACAGCTTTGTGATGTCACTCCTTTAATTTCAATATTAACATTTTCAACTTGTCAAAATTTTCGAGAAGAGCCAAGATTTCGTTATTTCTAAGAATAGAAACTTTTATAGCCCTGCTTAAACTATATGAAGATTCCAGGAATTATTCTATTAATAAAATATTAAGTAAAGGTTCAACATCGAATAAGTATTGGTAAATAGTAAGTGTTGGTCAATATTGGCCATTACAGCTTTTTGATACCACCCCTTTAAGTTCAATTCTAAAATTTTTCGATTGCAAAATTTTCGACACGCAGCCAGATTTCGCTATTTCTAAGAATACGTATATTTTATAGCCCTGTTCGAAGTAATAGAAGATTCCAGTAACTGTTTTATTAATCAATTATTCACTGAAGAGTCAACATCGAATAGTTTTTAGTAAATAATAAGTATTAATTAATATTAGCCGCAACAGCTTTGTGATGTCACTCCTTTAATTTCAATATTAACATTTTCAACTTGTCAAAATTTTCGAGAAGAGCCAAGATTTCGTTATTTCTAAGAATACGTATATTTTATAGCCCTGCTTGAACTATATGAAGATTCCAGGAATTATTCTATTAATCAAATATTCAGTGAAGAATCAATATTGAATAAGTATTGGTAATTAGTAAGTATTGGTCAATATTGGCCTTTGCAGCCTTGTGATACCACTCCTTTAAGTTCAATATTAACATTCTCAACTTGTCAAAATTTTCGAGAAGAGTCAAGATTTCGTTATTTCTAAGAATACGTATATTTTATAGCCCTGCTTAAACTATATGAAGATTCCAGGAATTATTCTATTAATAAAATATTAAGTGAAGAGCCAATATCGAATAAGTATTGGTAATTAGTAGGTATTGGTCAATATTGGCTATTACAGCTTTGTGATATGACTCTTTTAAGTTCAATACTAAAATTTTTCGATTGCAAAATTTTCGAGACGGAGCCAGATTTCGCTATTTCTAAGAATACGTAAATTTTATAGCCCTGCTTGAACTATATGAAGATTCCAGGAATCATTCTATTAATCAAATATTCAGTGAAGAATCAATATTGAATAAGTTTTGGTAAATAGCAAGTATTGGTCAATATTGTCCACTACAGCTTTGTGATACCACTCCCATAAGTTGAAAACTAAAATTTGTAGATTGTAAAATTTTCGAGAAGAAGCCAGATTTCGCTATTTTTAAGAATACGTATATTTGTTAGCCCTGTTCGAAGTAAACGAAGATTCCAGTAACTATTTTATTAATCAATTATTCACTGAAGAGTCAATATCGAATAGTTTTTAGTAAATAATAAGTATTAATTAATATTAGCCGCAACAGCTTTGTGATGTCACTCCTTTAATTTCAATATTAACATTTTCAACTTGTCAAAATTTTCGAGAAGAGCCAAGATTTCGTTATTTCTAAGAATAGAAACTTTTATGGCCCTGCTTAAACTAGATGAAGATTCCAGGAAACATTCTATTAATAAAATATTCAGTGAAGAATCAATATTGAATAAGTATTGGTAAATAGTAAGTGTTGGTCAATATTGGCCATTACAGCTTTTTGATACCACTCCTTTAAGTTCAATATTAACATTCTCAACTTGTCAAAATTTTCGAGAAGAGTCAAAATTTCGTTATTTCTAAGAATACGTATATTTTATAGCCCTGCTTAAACTATATGAAGATTCCAGGAATTATTCTATTAATAAAATATTAAGTAAAGGTTCAACATCGAATAAGTATTGGTAAATAGTAAGTGTTGGTCAATATTGGCCATTACAGCTTTTTGATACCACCCCTTTAAGTTCAATTCTAAAATTTTTCGATTGCAAAATTTTCGACACGCAGCCAGATTTCGCTATTTCTAAGAATACGCATATTTTATAGCCCTGTTCGAAGTAATCGAAGATTCCAGTAACTGTTTTATTAATCAATTATTCACTGAAGAGTCAATATCGAATAGTTTTTAGTAAATAATAAGTATTAATTAATATTAGCCGCAACAGCTTTGTGATGTCACTCCTTTAATTTCAATATTAACATTTTCAACTTGTCAAAATTTTCGAGAAGAGCCAAGATTTCGTTATTTCTAAGAATAGAAACTTTTATAGCCCTGCTTAAACTATATGAAGATTCCAGGAATTATTCTATTAATAAAATATTAAGTAAAGGTTCAACATCGAATAAGTATTGGTAAATAGTAAGTGTTGGTCAATATTGGCCATTACAGCTTTTTGATACCACCCCTTTAAGTTCAATTCTAAAATTTTTCGATTGCAAAATTTTCGAGAAGGAGCCAGATTTCGCTATTTCTAAGAATACGTATATTTTATAGCCCTGTTCGAAGTAATCGAAGATTCCAGTAACTGTTTTATTAATCAATTATTCACTGAAGAGTCAATATCGAATAGTTTTTAGTAAATAATAAGTATTAATTAATATTAGCCGCAACAGCTTTGTGATGTTACTCCTTTAATTTCAATATTAACATTTTCAACTTGTCAAAATTTTCGTGAAGAGCCAAGATTTCGTTATTTCTAAGAATAGAAACTTTTAAAGCCCTGCTTAAACTAGATGAAGATTCCAGGAAACATTCTATTAATAAAATATTAAGTAAAGTGTCAACATCGAATAAGTATTGGTAAATAGTAAGTGTTGGTCAATATTGGCCATTACAGCTTTTTGATACCACTCCTTTAAGTTCAATACTAACATTTTCAACTTGTCAAAATTTTCGAGAAGGGCCAAGATTTCGTTATTTCTAAGAATACGTATATTTTATAGCCCTGCTTAAAGGACATAAAGATTCCCGGTATTATTCCATTAATAAAATATTAAGTGAAGAGCCAATATCGAATAAGTATTGGTAATTAGTAGGTATTGGTCAATATTGGCTATTACAGCTTTGTGATACCACTCTTTTAAGTTCAATACTAAAATTTTTCGATTGCAAAATTTTCGAGACGGAGCCAGATTTCGCTATTTCTAAGAATACGTAAATTTTATAGCCCTGCTTGAACTATATGAAGATTCCAGGAATCATTCTATTAATCAAATATTCAGTGAAGAATCAATATTGAATAAGTTTTGGTAAATAGCAAGTATTGGTCAATATTGTCCACTACAGCTTTGTGATACCACTCCCATAAGTTGAAAACTAAAATTTGTAGATTGTAAAATTTTCGAGAAGAAGCCAGATTTCGCTATTTCTAAGAATACGTAAATTTTATAGCCCTGCTTGAACTATATGAAGATTCCAGGAATCATTCTATTAATCAAATATTCAGTGAAGAATCAATATTGAATAAGTTTTGGTAAATAGCAAGTATTGGTCAATATTGTCCACTACAGCTTTGTGATACCACTCCCATAAGTTGAAAACTAAAATTTCTAGATTGTAAAATTTTCGAGAAGAAGCCAGATTTCGCTATTTCTAAGAATACGTATATTTGTTAGCCCTGTTCGAAGTAAACGAAGATTCCAGTAACTGTTTTATTAATCAATTATTCACTGAAGAGTCAATATCGAATAGTTTTTAGTAAATAATAAGTATTAATTAATATTAGCCGCAACAGCTTTGTGATGTCACTCCTTTAATTTCAATATTAACATTTTCAACTTGTCAAAATTTTCGAGAAGAGCCAAGATTTCGTTATTTCTAAGAATAGAAACTTTTATAGCCCTGCTTAAACTATATGAAGATTCCAGGAATTATTCTATTAATAAAATATTAAGTAAAGGTTCAACATCGAATAAGTATTGGTAAATAGTAAGTGTTGGTCAATATTGGCCATTACAGCTTTTTGATACCACCCCTTTAAGTTCAATTCTAAAATTTTTCGATTGCAAAATTTTCGACACGCAGCCAGATTTCGCTATTTCTAAGAATACGTATATTTTATAGCCCTGTTCGAAGTAATAGAAGATTCCAGTAACTGTTTTATTAATCAATTATTCACTGAAGAGTCAACATCGAATAGTTTTTAGTAAATAATAAGTATTAATTAATATTAGCCGCAACAGCTTTGTGATGTCACTCCTTTAATTTCAATATTAACATTTTCAACTTGTCAAAATTTTCGAGAAGAGCCAAGATTTCGTTATTTCTAAGAATACGTATATTTTATAGCCCTGCTTGAACTATATGAAGATTCCAGGAATTATTCTATTAATCAAATATTCAGTGAAGAATCAATATTGAATAAGTATTGGTAATTAGTAAGTATTGGTCAATATTGGCCATTGCAGCTTTGTGATACCACTCCTTTAAGTTCAATATTAACATTCTCAACTTGTCAAAATTTTCGAGAAGAGTCAAGATTTCGTTATTTCTAAGAATACGTATATTTTATAGCCCTGCTTAAACTATATGAAGATTCCAGGAATTATTCTATTAATAAAATATTCAGTGAAGAATCAATATTGAATAAGTATTGGTAATTAGTAAGTATTGGTCAATATTGGCCATTGCAGCTTTGTGATACCACTCCTTTAAGTTCAATATTAACATTCTCAACTTGTCAAAATTTTCGAGAAGAGTCAAGATTTCGTTATTTCTAAGAATACGTATATTTTATAGCCCTGCTTAAACTATATGAAGATTCCAGGAATTATTCTATTAATAAAATATTCAGTGAAGAATCAATATTGAATAAGTATTGGTAATTAGTAAGTATTGGTCAATATTGGCCTTTGCAGCCTTGTGATACCACTCCTTTAAGTTCAATATTAACATTCTCAACTTGTCAAAATTTTCGAGAAGAGTCAAGATTTCGTTATTTCTAAGAATACGTATATTTTATAGCCCTGCTTGAACTATATGAAGATTCCAGGAATTATTCTATTAATCAAATATTCAGTGAAGAATCAATATTGAATAAGTATTGGTAATTAGTAAGTATTGGTCAATATTGGCCATTGCAGCTTTGTGATACCACTCCTTTAAGTTCAATATTAACATTCTCAACTTGTCAAAATTTTCGAGAAGAGTCAAGATTTCGTTATTTCTAAGAATACGTATATTTTATAGCCCTGCTTAAACTATATGAAGATTCCAGGAATTATTCTATTAATCAAATATTCAGTGAAGAATCAATATTGAATAAGTATTGGTAATTAGTAAGTATTGGTCAATATTGGCCATTGCAGCTTTGTGATACCACTCCTTTAAGTTCAATATTAACATTCTCAACTTGTCAAAATTTTCGAGAAGAGTCAAGATTTCGTTATTTCTAAGAATACGTATATTTTATAGCCCTGCTTAAACTATATGAAGATTCCAGGAATTATTCTATTAATAAAATATTCAGTGAAGAATCAATATTGAATAAGTATTGGTAATTAGTAAGTATTGGTCAATATTGGCCTTTGCAGCCTTGTGATACCACTCCTTTAAGTTCAATATTAACATTCTCAACTTGTCAAAATTTTCGAGAAGAGTCAAGATTTCGTTATTTCTAAGAATACGTATATTTTATAGCCCTGCTTAAACTATATGAAGATTCCAGGAATTATTCTATTAATAAAATATTAAGTGAAGAGCCAATATCGAATAAGTATTGGTAATTAGTAGGTATTGGTCAATATTGGCTATTACAGCTTTGTGATATGACTCTTTTAAGTTCAATACTAAAATTTTTCGATTGCAAAATTTTCGAGACGGAGCCAGATTTCGCTATTTCTAAGAATACGTAAATTTTATAGCCCTGCTTGAACTATATGAAGATTCCAGGAATCATTCTATTAATCAAATATTCAGTGAAGAATCAATATTGAATAAGTTTTGGTAAATAGCAAGTATTGGTCAATATTGTCCACTACAGCTTTGTGATACCACTCCCATAAGTTGAAAACTAAAATTTGTAGATTGTAAAATTTTCGAGAAGAAGCCAGATTTCGCTATTTTTAAGAATACGTATATTTGTTAGCCCTGTTCGAAGTAAACGAAGATTCCAGTAACTATTTTATTAATCAATTATTCACTGAAGAGTCAATATCGAATAGTTTTTAGTAAATAATAAGTATTAATTAATATTAGCCGCAACAGCTTTGTGATGTCACTCCTTTAATTTCAATATTAACATTTTCAACTTGTCAAAATTTTCGAGAAGAGCCAAGATTTCGTTATTTCTAAGAATAGAAACTTTTATGGCCCTGCTTAAACTAGATGAAGATTCCAGGAAACATTCTATTAATAAAATATTCAGTGAAGAATCAATATTGAATAAGTATTGGTAAATAGTAAGTGTTGGTCAATATTGGCCATTACAGCTTTTTGATACCACTCCTTTAAGTTCAATATTAACATTCTCAACTTGTCAAAATTTTCGAGAAGAGTCAAAATTTCGTTATTTCTAAGAATACGTATATTTTATAGCCCTGCTTAAACTATATGAAGATTCCAGGAATTATTCTATTAATAAAATATTAAGTAAAGGTTCAACATCGAATAAGTATTGGTAAATAGTAAGTGTTGGTCAATATTGGCCATTACAGCTTTTTGATACCACCCCTTTAAGTTCAATTCTAAAATTTTTCGATTGCAAAATTTTCGACACGCAGCCAGATTTCGCTATTTCTAAGAATACGCATATTTTATAGCCCTGTTCGAAGTAATCGAAGATTCCAGTAACTGTTTTATTAATCAATTATTCACTGAAGAGTCAATATCGAATAGTTTTTAGTAAATAATAAGTATTAATTAATATTAGCCGCAACAGCTTTGTGATGTCACTCCTTTAATTTCAATATTAACATTTTCAACTTGTCAAAATTTTCGAGAAGAGCCAAGATTTCGTTATTTCTAAGAATAGAAACTTTTATAGCCCTGCTTAAACTATATGAAGATTCCAGGAATTATTCTATTAATAAAATATTAAGTAAAGGTTCAACATCGAATAAGTATTGGTAAATAGTAAGTGTTGGTCAATATTGGCCATTACAGCTTTTTGATACCACCCCTTTAAGTTCAATTCTAAAATTTTTCGATTGCAAAATTTTCGAGAAGGAGCCAGATTTCGCTATTTCTAAGAATACGTATATTTTATAGCCCTGTTCGAAGTAATCGAAGATTCCAGTAACTGTTTTATTAATCAATTATTCACTGAAGAGTCAATATCGAATAGTTTTTAGTAAATAATAAGTATTAATTAATATTAGCCGCAACAGCTTTGTGATGTCACTCCTTTAATTTCAATATTAACATTTTCAACTTGTCAAAATTTTCGTGAAGAGCCAAGATTTCGTTATTTCTAAGAATAGAAACTTTTAAAGCCCTGCTTAAACTAGATGAAGATTCCAGGAAACATTCTATTAATAAAATATTAAGTAAAGTGTCAACATCGAATAAGTATTGGTAAATAGTAAGTGTTGGTCAATATTGGCCATTACAGCTTTTTGATACCACTCCTTTAAGTTCAATACTAACATTTTCAACTTGTCAAAATTTTCGAGAAGGGCCAAGATTTCGTTATTTCTAAGAATACGTATATTTTATAGCCCTGCTTAAAGGACATAAAGATTCCCGGTATTATTCCATTAATAAAATATTAAGTGAAGAGTCAATATCGAATAAGTATTGGTAAATAGTAAGTATTGGTCAATATTGGCCATTGCAGCTTTGTGATACCACCCCTATAAGTTCAATATTAACATTTTCAACTTGTCAAAATTTTCGAAAAGAGCCAAGATTTCGTTATTTCTAAGAATAGAATATTTTATAGTGCTGCTTAAAGGAGATGAAGATTCCAGGACTTATTCCATTAATAAAATATTAAGTGAAGAGTCAATATCGAATAAGTATTGGTAAATAGTAAGTATTGGTCAATATTGGCCATTGCAGCTTTGTGATACCACTCCCATAAGTTGAAAACTAAAATTTCTAGATTGTAAAATTTTCGAGAAGAAGCCAGATTTCGCTATTTCTAAGAATACGTATATTTGTTAGCCCTGTTCGAAGTAAACGAAGATTCCAGTAACTGTTTTATTAATCAATTATTCACTGAAGAGTCAATATCGAATAGTTTTTAGTAAATAATAAGTATTAATTAATATTAGCTGTAACAGCTTTGTTATGTCACTCCTTTAATTTCAATATTAACATTTTCAACTTGTCAAAATTTTCGAGAAGAGCCAAGATTTCGTTATTTCTAAGAATAGAAACTTTTATAGCCCTGCTTAAACTATATGAAGATTCCAGGAATTATTCTATTAATAAAATATTAAGTAAAGGTTCAACATCGAATAAGTATTGGTAAATAGTAAGTGTTGGTCAATATTGGCCATTACAGCTTTTTGATACCACCCCTTTAAGTTCAATTCTAAAATTTTTCGATTGCAAAATTTTCGACACGCAGCCAGATTTCGCTATTTCTAAGAATACGTATATTTTATAGCCCTGTTCGAAGTAATCGAAGATTCCAGTATCTGTTTTATTAATCAATTATTCACTGAAGAGTCAATATCGAATAAGTATTGTATTATTGAATAGGTAAGTCAATATTGGCCATTTCAGCTTTGTGATACCACCCCTATAATTTCAATATTAACATTTTCAACTTGTCAAAATTTTCGAGAAGAGCCAAGATTTCGTTATTTCTAAGAATAGAAACTTTTATAGCCCTGCTTAAACTATATGAAGATTCCAGGAATTATTCTATTAATAAAATATTAAGTAAAGGTTCAACATCGAATAAGTATTGGTAAATAGTAAGTGTTGGTCAATATTGGCCATTACAGCTTTTTGATACCACTCCTTTAAGTTCAATTCTAAAATTTTTCGATTGCAAAATTTTCGAGAAGGAGCCAGATTTCGCTATTTCTAAGAATACGTATATTTTACAGCCCTGTTCGAAGTAATCGAAGATTCCAGTAACTGTTTTATTAATCAATTATTCACTGAAGAGTCAATATCGAATAGTTTTTAGTAAATAATAAGTATTAATTAATATTAGCCGCAACAGCTTTGTGATGTCACTCCTTTAATTTCAATATTAACATTTTCAACTTGTCAAAATTTTCGTGAAGAGCCAAGATCTCGTTATTTCTAAGAATAGAAACTTTTATAGCCCTGCTTAAACTAGATGAAGATTCCAGGAAACATTCTATTAATAAAATATTAAGTAAAGTGTCAACATCGAATAAGTATAGGTAAATAGTAAGTGTTGGTCAATATTGGCCATTACAGCTTTTTGATACCACTCCTTTAAGTTCAATACTAAAATTTTTCGATAGCAGAATTTTCGAGACGGAGCCAGATTTCGCTATTTCTAGGAATACGTATATTTTATAGCCCTGCTTGAACTATATGAAGATTCCAGGAATTACTCTATTAATCAAATATTCAGTGAAGAATCAATATTAAATAAGTTTTGGTAATTAGTAAGTATTGGTCAATATTGGTCATTGCAGCTTTGTGATACCACTCCTTTAAGTTCAATATTAACATTCTCAACTTGTCAAAATTTTCGAGAAGAGTCAAGATTTCGTTATTTCTAAGAATACGTATATTTTATAGCCCTGCTTAAACTATATGAAGATTCCAGGAATTATTCTATTAATAAAATATTAAGTGAAGAGCCAATATCGAATAAGTTTTGGTAAATAGCAAGTATTGGTCAATATTGGCTATTACAGCTTTGTGATACCACTCTTTTAAGTTCAATACTAAAATTTTTCGATTGCAAAATTTTCGAGACGGAGCCAGATTTCGCTATTTCTAAGAATACGTATATTTGTTAGCCCTGTTCGAAGTAAACGAAGATTCCAGTAACTGTTTTATTAATCAATTATTCACTGAAGAGTCAATATCGAATAGTTTTTAGTAAATAATAAGTATTAATTAATATTAGCCGCAACAGCTTTGTGATGTCACTCCTTTAATTTCAATATTAACATTTTCAACTTGTCAAAATTTTCGAGAAGAGCCAAGATTTCGTTATTTCTAAGAATAGAAACTTTTATAGCCCTGCTTAAACTATATGAAGATTCCAGGAATTATTCTATTAATAAAATATTAAGTAAAGGCTCAACATCGAATAAGTATTGGTCAATATTGGCCATTACAGCTTTTTGATACCACCCCTTTAAGTTCAATTCTAAAATTTTTCGATTGCAAAATTTTCGACACGCAGCCAGATTTCGCTATTTCTAAGAATACGTATATTTTATAGCCCTGTTCGAAGTAATCGAAGATTCCAGTAACTGTTTTATTAATCAATTATTCACTGAAGAGTCAATATCGAATAGTTTTTAGTAAATAATAAGTATTAATTAATATTAGCCGCAACAGCTTTGTGATGTCACTCCTTTAATTTCAATATTAACATTTTCAACTTGTCAAAATTTTCGAGAAGAGCCAAGATTTCGTTATTTCTAAGAATACGTATATTTTATAGCCCTGCTTGAACTATATGAAGATTCCAGGAATTATTCTATTAATCAAATATTCAGTGAAGAATCAATATTGAATAAGTATTGGTAATTAGTAAGTATTGGTCAATATTGGCCATTGCAGCTTTGTGATACCACTCCTTTAAGTTCAATATTAACATTCTCAACTTGTCAAAATTTTCGAGAAGAGTCAAGATTTCGTTATTTCTAAGAATACGTATATTTTATAGCCCTGCTTAAACTATATGAAGATTCCAGGAATTATTCTATTAATAAAATATTAAGTGAAGAGCCAATATCGAATAAGTATTGGTAATTAGTAGGTATTGGTCAATATTGGCTATTACAGCTTTGTGATACCACTCTTTTAAGTTCAATACTAAAATTTTTCGATTGCAAAATTTTCGAGACGGATCCAGATTTCGCTATTTCTAAGAATACGTAAATTTTATAGCCCTGCTTGAACTATATGAAGATTCCAGGAATCATTCTATTAATCAAATATTCAGTGAAGAATCAATATTGAATAAGTTTTGGTAAATAGCAAGTATTGGTCAATATTGTCCACTACAGCTTTGTGATACCACTCCCATAATTTGAAAACTAAAATTTGTA
Source organism: Platypus cylindrus (assembly GCA_949748235.1). Taxonomy (NCBI): domain Eukaryota; kingdom Metazoa; phylum Arthropoda; class Insecta; order Coleoptera; family Curculionidae; genus Platypus; species Platypus cylindrus. The sequence continues at coordinate 148,078 of CATIYE010000003.1, read as the reverse complement.
GATTGTAAAATTTTCGAGAAGAAGCCAGATTTCGCTATTTCTAAGAATACGTATATTTGTTAGCCCTGTTCGAAGTAAACGAAGATTCCAGTAACTGTTTTATTAATCAATTATTCACTGAAGAGTCAATATCGAATAGTTTTTAGTAAATAATAAGTATTAATTAATATTAGCCGCAACAGCTTTGTGATGTCACTCCTTTAATTTCAATATTAACATTTTCAACTTGTCAAAATTTTCGAGAAGAGCCAAGATTTCGTTATTTCTAAGAATAGAAACTTTTATGGCCGTGCTTAAACTAGATGAAGATTCCAGGAAACATTCTATTAATAAAATATTCAGTGAAGAATCAATATTGAATAAGTATTGGTAATTAGTAAGTATTGGTCAATATCGGCCATTGCAGCTTTGTGATACCACTCCTTTAAGTTCAATATTAACATTCTCAACTTGTCAAAATTTTCGAGAAGAGTCAAGATTTCGTTATTTCTAAGAATACGTATATTTTATAGCCCTGCTTAAACTATATGAAGATTCCAGGAATTATTCTATTAATAAAATATTAAGTGAAGAGCCAATATCGAATAAGTATTGGTAATTAGTAGGTATTGGTCAATATTGGCTATTACAGCTTTGTGATACCACTCTTTTAAGTTCAATACTAAAACTTTTCGATTGCAAAATTTTCGAGACGGAGCCAGATTTCGCTATTTCTAAGAGTACGTAAATTTTATAGCCCTGCTTGAACTATATGAAGATTCCAGGAATCATTCTATTAATCAAATATTCAGTGAAGAATCAATATTGAATAAGTTTTGGTAAATAGCAAGTATTGGTCAATATTGTCCACTACAGCTTTGTGATACCACTCCCATAAGTTGAAAACTAAAATTTGTAGATTGTAAAATTTTCGAGAAGAAGCCAGATTTCGCTATTTCTAAGAATACGTATATTTGTTAGCCCTGTTCGAAGTAAACGAAGATTCCAGTAACTGTTTTATTAATCAATTATTCACTGAAGAGTCAATATCGAATAGTTTTTAGTAAATAATAAGTATTAATTAATATTAGCCGCAACAGCTTTGTGATGTTACTCCTTTAATTTCAATATTAACATTTTCAACTTGTCAAAATTTTCGTGAAGAGCCAAGATTTCGTTATTTCTAAGAATAGAAACTTTTAAAGCCCTGCTTAAACTAGATGAAGATTCCAGGAAACATTCTATTAATAAAATATTAAGTAAAGTGTCAACATCGAATAAGTATTGGTAAATAGTAAGTATTGGTCAATATTGGCCATTGCAGCTTTGTGATACCACCCCTATAAGTTCAATATTAACATTTTCAACTTGTCAAAATTTTCGAGAAGGGCCAAGATTTCGTTATTTCTAAGAATACGTATATTTTATAGCCCTGCTTAAAGGACATAAAGATTCCCGGTATTATTCCATTAATAAAATATTAAGTGAGGAGTCAATATCGAATAAGTATTGGTAAATAGTAAGTATTGGTCAATATTGGCCATTGCAGCTTTGTGATACCACTCCTATAAGTTCAATATTAACATTTTCAACTTGTCAAAATTTTCGAAAAGAGCCAAGATTTCGTTATTTCTAAGAATAGAATATTTTATAGTGCTGCTTAAAGGAGATGAAGATTCCAGGACTTATTCCATTAATAAAATATTAAGTGAAGAGTCAATATCGAATAAGTATCGGTAAATAGTAAGTATTGGTCAATATTGGCCATTGCAGCTTTGTGATACCACTCCCATAAGTTGAAAACTAAAATTTCTAGATTGTAAAATTTTCGAGAAGAAGCCAGATTTCGCTATTTCTAAGAATACGTATATTTGTTAGCCCTGTTCGAAGTAAACGAAGATTCCAGTAACTGTTTTATTAATCAATTATTCACTGAAGAGTCAATATCGAATAGTTTTTAGTAAATAATAAGTATTAATTAATATTAGCTGCAACAGCTTTGTGATGTCACTCCTTTAATTTCAATATTAACATTTTCAACTTGTCAAAATTTTCGAGAAGAGCCAAGATTTCGTTATTTCTAAGAATAGAAACTTTTATAGCCCTGCTTAAACTATATGAAGATTCCAGGAATTATTCTATTAATAAAATATTAAGTAAAGGTTCAACATCGAATAAGTATTGGTAAATAGTAAGTGTTGGTCAATATTGGCCATTACAGCTTTTTGATACCACCCCTTTAAGTTCAATTCTAAAATTTTTCGATTGCAAAATTTTCGAGAAGGAGCCAGATTTCGCTATTTCTAAGAATACGTATATTTTATAGCCCTGTTCGAAGTAATCGAAGATTCCAGTAACTGTTTTATTAATCAATTATTCACTGAAGAGTCAATATCGAATAGTTTTTAGTAAATAATAAGTATTAATTAATATTAGCCGCAACAGCTTTGTGATGTTACTCCTTTAATTTCAATATTAACATTTTCAACTTGTCAAAATTTTCGTGAAGAGCCAAGATTTCGTTATTTCTAAGAATAGAAACTTTTAAAGCCCTGCTTAAACTAGATGAAGATTCCAGGAAACATTCTATTAATAAAATATTAAGTAAAGTGTCAACATCGAATAAGTATTGGTAAATAGTAAGTGTTGGTCAATATTGGCCATTACAGCTTTTTGATACCACTCCTTTAAGTTCAATACTAACATTTTCAATTTGTCAAAATTTTCGAGGAGGGCCAAGATTTCGTTATTTCTAAGAATACGTATATTTTATAGCCCTGCTTAAAGGACATAAAGATTCCCGGTATTATTCCATTAATAAAATATTAAGTGAGGAGTCAATATCGAATAAGTATTGGTAAATAGTAAGTATTGGTCAATATTGGCCATTGCAGCTTTGTGATACCACCCCTATAAGTTCAATATTAACATTTTCAACTTGTCAAAATTTTCGAAAAGAGCCAAGATTTCGTTATTTCTAAGAATAGAATATTTTATAGTGCTGCTTAAAGGAGATGAAGATTCCAGGACTTATTCCATTAATAAAATATTAAGTGAAGAGTCAATATCGAATAAGTATCGGTAAATAGTAAGTATTGGTCAATATTGGCCATTGCAGCTTTGTGATACCACTCCCATAAGTTGAAAACTAAAATTTCTAGATTGTAAAATTTTCGAGAAGAAGCCAGATTTCGCTATTTCTAAGAATACGTATATTTGTTAGCCCTGTTCGAAGTAAACGAAGATTCCAGTAACTGTTTTATTAATCAATTATTCACTGAAGAGTCAATATCGAATAGTTTTTAGTAAATAATAAGTATTAATTAATATTAGCTGCAACAGCTTTGTGATGTCACTCCTTTAATTTCAATATTAACATTTTCAACTTGTCAAAATTTTCGAGAAGAGCCAAGATTTCGTTATTTCTAAGAATAGAAACTTTTATAGCCCTGCTTAAACTATATGAAGATTCCAGGAATTATTCTATTAATAAAATATTAAGTAAAGGTTCAACATCGAATAAGTATTGGTAAATAGTAAGTGTTGGTCAATATTGGCCATTACAGCTTTTTGATACCACCCCTTTAAGTTCAATTCTAAAATTTTTCGATTGCAAAATTTTCGAGAAGGAGCCAGATTTCGCTATTTCTAAGAATACGTATATTTTATAGCCCTGTTCGAAGTAATCGAAGATTCCAGTAACTGTTTTATTAATCAATTATTCACTGAAGAGTCAATATCGAATAGTTTTTAGTAAATAATAAGTATTAATTAATATTAGCCGCAACAGCTTTGTGATGTCACTCCTTTAATTTCAATATTAACATTTTCAACTTGTCAAAATTTTCGTGAAGAGCCAAGATCTCGTTATTTCTAAGAATAGAAACTTTTATAGCCCTGCTTAAACTAGATGAAGATTCCAGGAAACATTCTATTAATAAAATATTCAGTGAAGAATCATTATTGAATAAGTATTGGTAATTAGTAAGTATTGGTCAATATTGGCCATTGCAGCTTTGTGATACCACTCCTTTAAGTTCAATATTAACATTCTCAACTTGTCAAAATTTTCGAGAAGAGTCAAGATTTCGTTATTTCTAAGAATACGTATATTTTATAGCCCTGCTTAAACTATATGAAGATTCCAGGAATCATTCTATTAATAAAATATTAAGTGAAGAGCCAATATCGAATAAGTATTGGTAATTAGTAGGTATTGGTCAATATTGGCTATTACAGCTTTGTGATACCACTCTTTTAAGTTCAATACTAAAACTTTTCGATTGCAAAATTTTCGAGACGGAGCCAGATTTCGCTATTTCTAAGAATACGTAAATTTTATAGCCCTGCTTGAACTATATGAAGATTCCAGGAACTGTTTTATTAATCAATTATTCACTGAAGAGTCAACATCGAATAGTTTTTAGTAAATAATAAGTATTAATTAATATTAGCCGCAACAGCTTTGTGATGTCACTCCTTTAATTTCAATATTAACATTTTCAACTTGTCAAAATTTTCGAGAAGAGCCAAGATTTCGTTATTTCTAAGAATAGAAACTTTTATAGCCCTGCTTAAACTATATGAAGATTCCAGGAATTATTCTATTAATAAAATATTAAGTAAAGGTTCAACATCGAATAAGTATTGGTAAATAGTAAGTGTTGGTCAATATTGGCCATTACAGCTTTTTGATACCACCCCTTTAAGTTCAATTCTAAAATTTTTCGATTGCAAAATTTTCGACACGCAGCCAGATTTCGCTATTTCTAAGAATACGTATATTTTATAGCCCTGTTCGAAGTAATCGAAGATTCCAGTAACTGTTTTATTAATCAATTATTCACTGAAGAGTCAACATCGAATAGTTTTTAGTAAATAATAAGTATTAATTAATATTAGCCGCAACAGCTTTGTGATGTCACTCCTTTAATTTCAATATTAACATTTTCAACTTGTCAAAATTTTCGAGAAGAGCCAAGATTTCGTTATTTCTAAGAATACGTATATTTTATAGCCCTGCTTGAACTATATGAAGATTCCAGGAATTATTCTATTAATCAAATATTCAGTGAAGAATCAATATTGAATAAGTATTGGTAATTAGTAAGTATTGGTCAATATTGGCCACTACAGCTTTGTGATACCACCCCTATAAGTTCAATATTAACATTCTCAACTTGTCAAAATTTTCGAGAAGAGTCAAGATTTCGTTATTTCTAAGAATACGTATATTTTATAGCCCTGCTTAAACTATATGAAGATTCCAGGAATTATTCTATTAATAAAATATTAAGTGAAGAGCCAATATCGAATAAGTATTGGTAATTAGTAGGTATTAGTCAATATTGGCTATTACAGCTTTGTGATACCACTCTTTTAAGTTCAATACTAAAATTTTTCGATTGCAAAATTTTCGAGACGGAGCCAGATTTCGCTATTTCTAAGAATACGTAAATTTTATAGCCCTGCTTGAACTATATGAAGATTCCAGGAATCATTCTATTAATCAAATATTCAGTGAAGAATCAATATTGAATAAGTATTGGTAATTAGTAAGTATTGGTCAATATTGGCCATTGCAGCTTTGTGATACCACTCCTTTAAGTTCAATATTAACATTTTCAACTTGTCAAAATTTTCGAGAAGAGCCAAGATTTCGTTATTTCTAAGAATACGTATATTTTATAGCCCTGCTTGAACTATATGAAGATTCCAGGAATTATTCTATTAATCAAATATTCAGTGAAGAATCAATATTGAATAAGTTTTGGTAAATAGCAAGTATTGGTCAATATTGTCCACTACAGCTTTGTGATACCACTCCCATAAGTTGAAAACTAAAATTTGTAGATTGTAAAATTTTCGAGAAGAAGCCAGATTTCGCTATTTCTAAGAATACGTAAATTTTATAGCCCTGCTTGAACTATATGAAGATTCCAGGAATCATTCTATTAATCAAATATTCAGTGAAGAATCAATATTGAATAAGTTTTGGTAAATAGCAAGTATTGGTCAATATTGTCCACTACAGCTTTGTGATACCACTCCCATAAGTTGAAAACTAAAATTTCTAGATTGTAAAATTTTCGAGAAGAAGCCAGATTTCGCTATTTCTAAGAATACGTATATTTGTTAGCCCTGTTCGAAGTAAACGAAGATTCCAGTAACTGTTTTATTAATCAATTATTCACTGAAGAGTCAATATCGAATAGTTTTTAGTAAATAATAAGTATTAATTAATATTAGCCGCAACAGCTTTGTGATGTCACTCCTTTAATTTCAATATTAACATTTTCAACTTGTCAAAATTTTCGAGAAGAGCCAAGATTTCGTTATTTCTAAGAATAGAAACTTTTATAGCCCTGCTTAAACTATATGAAGATTCCAGGAATTATTCTATTAATAAAATATTAAGTAAAGGTTCAACATCGAATAAGTATTGGTAAATAGTAAGTGTTGGTCAATATTGGCCATTACAGCTTTTTGATACCACCCCTTTAAGTTCAATTCTAAAATTTTTCGATTGCAAAATTTTCGACACGCAGCCAGATTCGCTATTTCTAAGAATACGTATATTTTATAGCCTTGTTCGAAGTAATCGAAGATTCCAGTAACTGTTTTATTAATCAATTATTCACTGAAGAGTCAACATCGAATAGTTTTTAGTAAATAATAAGTATTAATTAATATTAGCCGCAACAGCTTTGTGATGTCACTCCTTTAATTTCAATATTAACATTTTCAACTTGTCAAAATTTTCGAGAAGAGCCAAGATTTCGTTATTTCTAAGAATACGTATATTTTATAGCCCTGCTTGAACTATATGAAGATTCCAGGAATTATTCTATTAATCAAATATTCAGTGAAGAATCAATATTGAATAAGTATTGGTAATTAGTAAGTATTGGTCAATATTGGCCATTGCAGCCTTGTGATACCACTCCTTTAAGTTCAATATTAACATTTTCAACTTGTCAAAATTTTCGAGAAGAGTCAAGATTTCGTTATTTCTAAGAATATGTATATTTTATAGCCCTGCTTAAACTATATGAAGATTCCAGGAATTATTCTATTAATAAAATATTAAGTGAAGAGCCAATATCGAATAAGTATTGGTAATTAGTAGGTATTGGTCAATATTGGCTATTACAGCTTTGTGATACCACTCTTTTAAGTTCAATACTAAAATTTTTCGATTGCAAAATTTTCGAGACGGAGCCAGATTACGCTATTTCTAAGAATACGTAAATTTTATAGCCCTGCTTGAACTATATGAAGATTCCAGGAATCATTCTATTAATCAAATATTCAGTGAAGAATCAATATTGAATAAGTTTTGGTAAATAGCAAGTATTGGTCAATATTGTCCACTACAGCTTTGTGATACCACTCCCATAAGTTGAAAACTAAAATTTGTAGATTGTAAAATTTTCGAGAAGAAGCCAGATTTCGCTATTTTTAAGAATACGTATATTTGTTAGCCCTGTTCGAAGTAAACGAAGATTCCAGTAACTATTTTATTAATCAATTATTCACTGAAGAGTCAATATCGAATAGTTTTTAGTAAATAATAAGTATTAATTAATATTAGCCGCAACAGCTTTGTGATGTCACTCCTTTAATTTCAATATTAACATTTTCAACTTGTCAAAATTTTCGAGAAGAGCCAAGATTTCGTTATTTCTAAGAATAGAAACTTTTATGGCCCTGCTTAAACTAGATGAAGATTCCAGGAAACATTCTATTAATAAAATATTCAGTGAAGAATCAATATTGAATAAGTATTGGTAAATAGTAAGTGTTGGTCAATATTGGCCATTACAGCTTTTTGATACCACTCCTTTAAGTTCAATATTAACATTCTCAACTTGTCAAAATTTTCGAGAAGAGTCAAAATTTCGTTATTTCTAAGAATACGTATATTTTATAGCCCTTCTTAAACTATATGGAGATTCCAGGAATTATTCTATTAATAAAATATTAAGTAAAGGTTCAACATCGAATAAGTATTGGTAAATAGTAAGTGTTGGTCAATATTGGCCATTACAGCTTTTTGATACCACCCCTTTAAGTTCAATTCTAAAATTTTTCGATTGCAAAATTTTCGACACGCAGCCAGATTTCGCTATTTCTAAGAATACGCATATTTTATAGCCCTGTTCGAAGTAATCGAAGATTCCAGTAACTGTTTTATTAATCAATTATTCACTGAAGAGTCAATATCGAATAGTTTTTAGTAAATAATAAGTATTAATTAATATTAGCCGCAACAGCTTTGTGATGTCACTCCTTTAATTTCAATATTAACATTTTCAACTTGTCAAAATTTTCGAGAAGAGCCAAGATTTCGTTATTTCTAAGAATAGAAACTTTTATAGCCCTGCTTAAACTATATGAAGATTCCAGGAATTATTCTATTAATAAAATATTAAGTAAAGGTTCAACATCGAATAAGTATTGGTAAATAGTAAGTGTTGGTCAATATTGGCCATTACAGCTTTTTGATACCACCCCTTTAAGTTCAATTCTAAAATTTTTCGATTGCAAAATTTTCGAGAAGGAGCCAGATTTCGCTATTTCTAAGAATACGTATATTTTATAGCCCTGTTCGAAGTAATCGAAGATTCCAGTAACTGTTTTATTAATCAATTATTCACTGAAGAGTCAATATCGAATAGTTTTTAGTAAATAATAAGTATTAATTAATATTAGCCGCAACAGCTTTGTGATGTTACTCCTTTAATTTCAATATTAACATTTTCAACTTGTCAAAATTTTCGTGAAGAGCCAAGATTTCGTTATTTCTAAGAATAGAAACTTTTAAAGCCCTGCTTAAACTAGATGAAGATTCCAGGAAACATTCTATTAATAAAATATTAAGTAAAGTGTCAACATCGAATAAGTATTGGTAAATAGTAAGTGTTGGTCAATATTGGCCATTACAGCTTTTTGATACCACTCCTTTAAGTTCAATACTAACATTTTCAACTTGTCAAAATTTTCGAGAAGGGCCAAGATTTCGTTATTTCTAAGAATACGTATATTTTATAGCCCTGCTTAAAGGACATAAAGATTCCCGGTATTATTCCATTAATAAAATATTAAGTGAAGAGCCAATATCGAATAAGTATTGGTAATTAGTAGGTATTGGTCAATATTGGCCATTACAGCTTTGTGATACCACCCCTATAAGTTCAATATTAACATTTTCAACTTGTCAAAATTTTCGAAAAGAGCCAAGATTTCGTTATTTCTAAGAATAGAATATTTTATAGTGCTGCTTAAAGGAGATGAAGATTCCAGGACTTATTCCATTAATAAAATATTAAGTGAAGGTTCAACATCGAATAAGTATTGGTAAATAGTAAGTGTTGGTCAATATTGGCCATTACAGCTTTTTGATACCACCCCTTTAAGTTCAATTCTAAAATTTTTCGATTGCAAAATTTTCGACACGCAGCCAGATTTCGCTATTTCTAAGAATACGCATATTTTATAGCCCTGTTCGAAGTAATCGAAGATTCCAGTAACTGTTTTATTAATCAATTATTCACTGAAGAGTCAATATCGAATAGTTTTTAGTAAATAATAAGTATTAATTAATATTAGCTGCAACAGCTTTGTGATGTCACTCCTTTAATTTCAATATTAACATTTTCAACTTGTCAAAATTTTCGAGAAGAGCCAAGATTTCGTTATTTCTAAGAATAGAAACTTTTATAGCCCTGCTTAAACTATATGAAGATTCCAGGAATTATTCTATTAATAAAATATTAAGTAAAGGTTCAACATCGAATAAGTATTGGTAAATAGTAAGTGTTGGTCAATATTGGCCATTACAGCTTTTTGATACCACCCCTTTAAGTTCAATTCTAAAATTTTTCGATTGCAAAATTTTCGAGAAGGAGCCAGATTTCGCTATTTCTAAGAATACGTATATTTTATAGCCCTGTTCGAAGTAATCGAAGATTCCAGTAACTGTTTTATTAATCAATTATTCACTGAAGAGTCAATATCGAATAGTTTTTAGTAAATAATAAGTATTAATTAATATTAGCCGCAACAGCTTTGTGATGTTACTCCTTTAATTTCAATATTAACATTTTCAACTTGTCAAAATTTTCGTGAAGAGCCAAGATTTCGTTATTTCTAAGAATAGAAACTTTTAAAGCCCTGCTTAAACTAGATGAAGATTCCAGGAAACATTCTATTAATAAAATATTAAGTAAAGTGTCAACATCGAATAAGTATTGGTAAATAGTAAGTGTTGGTCAATATTGGCCATTACAGCTTTTTGATACCACTCCTTTAAGTTCAATACTAACATTTTCAACTTGTCAAAATTTTCGAGAAGAGTCAAGATTTCGTTATTTCTAAGAATACGTATATTTTATAGCCCTGCTTAAACTATATGAAGATTCCAGGAATTATTCTATTAATAAAATATTAAGTGAAGAGTCAATATCGAATAAGTATTGGTAATTAGTAGGTATTGGTCAATATTGGCTATTACAGCTTTGTGATACCACTCTTTTAAGTTCAATACTAAAATTTTTCGATTGCAAAATTTTCGAGACGGAGCCAGATTTCGCTATTTCTAAGAATACGTAAATTTTATAGCCCTGCTTGAACTATATGAAGATTCCAGGAATCATTCTATTAATCAAATATTCAGTGAAGAATCAATATTGAATAAGTTTTGGTAAATAGCAAGTATTGGTCAATATTGTCCACTACAGCTTTGTGATACCACTCCCTTAAGTTGAAAACTAAAATTTGTAGATTGTAAAATTTTCGAGGAGAAGCCAGATTTCGCTATTTCTAAGAATACGTATATTTGTTAGCCCTGTTCGAAGTAAACGAAGATTCCAGTAACTGTTTTATTAATCAATTATTCACTGAAGAGTCAATATCGAATAGTTTTTAGTAAATAATAAGTATTAATTAATATTAGCCGCAACAGCTTTGTGATGTCACTCCTTTAATTTCAATATTAACATTTTCAACTTGTCAAAATTTTCGATAAGAGCCAAGATTTCGTTATTTCTAAGAATAGAAACTTTTATAGCCCTGCTTAAACTATATGAAGATACCAGGAATTATTCTATTAATAAAATATTAAGTAAAGGTTCAACATCGAATAAGTATTGGTAAATAGTAAGTGTTGGTCAATATTGGCCATTACAGCTTTTTGATACCACCCCTTTAAGTTCAATTCTAAAATTTTTCGATTGCAAAATTTTCGACACGCAGCCAGATTTCGCTATTTCTAAGAATACGTATATTTTATAGCCCTGTTCGAAGTAATCGAAGATTCCAGTAACTGTTTTATTAATCAATTATTCACTGAAGAGTCAATATCGAATAAGTATTGTATTATTGAATAGGTAAGTCAATATTGGCCATTTCAGCTTTGTGATACCACCCCTATAATTTCAATATTAACATTTTCATCTTGTCAAAATTTTCGAGAAGAGCCAAGATTTCGTTATTTCTAAGAATAGAAACTTTTATAGCCCTGCTTAAACTATATGAAGATTCCAGGAATTATTCTATTAATAAAATATTAAGTAAAGGTTCAACATCGAATAAGTATTGGTAAATAGTAAGTGTTGGTCAATATTGGCCATTACAGCTTTTTGATACCACTCCTTTAAGTTCAATTCTAAAATTTTTCGATTGCAAAATTTTCGAGAAGGAGCCAGATTTCGCTATTTCTAAGAATACGTATATTTTATAGCCCTGTTCGAAGTAATCGAAGATTCCAGTAACTGTTTTATTAATCAATTATTCACTGAAGAGTCAATATCGAATAGTTTTTAGTAAATAATAAGTATTAATTAATATTAGCCGCAACAGCTTTGTGATGTCACTCCTTTAATTTCAATATTAACATTTTCAACTTGTCAAAATTTTCGAGAAGAGCCAAGATTTCGTTATTTCTAAGAATAGAAACTTTTATAGCCCTGCTTAAACTATATGAAGATTCCAGGAATTATTCTATTAATAAAATATTAAGTAAAGGTTCAACATCGAATAAGTATTGGTAAATAGTAAGTGTTGGTCAATATTGGCCATTACAGCTTTTTGATACCACTCCTTTAAGTTCAATCCTAAAATTTTTCGATTGCAAAATTTTCGAGAAGGAGCCAGATTTCGCTATTTCTAAGAATACGTATATTTTATAGCCCTGTTCGAAGTAATCGAAGATTCCAGTAACTGTTTTATTAATCAATTATTCACTGAAGAGTCAATATCGAATAGTTTTTAGTAAATAATAAGTATTAATTAATATTAGCCGCAACAGCTTTGTGATGTCACTCCTTTAATTTCAATATTAACATTTTCAACTTGTCAAAATTTTCGTGAAGAGCCAAGATCTCGTTATTTCTAAGAATAGAAACTTTTATAGCCCTGCTTAAACTAGATGAAGATTCCAGGAAACATTCTATTAATAAAATATTAAGTAAAGTGTCAACATCGAATAAGTATAGGTAAATAGTAAGTGTTGGTCAATATTGGCCATTACAGCTTTTTGATACCACTCCTTTAAGTTCAATACTAAAATTTTTCGATTGCAAAATTTTCGAGACGGAGCCAGATTTCGCTATTTCTAGGAATACGTATATTTTATAGCCCTGCTTGAACTATATGAAGATTCCAGGAATTATTCTATTAATCAAATATTCAGTGAAGAATCAATATTAAATAAGTATTGGTAATTAGTAAGTATTGGTCAATATTGGCCATTACAGCTTTTTGATACCACTCCTTTAAGTTCAATACTAAAATTTTTCGATTGCAAAATTTTCGTGAAGAGCCAAGATCTCGTTATTTCTAAGAATAGAAACTTTTATAGCCCTGCTTAAACTAGATGAAGATTCCAGGAAACATTCTATTAATAAAATATTAAGTAAAGTGTCAACATCGAATAAGTATAGGTAAATAGTAAGTGTTGGTCAATATTGGCCATTACAGCTTTTTGATACCACTCCTTTAAGTTCAATACTAAAATTTTTCGATTGCAAAATTTTCGAGAAGGAGCCAGATTTCGCTATTTCTAAGAATACGTATATTTTATAGCCCTGTTCGAAGTAATCGAAGATTCCAGTAACTGTTTTATTAATCAATTATTCACTGAAGAGTCAATATCGAATAGTTTTTAGTAAATAATAAGTATTAATTAATATTAGCCGCAACAGCTTTGTGATGTCACTCCTTTAATTTCAATATTAACATTTTCAACTTGTCAAAATTTTCGTGAAGAGCCAAGATCTCGTTATTTCTAAGAATAGAAACTTTTATAGCCCTGCTTAAACTAGATGAAGATTCCAGGAAACATTCTATTAATCAAATATTCAGTGAAGAATCAATATTGAATAAGTATTGGTAATTAGTAAGTATTGGTCAATATTGGCCATTGCAGCTTTGTGATACCACTCCTTTAAGTTCAATATTAACATTCTCAACTTGTCAAAATTTTCGAGAAGAGCCAATTTTTCGTTATTTCTAAGAATACGTATATTTTATAGCCCTGCTTAAACTATATGAAGATTCCAGGAATTATTCTATTAATCAAATATTCAGTGAAGAATCAATATTAAATAAGTATTGGTAATTAGTAAGTATTGGTCAATATTGGCCATTACAGCTTTTTGATACCACTCCTTTAAGTTCAATACTAAAATTTTTCGATTGCAAAATTTTCGTGAAGAGCCAAGATCTCGTTATTTCTAAGAATAGAAACTTTTATAGCCCTGCTTAAACTAGATGAAGATTCCAGGAAACATTCTATTAATAAAATATTAAGTAAAGTGTCAACATCGAATAAGTATAGGTAAATAGTAAGTGTTGGTCAATATTGGCCATTACAGCTTTTTGATACCACTCCTTTAAGTTCAATACTAAAATTTTTCGATTGCAAAATTTTCGAGACGGAGCCAGATTTCGCTATTTCTAGGAATACGTATATTTTATATCCCTGCTTGAACTATATGAAGATTCCAGGAATTATTCTATTAATCAAATATTCAGTGAAGAATCAATATTGAATAAGTATTGGTAATTAGTAAGTATTGGTCAATATTGGCCATTGCAGCTTTGTGATACCACTCTTTTAAGTTCAATACTAAAATTTTTCGATTGCAAAATTTTCGAGACGGAGCCAGATTTCGCTATTTCTAAGAATACGTATATTTTATAGCCCTGTTCGAAGTAAACGAAGATTCCAGTAACTGTTTTATTAATCAATTATTCACTGAAGAATCAATATCGAATAGTTTTTAGTAAATAATAAGTATTAATTAATATTAGCCGCAACAGCTTTGTGATACCACTCTTTTAAGTTCAATATTAACATTTTCAACTTGTCAAAATTTTCGAGAAGAGCCAAGATTTCGTTACTTCTAAGAATACCTATATTTTATAGCCCTGCTTGAACTATATGAAGATTCCAGGAATCATTCTATTAATAAAATATTAAGTAAAGTGTCAACATCGAATAAGTATTGGTAAATAGTAAGTATTGGTCAATATTGGCCATTGCAGCTTTGTGATACCACTCTTTTAAGTTCAATATTAACATTTTCAACTTGTCAAAATTTTCGAGAAGAGCCAATATTTCGTTATTTCTAAGAATACGTAAATTTTATAGCCCTGCTTGAACTATATGAAGATTCCAGGAATCATTCTATTAATCAAATATTCAGTGAAGAATCAATATTGAATAAGTTTTGGTAAATAGCAAGTATTGGTCAATATTGTCCACTACAGCTTTGTGATACCACTCCCATAAGTTGAAAACTAAAATTTCTAGATTGTAAAATTTTCGAGAAGAAGCCAGATTTCGCTATTTCTAAGAATACGTATATTTGTTAGCCCTGTTCGAAGTAAACGAAGATTCCAGTAACTGTTTTATTAATCAATTATTCACTGAAGAGTCAATATCGAATAGTTTTTAGTAAATAATAAGTATTAATTAATATTAGCCGCAACAGCTTTGTGATGTCACTCCTTTAATTTCAATATTAACATTTTCAACTTGTCAAAATTTTCGAGAAGAGCCAAGATTTCGTCATTTCTAAGAATAGAAACTTTTATAGCCCTGCTTAAACTATATGAAGATTCCAGGAATTATTCTATTAATAAAATATTAAGTAAAGGTTCAACATCGAATAAGTATTGGTAAATAGTAAGTGTTGGTCAATATTGGCCATTACAGCTTTTCGATACCACCCCTTTAAGTTCAATTCTAAAATTTTTCGATTGCAAAATTTTCGAGAAGGAGCCAGATTTCGCTATTTCTAAGAATACGTATATTTTATAGCCCTGTTCGAAGTAATCGAAGATTCCAGTAACTGTTTTATTAATCAATTATTCACTGAAGAGTCAATATCGAATAGTTTTTAGTAAATAATAAGTATTAATTAATATTAGCCGCAACAGCTTTGTGATGTCACTCCTTTAATTTCAATATTAACATTTTCAACTTGTCAAAATTTTCGTGAAGAGCCAAGATTTCGTTATTTCTAAGAATAGAAACTTTTAAAGCCCTGCTTAAACTAGATGAAGATTCCAGGAAACATTCTATTAATAAAATATTAAGTAAAGTGTCAACATTGAATAAGTATTGGTAAATAGTAAGTGTTGGTCAATATTGGCCATTACAGCTTTTTGATACCACCCCTTTAAGTTCAATTCTAAAATTTTTCGATTGCAAAATTTTCGACACGCAGCCAGATTTCGCTATTTCTAAGAATACGTATATTTTATAGCCCTGTTCGAAGTAATCGAAGATTCCAGTAACTGTTTTATTAATCAATTATTCACTGAAGAGTCAATATCGAATAAGTATTGTATTATTGAATAGGTAAGTCAATATTGGCCATTTCAGCTTTGTGATACCACCCCTATAATTTCAATATTAACATTTTCATCTTGTCAAAATTTTCGAGAAGAGCCAAGATTTCGTTATTTCTAAGAATAGAAACTTTTATAGCCCTGCTTAAACTATATGAAGATTCCAGGAATTATTCTATTAATAAAATATTAAGTAAAGGTTCAACATCGAATAAGTATTGGTAAATAGTAAGTGTTGGTCAATATTGGCCATTACAGCTTTTTGATACCACCCCTTTAAGTTCAATTCTAAAATTTTTCGATTGCAAAATTTTCGACACGCAGCCAGATTTCGCTATTTCTAAGAATACGTATATTTTATAGCCCTGTTCGAAGTAATCGAAGATTCCAGTAACTGTTTTATTAATCAATTATTCACTGAAGAGTCAACATCGAATAGTTTTTAGTAAATAATAAGTATTAATTAATATTAGCCGCAACAGCTTTGTGATGTCACTCCTTTAATTTCAATATTAACATTTTCAACTTGTCAAAATTTTAGAGAAGAGCCAAGATTTCGTTATTTCTAAGAATAGAAACTTTTATAGCCCTGCTTAAACTATATGAAGATTCCAGGAATTATTCTATTAATAAAATATTAAGTAAAGTGTCAACATCGAATAAGTATTGGTAAATAGTAAGTGTTGGTCAATATTGGCCATTACAGCTTTTTGATACCACCCCTTTAAGTTCAATTCTAAAATTTTTCGATTGCAAAATTTTCGACACGCAGCCAGATTTCGCTATTTCTAAGAATACGTATATTTTATAGCCCTGTTCGAAGTAATCGAAGATTCCAGTAACTGTTTTATTAATCAATTATTCACTGAAGAGTCAATATCGAATAAGTATTGTATTATTGAATAGGTAAGTCAATATTGGCCATTTCAGCTTTGTGATACCACCCCTATAATTTCAATATTAACATTTTCATCTTGTCAAAATTTTCGAGAAGAGCCAAGATTTCGTTATTTCTAAGAATAGAAACTTTTATAGCCCTGCTTAAACTATATGAAGATTCCAGGAATTATTCTATTAATAAAATATTAAGTAAAGGTTCAACATCGAATAAGTATTGGTAAATAGTAAGTGTTGGTCAATATTGGCCATTACAGCTTTTTGATACCACTCCTTTAAGTTCAATTCTAAAATTTTTCGATTGCAAAATTTTCGAGAAGGAGCCAGATTTCGCTATTTCTAAGAATACGTATATTTTATAGCCCTGTTCGAAGTAATCGAAGATTCCAGTAACTGTTTTATTAATCAATTATTCACTGAAGAGTCAATATCGAATAGTTTTTAGTAAATAATAAGTATTAATTAATATTAGCCGCAACAGCTTTGTGATGTCACTCCTTTAATTTCAATATTAACATTTTCAACTTGTCAAAATTTTAGAGAAGAGCCAAGATTTCGTTATTTCTAAGAATAGAAACTTTTATAGCCCTGCTTAAACTATATGAAGATTCCAGGAATTATTCTATTAATAAAATATTAAGTAAAGTGTCAACATCGAATAAGTATTGGTAAATAGTAAGTATTGGTCAATATTGGCCATTGCAGCTTTGTGATACCACTCTTTTAAGTTCAATATTAACATTTTCAACTTGTCAAAATTTTCGAGAAGAGCCAATATTTCGTTATTTCTAAGAATACGTAAATTTTATAGCCCTGCTTGAACTATATGAAGATTCCAGGAATCATTCTATTAATCAAATATTCAGTGAAGAATCAATATTGAATAAGTTTTGGTAAATAGCAAGTATTGGTCAATATTGTCCACTACAGCTTTGTGATACCACTCCCATAAGTTGAAAACTAAAATTTCTAGATTGTAAAATTTTCGAGAAGAAGCCAGATTTCGCTATTTCTAAGAATACGTATATTTGTTAGCCCTGTTCGAAGTAAACGAAGATTCCAGTAACTGTTTTATTAATCAATTATTCACTGAAGAGTCAATATCGAATAGTTTTTAGTAAATAATAAGTATTAATTAATATTAGCCGCAACAGCTTTGTGATGTCACTCCTTTAATTTCAATATTAACATTTTCAACTTGTCAAAATTTTCGAGAAGAGCCAAGATTTCGTCATTTCTAAGAATAGAAACTTTTATAGCCCTGCTTAAACTATATGAAGATTCCAGGAATTATTCTATTAATAAAATATTAAGTAAAGGTTCAACATCGAATAAGTATTGGTAAATAGTAAGTGTTGGTCAATATTGGCCATTACAGCTTTTCGATACCACCCCTTTAAGTTCAATTCTAAAATTTTTCGATTGCAAAATTTTCGAGAAGGAGCCAGATTTCGCTATTTCTAAGAATACGTATATTTTATAGCCCTGTTCGAAGTAATCGAAGATTCCAGTAACTGTTTTATTAATCAATTATTCACTGAAGAGTCAATATCGAATAGTTTTTAGTAAATAATAAGTATTAATTAATATTAGCCGCAACAGCTTTGTGATGTCACTCCTTTAATTTCAATATTAACATTTTCAACTTGTCAAAATTTTCGTGAAGAGCCAAGATTTCGTTATTTCTAAGAATAGAAACTTTTAAAGCCCTGCTTAAACTATATGAAGATTCCAGGAATTATTCTATTAATCAAATATTCAGTGAAGAATCAATATTGAATAAGTATTGGTAATTAGTAAGTATTGGTCAATATTGGCCATTGCAGCTTTGTGATACCACTCCTTTAAGTTCAATATTAACATTCTCAACTTGTCAAAATTTTCGAGAAGAGCCAATTTTTCGTTATTTCTAAGAATACGTATATTTTGTAGCCCTGCTTAAACTATATGAAGATTCCAGGAATTATTCTATTAATCAAATATTCAGTGAAGAATCAATATTAAATAAGTATTGGTAATTAGTAAGTATTGGTCAATATTGGCCATTACAGCTTTTTGATACCACTCCTTTAAGTTCAATACTAAAATTTTTCGATTGCAAAATTTTCGTGAAGAGCCAAGATCTCGTTATTTCTAAGAATAGAAACTTTTATAGCCCTGCTTAAACTAGATGAAGATTCCAGGAAACATTCTATTAATAAAATATTAAGTAAAGTGTCAACATCGAATAAGTATAGGTAAATAGTAAGTGTTGGTCAATATTGGCCATTACAGCTTTTTGATACCACTCCTTTAAGTTCAATACTAAAATTTTTCGATTGCAAAATTTTCGAGACGGAGCCAGATTTCGCTATTTCTAGGAATACGTATATTTTATATCCCTGCTTGAACTATATGAAGATTCCAGGAATTATTCTATTAATCAAATATTCAGTGAAGAATCAATATTGAATAAGTATTGGTAATTAGTAAGTATTGGTCAATATTGGCCATTGCAGCTTTGTGATACCACTCTTTTAAGTTCAATACTAAAATTTTTCGATTGCAAAATTTTCGAGACGGAGCCAGATTTCGCTATTTCTAAGAATACGTATATTTTATAGCCCTGTTCGAAGTAAACGAAGATTCCAGTAACTGTTTTATTAATCAATTATTCACTGAAGAATCAATATCGAATAGTTTTTAGTAAATAATAAGTATTAATTAATATTAGCCGCAACAGCTTTGTGATACCACTCTTTTAAGTTCAATATTAACATTTTCAACTTGTCAAAATTTTCGAGAAGAGCCAAGATTTCGTTACTTCTAAGAATACCTATATTTTATAGCCCTGCTTGAACTATATGAAGATTCCAGGAATCATTCTATTAATAAAATATTAAGTAAAGTGTCAACATCGAATAAGTATTGGTAAATAGTAAGTATTGGTCAATATTGGCCATTGCAGCTTTGTGATACCACTCTTTTAAGTTCAATATTAACATTTTCAACTTGTCAAAATTTTCGAGAAGAGCCAATATTTCGTTATTTCTAAGAATACGTAAATTTTATAGCCCTGCTTGAACTATATGAAGATTCCAGGAATCATTCTATTAATCAAATATTCAGTGAAGAATCAATATTGAATAAGTTTTGGTAAATAGCAAGTATTGGTCAATATTGTCCACTACAGCTTTGTGATACCACTCCCATAAGTTGAAAACTAAAATTTCTAGATTGTAAAATTTTCGAGAAGAAGCCAGATTTCGCTATTTCTAAGAATACGTATATTTGTTAGCCCTGTTCGAAGTAAACGAAGATTCCAGTAACTGTTTTATTAATCAATTATTCACTGAAGAGTCAATATCGAATAGTTTTTAGTAAATAATAAGTATTAATTAATATTAGCCGCAACAGCTTTGTGATGTCACTCCTTTAATTTCAATATTAACATTTTCAACTTGTCAAAATTTTCGAGAAGAGCCAAGATTTCGTCATTTCTAAGAATAGAAACTTTTATAGCCCTGCTTAAACTATATGAAGATTCCAGGAATTATTCTATTAATAAAATATTAAGTAAAGGTTCAACATCGAATAAGTATTGGTAAATAGTAAGTGTTGGTCAATATTGGCCATTACAGCTTTTCGATACCACCCCTTTAAGTTCAATTCTAAAATTTTTCGATTGCAAAATTTTCGAGAAGGAGCCAGATTTCGCTATTTCTAAGAATACGTATATTTTATAGCCCTGTTCGAAGTAATCGAAGATTCCAGTAACTGTTTTATTAATCAATTATTCACTGAAGAGTCAATATCGAATAGTTTTTAGTAAATAATAAGTATTAATTAATATTAGCCGCAACAGCTTTGTGATGTCACTCCTTTAATTTCAATATTAACATTTTCAACTTGTCAAAATTTTCGTGAAGAGCCAAGATTTCGTTATTTCTAAGAATAGAAACTTTTAAAGCCCTGCTTAAACTAGATGAAGATTCCAGGAAACATTCTATTAATAAAATATTAAGTAAAGTGTCAACATTGAATAAGTATTGGTAAATAGTAAGTGTTGGTCAATATTGGCCATTACAGCTTTTTGATACCACCCCTTTAAGTTCAATTCTAAAATTTTTCGATTGCAAAATTTTCGACACGCAGCCAGATTTCGCTATTTCTAAGAATACGTATATTTTATAGCCCTGTTCGAAGTAATCGAAGATTCCAGTAACTGTTTTATTAATCAATTATTCACTGAAGAGTCAATATCGAATAAGTATTGTATTATTGAATAGGTAAGTCAATATTGGCCATTTCAGCTTTGTGATACCACCCCTATAATTTCAATATTAACATTTTCAACTTGTCAAAATTTTCGAGAAGAGCCAAGATTTCGTCATTTCTAAGAATAGAAACTTTTATAGCCCTGCTTAAACTATATGAAGATTCCAGGAATTATTCTATTAATAAAATATTAAGTAAAGGTTCAACATCGAATAAGTATTGGTAAATAGTAAGTGTTGGTCAATATTGGCCATTACAGCTTTTCGATACCACCCCTTTAAGTTCAATTCTAAAATTTTTCGATTGCAAAATTTTCGAGAAGGAGCCAGATTTCGCTATTTCTAAGAATACGTATATTTTATAGCCCTGTTCGAAGTAATCGAAGATTCCAGTAACTGTTTTATTAATCAATTATTCACTGAAGAGTCAATATCGAATAGTTTTTAGTAAATAATAAGTATTAATTAATATTAGCCGCAACAGCTTTGTGATGTCACTCCTTTAATTTCAATATTAACATTTTCAACTTGTCAAAATTTTCGTGAAGAGCCAAGATTTCGTTATTTCTAAGAATAGAAACTTTTAAAGCCCTGCTTAAACTAGATGAAGATTCCAGGAAACATTCTATTAATAAAATATTAAGTAAAGTGTCAACATCGAATAAGTATTGGTAAATAGTAAGTGTTGGTCAATATTGGCCATTACAGCTTTTTGATACCACCCCTTTAAGTTCAATTCTAAAATTTTTCGATTGCAAAATTTTCGACACGCAGCCAGATTTCGCTATTTCTAAGAATACGTATATTTTATAGCCCTGTTCGAAGTAATCGAAGATTCCAGTAACTGTTTTATTAATCAATTATTCACTGAAGAGTCAATATCGAATAGTTTTTAGTAAATAATAAGTATTAATTAATATTAGCCGCAACAGCTTTGTGATGTTACTCCTTTAATTTCAATATTAACATTTTCAACTTGTCAAAATTTTCGTGAAGAGCCAAGATTTCGTTATTTCTAAGAATAGAAACTTTTAAAGCCCTGCTTAAACTAGATGAAGATTCCAGGAAACATTCTATTAATAAAATATTAAGTAAAGTGTCAACATCGAATAAGTATTGGTAAATAGTAAGTGTTGGTCAATATTGGCCATTACAGCTTTTTGATACCACTCCTTTAAGTTCAATACTAACATTTTCAACTTGTCAAAATTTTCGAGAAGGGCCAAGATTTCGTTATTTCTAAGAATACGTATATTTTATAGCCCTGCTTAAAGGACATAAAGATTCCCGGTATTATTCCATTAATAAAATATTAAGTGAAGAGTCAATATCGAATAAGTATTGGTAAATAGTAAGTATTGGTCAATATTGGCCATTGCAGCTTTGTGATACCACCCCTATAAGTTCAATATTAACATTTTCAACTTGTCAAAATTTTCGAAAAGAGCCAAGATTTCGTTATTTCTAAGAATAGAATATTTTATAGTGCTGCTTAAAGGAGATGAAGATTCCAGGACTTATTCCATTAATAAAATATTAAGTGAAGAGTCAATATCGAATAAGTATTGGTAAGTAGTAAGTATTGGTCAATATTGGCCATTGCAGCTTTGTGATACCACTCCCATAAGTTGAAAACTAAAATTTCTAGATTGTAAAATTTTCGAGAAGAAGCCAGATTTCGCTATTTCTAAGAATACGTATATTTGTTAGCCCTGTTCGAAGTAAACGAAGATTCCAGTAACTGTTTTATTAATCAATTATTCACTGAAGAGTCAATATCGAATAGTTTTTAGTAAATAATAAGTATTAATTAATATTAGCTGCAACAGCTTTGTTATGTCACTCCTTTAATTTCAATATTAACATTTTCAACTTGTCAAAATTTTCGAGAAGAGCCAAGATTTCGTTATTTCTAAGAATAGAAACTTTTATAGCCCTGCTTAAACTATATGAAGATTCCAGGAATTATTCTATTAATAAAATATTAAGTAAAGGTTCAACATCGAATAAGTATTGGTAAATAGTAAGTGTTGGTCAATATTGGCCATTACAGCTTTTTGATACCACCCCTTTAAGTTCAATTCTAAAATTTTTCGATTGCAAAATTTTCGACACGCAGCCAGATTTCGCTATTTCTAAGAATACGTATATTTTATAGCCCTGTTCGAAGTAATCGAAGATTCCAGTATCTGTTTTATTAATCAATTATTCACTGAAGAGTCAATATCGAATAAGTATTGTATTATTGAATAGGTAAGTCAATATTGGCCATTTCAGCTTTGTGATACCACCCCTATAATTTCAATATTAACATTTTCAACTTGTCAAAATTTTCGAGAAGAGCCAAGATTTCGTTATTTCTAAGAATAGAAACTTTTATAGCCCTGCTTAAACTATATGAAGATTCCAGGAATTATTCTATTAATAAAATATTAAGTAAAGGTTCAACATCGAATAAGTATTGGTAAATAGTAAGTGTTGGTCAATATTGGCCATTACAGCTTTTTGATACCACCCCTTTAAGTTCAATTCTAAAATTTTTCGATTGCAAAATTTTCGACACGCAGCCAGATTTCGCTATTTCTAAGAATACGTATATTTTATAGCCCTGTTCGAAGTAATCGAAGATTCCAGTATCTGTTTTATTAATCAATTATTCACTGAAGAGTCAATATCGAATAAGTATTGTATTATTGAATAGGTAAGTCAATATTGGCCATTTCAGCTTTGTGATACCACCCCTATAATTTCAATATTAACATTTTCAACTTGTCAAAATTTTCGAGAAGAGCCAAGATTTCGTTATTTCTAAGAATAGAAACTTTTATAGCCCTGCTTAAACTATATGAAGATTCCAGGAATTATTCTATTAATAAAATATTAAGTAAAGGTTCAACATCGAATAAGTATTGGTAAATAGTAAGTGTTGGTCAATATTGGCCATTACAGCTTTTTGATACCACTCCTTTAAGTTCAATTCTAAAATTTTTCGATTGCAAAATTTTCGAGAAGGAGCCAGATTTCGCTATTTCTAAGAATACGTATATTTTATAGCCCTGTTCGAAGTAATCGAAGATTCCAGTAACTGTTTTATTAATCAATTATTCACTGAAGAGTCAATATCGAATAGTTTTTAGTAAATAATAAGTATTAATTAATATTAGCCGCAACAGCTTTGTGATGTCACTCCTTTAATTTCAATATTAACATTTTCAACTTGTCAAAATTTTCGAGAAGAGCCAAGATTTCGTTATTTCTAAGAATACGTATATTTGTTAGCCCTGTTCGAAGTAAACGAAGATTCCAGTAACTGTTTTATTAATCAATTATTCACTGAAGAGTCAATATCGAATAGTTTTTAGTAAATAATAAGTATTAATTAATATTAGCCGCAACAGCTTTGTGATGTCACTCCTTTAATTTCAATATTAACATTTTCAACTTGTCAAAATTTTCGAGAAGAGCCAAGATTTCGTCATTTCTAAGAATAGAAACTTTTATAGCCCTGCTTAAACTATATGAAGATTCCAGGAATTATTCTATTAATAAAATATTAAGTAAAGGTTCAACATCGAATAAGTATTGGTAAATAGTAAGTGTTGGTCAATATTGGCCATTACAGCTTTTTGATACCACCCCTTTAAGTTCAATTCTAAAATTTTTCGATTGCAAAATTTTCGAGAAGGAGCCAGATTTCGCTATTTCTAAGAATACGTATATTTTATAGCCCTGTTCGAAGTAATCGAAGATTCCAGTAACTGTTTTATTAATCAATTATTCACTGAAGAGTCAATATCGAATAGTTTTTAGTAAATAATAAGTATTAATTAATATTAGCCGCAACAGCTTTGTGATGTCACTCCTTTAATTTCAATATTAACATTTTCAACTTGTCAAAATTTTCGAGAAGAGCCAAGATTTCGTTATTTCTAAGAATAGAAACTTTTATAGCCCTGCTTAAACTATATGAAGATTCCAGGAATTATTCTATTAATAAAATATTAAGTAAAGGTTCAACATCGAATAAGTATTGGTAAATAGTAAGTGTTGGTCAATATTGGCCATTACAGCTTTTTGATACCACTCCTTTAAGTTCAATCCTAAAATTTTTCGATTGCAAAATTTTCGAGAAGGAGCCAGATTTCGCTATTTCTAAGAATACGTATATTTTATAGCCCTGTTCGAAGTAATCGAAGATTCCAGTAACTGTTTTATTAATCAATTATTCACTGAAGAGTCAATATCGAATAGTTTTTAGTAAATAATAAGTATTAATTAATATTAGCCGCAACAGCTTTGTGATGTCACTCCTTTAAGTTCAATACTAAAATTTTTCGATTGCAAAATTTTCGTGAAGAGCCAAGATCTCGTTATTTCTAAGAATAGAAACTTTTATAGCCCTGCTTAAACTAGATGAAGATTCCAGGAAACATTCTATTAATAAAATATTAAGTAAAGTGTCAACATCGAATAAGTATAGGTAAATAGTAAGTGTTGGTCAATATTGGCCATTACAGCTTTTTGATACCACTCCTTTAAGTTCAATACTAAAATTTTTCGATTGCAAAATTTTCGAGACGGAGCCAGATTTCGCTATTTCTAGGAATACGTATATTTTATATCCCTGCTTGAACTATATGAAGATTCCAGGAATTATTCTATTAATCAAATATTCAGTGAAGAATCAATATTGAATAAGTATTGGTAATTAGTAAGTATTGGTCAATATTGGCCATTGCAGCTTTGTGATACCACTCTTTTAAGTTCAATACTAAAATTTTTCGATTGCAAAATTTTCGAGACGGAGCCAGATTTCGCTATTTCTAAGAATACGTATATTTTATAGCCCTGTTCGAAGTAAACGAAGATTCCAGTAACTGTTTTATTAATCAATTATTCACTGAAGAATCAATATCGAATAGTTTTTAGTAAATAATAAGTATTAATTAATATTAGCCGCAACAGCTTTGTGATACCACTCTTTTAAGTTCAATATTAACATTTTCAACTTGTCAAAATTTTCGAGAAGAGCCAAGATTTCGTTACTTCTAAGAATACCTATATTTTATAGCCCTGCTTGAACTATATGAAGATTCCAGGAATCATTCTATTAATAAAATATTAAGTAAAGTGTCAACATCGAATAAGTATTGGTAAATAGTAAGTATTGGTCAATATTGGCCATTGCAGCTTTGTGATACCACTCTTTTAAGTTCAATATTAACATTTTCAACTTGTCAAAATTTTCGAGAAGAGCCAATATTTCGTTATTTCTAAGAATACGTAAATTTTATAGCCCTGCTTGAACTATATGAAGATTCCAGGAATCATTCTATTAATCAAATATTCAGTGAAGAATCAATATTGAATAAGTTTTGGTAAATAGCAAGTATTGGTCAATATTGTCCACTACAGCTTTGTGATACCACTCCCATAAGTTGAAAACTAAAATTTCTAGATTGTAAAATTTTCGAGAAGAAGCCAGATTTCGCTATTTCTAAGAATACGTATATTTGTTAGCCCTGTTCGAAGTAAACGAAGATTCCAGTAACTGTTTTATTAATCAATTATTCACTGAAGAGTCAATATCGAATAGTTTTTAGTAAATAATAAGTATTAATTAATATTAGCCGCAACAGCTTTGTGATGTCACTCCTTTAATTTCAATATTAACATTTTCAACTTGTCAAAATTTTCGAGAAGAGCCAAGATTTCGTCATTTCTAAGAATAGAAACTTTTATAGCCCTGCTTAAACTATATGAAGATTCCAGGAATTATTCTATTAATAAAATATTAAGTAAAGGTTCAACATCGAATAAGTATTGGTAAATAGTAAGTGTTGGTCAATAT
Source organism: Platypus cylindrus (assembly GCA_949748235.1). Classification (NCBI taxonomy): domain Eukaryota; kingdom Metazoa; phylum Arthropoda; class Insecta; order Coleoptera; family Curculionidae; genus Platypus; species Platypus cylindrus. The sequence goes on along the minus strand of CATIYE010000003.1, from coordinate 121,234 downwards.
TGGCCATTACAGCTTTTCGATACCACCCCTTTAAGTTCAATTCTAAAATTTTTCGATTGCAAAATTTTCGAGAAGGAGCCAGATTTCGCTATTTCTAAGAATACGTATATTTTATAGCCTTGTTCGAAGTAATCGAAGATTCCAGTAACTGTTTTATTAATCAATTATTCACTGAAGAGTCAATATCGAATAGTTTTTAGTAAATAATAAGTATTAATTAATATTAGCCGCAACAGCTTTGTGATGTCACTCCTTTAATTTCAATATTAACATTTTCAACTTGTCAAAATTTTCGTGAAGAGCCAAGATTTCGTTATTTCTAAGAATAGAAACTTTTAAAGCCCTGCTTAAACTAGATGAAGATTCCAGGAAACATTCTATTAATAAAATATTAAGTAAAGTGTCAACATCGAATAAGTATTGGTAAATAGTAAGTGTTGGTCAATATTGGCCATTACAGCTTTTTGATACCACCCCTTTAAGTTCAATTCTAAAATTTTTCGATTGCAAAATTTTCGACACGCAGCCAGATTTCGCTATTTCTAAGAATACGTATATTTTATAGCCCTGTTCGAAGTAATCGAAGATTCCAGTAACTGTTTTATTAATCAATTATTCACTGAAGAGTCAATATCGAATAGTTTTTAGTAAATAATAAGTATTAATTAATATTAGCCGCAACAGCTTTGTGATGTTACTCCTTTAATTTCAATATTAACATTTTCAACTTGTCAAAATTTTCGTGAAGAGCCAAGATTTCGTTATTTCTAAGAATAGAAACTTTTAAAGCCCTGCTTAAACTAGATGAAGATTCCAGGAAACATTCTATTAATAAAATATTAAGTAAAGTGTCAACATCGAATAAGTATTGGTAAATAGTAAGTGTTGGTCAATATTGGCCATTACAGCTTTTTGATACCACTCCTTTAAGTTCAATACTAACATTTTCAACTTGTCAAAATTTTCGAGAAGGGCCAAGATTTCGTTATTTCTAAGAATACGTATATTTTATAGCCCTGCTTAAAGGACATAAAGATTCCCGGTATTATTCCATTAATAAAATATTAAGTGAAGAGTCAATATCGAATAAGTATTGGTAAATAGTAAGTATTGGTCAATATTGGCCATTGCAGCTTTGTGATACCACCCCTATAAGTTCAATATTAACATTTTCAACTTGTCAAAATTTTCGAAAAGAGCCAAGATTTCGTTATTTCTAAGAATAGAATATTTTATAGTGCTGCTTAAAGGAGATGAAGATTCCAGGACTTATTCCATTAATAAAATATTAAGTGAAGAGTCAATATCGAATAAGTATTGGTAAATAGTAAGTATTGGTCAATATTGGCCATTGCAGCTTTGTGATACCACTCCCATAAGTTGAAAACTAAAATTTCTAGATTGTAAAATTTTCGAGAAGAAGCCAGATTTCGCTATTTCTAAGAATACGTATATTTGTTAGCCCTGTTCGAAGTAAACGAAGATTCCAGTAACTGTTTTATTAATCAATTATTCACTGAAGAGTCAATATCGAATAGTTTTTAGTAAATAATAAGTATTAATTAATATTAGCTGCAACAGCTTTGTTATGTCACTCCTTTAATTTCAATATTAACATTTTCAACTTGTCAAAATTTTCGAGAAGAGCCAAGATTTCGTTATTTCTAAGAATAGAAACTTTTATAGCCCTGCTTAAACTATATGAAGATTCCAGGAATTATTCTATTAATAAAATATTAAGTAAAGGTTCAACATCGAATAAGTATTGGTAAATAGTAAGTGTTGGTCAATATTGGCCATTACAGCTTTTTGATACCACCCCTTTAAGTTCAATTCTAAAATTTTTCGATTGCAAAATTTTCGACACGCAGCCAGATTTCGCTATTTCTAAGAATACGTATATTTTATAGCCCTGTTCGAAGTAATCGAAGATTCCAGTATCTGTTTTATTAATCAATTATTCACTGAAGAGTCAATATCGAATAAGTATTGTATTATTGAATAGGTAAGTCAATATTGGCCATTTCAGCTTTGTGATACCACCCCTATAATTTCAATATTAACATTTTCAACTTGTCAAAATTTTCGAGAAGAGCCAAGATTTCGTTATTTCTAAGAATAGAAACTTTTATAGCCCTGCTTAAACTATATGAAGATTCCAGGAATTATTCTATTAATAAAATATTAAGTAAAGGTTCAACATCGAATAAGTATTGGTAAATAGTAAGTGTTGGTCAATATTGGCCATTACAGCTTTTTGATACCACTCCTTTAAGTTCAATTCTAAAATTTTTCGATTGCAAAATTTTCGAGAAGGAGCCAGATTTCGCTATTTCTAAGAATACGTATATTTTATAGCCCTGTTCGAAGTAATCGAAGATTCCAGTAACTGTTTTATTAATCAATTATTCACTGAAGAGTCAATATCGAATAGTTTTTAGTAAATAATAAGTATTAATTAATATTAGCCGCAACAGCTTTGTGATGTCACTCCTTTAATTTCAATATTAACATTTTCAACTTGTCAAAATTTTCGTGAAGAGCCAAGATCTCGTTATTTCTAAGAATAGAAACTTTTATAGCCCTGCTTAAACTAGATGAAGATTCCAGGAAACATTCTATTAATAAAATATTAAGTAAAGTGTCAACATCGAATAAGTATAGGTAAATAGTAAGTGTTGGTCAATATTGGCCATTACAGCTTTTTGATACCACTCCTTTAAGTTCAATACTAAAATTTTTCGATAGCAGAATTTTCGAGACGGAGCCAGATTTCGCTATTTCTAGGAATACGTATATTTTATAGCCCTGCTTGAACTATATGAAGATTCCAGGAATTATTCTATTAATCAAATATTCAGTGAAGAATCAATATTAAATAAGTTTTGGTAATTAGTAAGTATTGGTCAATATTGGTCATTGCAGCTTTGTGATACCACTCCTTTAAGTTCAATATTAACATTCTCAACTTGTCAAAATTTTCGAGAAGAGTCAAGATTTCGTTATTTCTAAGAATACGTATATTTTATAGCCCTGCTTAAACTATATGAAGATTCCAGGAATTATTCTATTAATAAAATATTAAGTGAAGAGTCAATATCGAATAAGTATTGGTAATTAGTAGGTATTGGTCAATATTGGCTATTACAGCTTTGTGATACCACTCTTTTAAGTTCAATACTAAAATTTTTCGATTGCAAAATTTTCGAGACGGAGCCAGATTTCGCTATTTCTAAGAATACGTAAATTTTATAGCCCTGCTTGAACTATATGAAGATTCCAGGAATCATTCTATTAATCAAATATTCAGTGAAGAATCAATATTGAATAAGTTTTGGTAAATAGCAAGTATTGGTCAATATTGTCCACTACAGCTTTGTGATACCACTCCCTTAAGTTGAAAACTAAAATTTGTAGATTGTAAAATTTTCGAGGAGAAGCCAGATTTCGCTATTTCTAAGAATACGTATATTTGTTAGCCCTGTTCGAAGTAAACGAAGATTCCAGTAACTGTTTTATTAATCAATTATTCACTGAAGAGTCAATATCGAATAGTTTTTAGTAAATAATAAGTATTAATTAATATTAGCCGCAACAGCTTTGTGATGTCACTCCTTTAATTTCAATATTAACATTTTCAACTTGTCAAAATTTTCGATAAGAGCCAAGATTTCGTTATTTCTAAGAATAGAAACTTTTATAGCCCTGCTTAAACTATATGAAGATACCAGGAATTATTCTATTAATAAAATATTAAGTAAAGGTTCAACATCGAATAAGTATTGGTAAATAGTAAGTGTTGGTCAATATTGGCCATTACAGCTTTTTGATACCACCCCTTTAAGTTCAATTCTAAAATTTTTCGATTGCAAAATTTTCGACACGCAGCCAGATTTCGCTATTTCTAAGAATACGTATATTTTATAGCCCTGTTCGAAGTAATCGAAGATTCCAGTAACTGTTTTATTAATCAATTATTCACTGAAGAGTCAATATCGAATAAGTATTGTATTATTGAATAGGTAAGTCAATATTGGCCATTTCAGCTTTGTGATACCACCCCTATAATTTCAATATTAACATTTTCATCTTGTCAAAATTTTCGAGAAGAGCCAAGATTTCGTTATTTCTAAGAATAGAAACTTTTATAGCCCTGCTTAAACTATATGAAGATTCCAGGAATTATTCTATTAATAAAATATTAAGTAAAGGTTCAACATCGAATAAGTATTGGTAAATAGTAAGTGTTGGTCAATATTGGCCATTACAGCTTTTTGATACCACTCCTTTAAGTTCAATTCTAAAATTTTTCGATTGCAAAATTTTCGAGAAGGAGCCAGATTTCGCTATTTCTAAGAATACGTATATTTTATAGCCCTGTTCTAAGTAATCGAAGATTCCAGTAACTGTTTTATTAATCAATTATTCACTGAAGAGTCAATATCGAATAGTTTTTAGTAAATAATAAGTATTAATTAATATTAGCCGCAACAGCTTTGTGATGTCACTCCTTTAATTTCAATATTAACATTTTCAACTTGTCAAAATTTTCGAGAAGAGCCAAGATTTCGTTATTTCTAAGAATAGAAACTTTTATAGCCCTGCTTAAACTATATGAAGATTCCAGGAATTATTCTATTAATAAAATATTAAGTAAAGGTTCAACATCGAATAAGTATTGGTAAATAGTAAGTGTTGGTCAATATTGGCCATTACAGCTTTTTGATACCACTCCTTTAAGTTCAATCCTAAAATTTTTCGATTGCAAAATTTTCGAGAAGGAGCCAGATTTCGCTATTTCTAAGAATACGTATATTTTATAGCCCTGTTCGAAGTAATCGAAGATTCCAGTAACTGTTTTATTAATCAATTATTCACTGAAGAGTCAATATCGAATAGTTTTTAGTAAATAATAAGTATTAATTAATATTAGCCGCAACAGCTTTGTGATGTCACTCCTTTAATTTCAATATTAACATTTTCAACTTGTCAAAATTTTCGTGAAGAGCCAAGATCTCGTTATTTCTAAGAATAGAAACTTTTATAGCCCTGCTTAAACTAGATGAAGATTCCAGGAAACATTCTATTAATAAAATATTAAGTAAAGTGTCAACATCGAATAAGTATAGGTAAATAGTAAGTGTTGGTCAATATTGGCCATTACAGCTTTTTGATACCACTCCTTTAAGTTCAATACTAAAATTTTTCGATTGCAAAATTTTCGAGACGGAGCCAGATTTCGCTATTTCTAGGAATACGTATATTTTATAGCCCTGCTTGAACTATATGAAGATTCCAGGAATTATTCTATTAATCAAATATTCAGTGAAGAATCAATATTGAATAAGTATTGGTAATTAGTAAGTATTGGTCAATATTGGCCATTGCAGCTTTGTGATACCACTCCTTTAAGTTCAATATTAACATTCTCAACTTGTCAAAATTTTCGAGAAGAGCCAATTTTTCGTTATTTCTAAGAATACGTATATTTTATAGCCCTGCTTAAACTATATGAAGATTCCAGGAATTATTCTATTAATCAAATATTCAGTGAAGAATCAATATTAAATAAGTATTGGTAATTAGTAAGTATTGGTCAATATTGGCCATTACAGCTTTTTGATACCACTCCTTTAAGTTCAATACTAAAATTTTTCGATTGCAAAATTTTCGTGAAGAGCCAAGATCTCGTTATTTCTAAGAATAGAAACTTTTATAGCCCTGCTTAAACTAGATGAAGATTCCAGGAAACATTCTATTAATAAAATATTAAGTAAAGTGTCAACATCGAATAAGTATAGGTAAATAGTAAGTGTTGGTCAATATTGGCCATTACAGCTTTTTGATACCACTCCTTTAAGTTCAATACTAAAATTTTTCGATTGCAAAATTTTCGAGACGGAGCCAGATTTCGCTATTTCTAGGAATACGTATATTTTATATCCCTGCTTGAACTATATGAAGATTCCAGGAATTATTCTATTAATCAAATATTCAGTGAAGAATCAATATTGAATAAGTATTGGTAATTAGTAAGTATTGGTCAATATTGGCCATTGCAGCTTTGTGATACCACTCTTTTAAGTTCAATACTAAAATTTTTCGATTGCAAAATTTTCGAGACGGAGCCAGATTTCGCTATTTCTAAGAATACGTATATTTTATAGCCCTGTTCGAAGTAAACGAAGATTCCAGTAACTGTTTTATTAATCAATTATTCACTGAAGAATCAATATCGAATAGTTTTTAGTAAATAATAAGTATTAATTAATATTAGCCGCAACAGCTTTGTGATACCACTCTTTTAAGTTCAATATTAACATTTTCAACTTGTCAAAATTTTCGAGAAGAGCCAAGATTTCGTTACTTCTAAGAATACCTATATTTTATAGCCCTGCTTGAACTATATGAAGATTCCAGGAATCATTCTATTAATAAAATATTAAGTAAAGTGTCAACATCGAATAAGTATTGGTAAATAGTAAGTATTGGTCAATATTGGCCATTGCAGCTTTGTGATACCACTCTTTTAAGTTCAATATTAACATTTTCAACTTGTCAAAATTTTCGAGAAGAGCCAATATTTCGTTATTTCTAAGAATACGTAAATTTTATAGCCCTGCTTGAACTATATGAAGATTCCAGGAATCATTCTATTAATCAAATATTCAGTGAAGAATCAATATTGAATAAGTTTTGGTAAATAGCAAGTATTGGTCAATATTGTCCACTACAGCTTTGTGATACCACTCCCATAAGTTGAAAACTAAAATTTCTAGATTGTAAAATTTTCGAGAAGAAGCCAGATTTCGCTATTTCTAAGAATACGTATATTTGTTAGCCCTGTTCGAAGTAAACGAAGATTCCAGTAACTGTTTTATTAATCAATTATTCACTGAAGAGTCAATATCGAATAGTTTTTAGTAAATAATAAGTATTAATTAATATTAGCCGCAACAGCTTTGTGATGTCACTCCTTTAATTTCAATATTAACATTTTCAACTTGTCAAAATTTTCGAGAAGAGCCAAGATTTCGTCATTTCTAAGAATAGAAACTTTTATAGCCCTGCTTAAACTATATGAAGATTCCAGGAATTATTCTATTAATAAAATATTAAGTAAAGGTTCAACATCGAATAAGTATTGGTAAATAGTAAGTGTTGGTCAATATTGGCCATTACAGCTTTTCGATACCACCCCTTTAAGTTCAATTCTAAAATTTTTCGATTGCAAAATTTTCGAGAAGGAGCCAGATTTCGCTATTTCTAAGAATACGTATATTTTATAGCCCTGTTCGAAGTAATCGAAGATTCCAGTAACTGTTTTATTAATCAATTATTCACTGAAGAGTCAATATCGAATAGTTTTTAGTAAATAATAAGTATTAATTAATATTAGCCGCAACAGCTTTGTGATGTCACTCCTTTAATTTCAATATTAACATTTTCAACTTGTCAAAATTTTCGTGAAGAGCCAAGATTTCGTTATTTCTAAGAATAGAAACTTTTAAAGCCCTGCTTAAACTAGATGAAGATTCCAGGAAACATTCTATTAATAAAATATTAAGTAAAGTGTCAACATTGAATAAGTATTGGTAAATAGTAAGTGTTGGTCAATATTGGCCATTACAGCTTTTTGATACCACCCCTTTAAGTTCAATTCTAAAATTTTTCGATTGCAAAATTTTCGACACGCAGCCAGATTTCGCTATTTCTAAGAATACGTATATTTTATAGCCCTGTTCGAAGTAATCGAAGATTCCAGTAACTGTTTTATTAATCAATTATTCACTGAAGAGTCAATATCGAATAAGTATTGTATTATTGAATAGGTAAGTCAATATTGGCCATTTCAGCTTTGTGATACCACCCCTATAATTTCAATATTAACATTTTCATCTTGTCAAAATTTTCGAGAAGAGCCAAGATTTCGTTATTTCTAAGAATAGAAACTTTTATAGCCCTGCTTAAACTATATGAAGATTCCAGGAATTATTCTATTAATAAAATATTAAGTAAAGGTTCAACATCGAATAAGTATTGGTAAATAGTAAGTGTTGGTCAATATTGGCCATTACAGCTTTTTGATACCACCCCTTTAAGTTCAATTCTAAAATTTTTCGATTGCAAAATTTTCGACACGCAGCCAGATTTCGCTATTTCTAAGAATACGTATATTTTATAGCCCTGTTCGAAGTAATCGAAGATTCCAGTAACTGTTTTATTAATCAATTATTCACTGAAGAGTCAACATCGAATAGTTTTTAGTAAATAATAAGTATTAATTAATATTAGCCGCAACAGCTTTGTGATGTCACTCCTTTAATTTCAATATTAACATTTTCAACTTGTCAAAATTTTAGAGAAGAGCCAAGATTTCGTTATTTCTAAGAATAGAAACTTTTATAGCCCTGCTTAAACTATATGAAGATTCCAGGAATTATTCTATTAATAAAATATTAAGTAAAGTGTCAACATCGAATAAGTATTGGTAAATAGTAAGTGTTGGTCAATATTGGCCATTACAGCTTTTTGATACCACCCCTTTAAGTTCAATTCTAAAATTTTTCGATTGCAAAATTTTCGACACGCAGCCAGATTTCGCTATTTCTAAGAATACGTATATTTTATAGCCCTGTTCGAAGTAATCGAAGATTCCAGTAACTGTTTTATTAATCAATTATTCACTGAAGAGTCAATATCGAATAAGTATTGTATTATTGAATAGGTAAGTCAATATTGGCCATTTCAGCTTTGTGATACCACCCCTATAATTTCAATATTAACATTTTCATCTTGTCAAAATTTTCGAGAAGAGCCAAGATTTCGTTATTTCTAAGAATAGAAACTTTTATAGCCCTGCTTAAACTATATGAAGATTCCAGGAATTATTCTATTAATAAAATATTAAGTAAAGGTTCAACATCGAATAAGTATTGGTAAATAGTAAGTGTTGGTCAATATTGGCCATTACAGCTTTTTGATACCACTCCTTTAAGTTCAATTCTAAAATTTTTCGATTGCAAAATTTTCGAGAAGGAGCCAGATTTCGCTATTTCTAAGAATACGTATATTTTATAGCCCTGTTCGAAGTAATCGAAGATTCCAGTAACTGTTTTATTAATCAATTATTCACTGAAGAGTCAATATCGAATAGTTTTTAGTAAATAATAAGTATTAATTAATATTAGCCGCAACAGCTTTGTGATGTCACTCCTTTAATTTCAATATTAACATTTTCAACTTGTCAAAATTTTAGAGAAGAGCCAAGATTTCGTTATTTCTAAGAATAGAAACTTTTATAGCCCTGCTTAAACTATATGAAGATTCCAGGAATTATTCTATTAATAAAATATTAAGTAAAGTGTCAACATCGAATAAGTATTGGTAAATAGTAAGTATTGGTCAATATTGGCCATTGCAGCTTTGTGATACCACTCTTTTAAGTTCAATATTAACATTTTCAACTTGTCAAAATTTTCGAGAAGAGCCAATATTTCGTTATTTCTAAGAATACGTAAATTTTATAGCCCTGCTTGAACTATATGAAGATTCCAGGAATCATTCTATTAATCAAATATTCAGTGAAGAATCAATATTGAATAAGTTTTGGTAAATAGCAAGTATTGGTCAATATTGTCCACTACAGCTTTGTGATACCACTCCCATAAGTTGAAAACTAAAATTTCTAGATTGTAAAATTTTCGAGAAGAAGCCAGATTTCGCTATTTCTAAGAATACGTATATTTGTTAGCCCTGTTCGAAGTAAACGAAGATTCCAGTAACTGTTTTATTAATCAATTATTCACTGAAGAGTCAATATCGAATAGTTTTTAGTAAATAATAAGTATTAATTAATATTAGCCGCAACAGCTTTGTGATGTCACTCCTTTAATTTCAATATTAACATTTTCAACTTGTCAAAATTTTCGAGAAGAGCCAAGATTTCGTCATTTCTAAGAATAGAAACTTTTATAGCCCTGCTTAAACTATATGAAGATTCCAGGAATTATTCTATTAATAAAATATTAAGTAAAGGTTCAACATCGAATAAGTATTGGTAAATAGTAAGTGTTGGTCAATATTGGCCATTACAGCTTTTCGATACCACCCCTTTAAGTTCAATTCTAAAATTTTTCGATTGCAAAATTTTCGAGAAGGAGCCAGATTTCGCTATTTCTAAGAATACGTATATTTTATAGCCCTGTTCGAAGTAATCGAAGATTCCAGTAACTGTTTTATTAATCAATTATTCACTGAAGAGTCAATATCGAATAGTTTTTAGTAAATAATAAGTATTAATTAATATTAGCCGCAACAGCTTTGTGATGTCACTCCTTTAATTTCAATATTAACATTTTCAACTTGTCAAAATTTTCGTGAAGAGCCAAGATTTCGTTATTTCTAAGAATAGAAACTTTTAAAGCCCTGCTTAAACTATATGAAGATTCCAGGAATTATTCTATTAATCAAATATTCAGTGAAGAATCAATATTGAATAAGTATTGGTAATTAGTAAGTATTGGTCAATATTGGCCATTGCAGCTTTGTGATACCACTCCTTTAAGTTCAATATTAACATTCTCAACTTGTCAAAATTTTCGAGAAGAGCCAATTTTTCGTTATTTCTAAGAATACGTATATTTTGTAGCCCTGCTTAAACTATATGAAGATTCCAGGAATTATTCTATTAATCAAATATTCAGTGAAGAATCAATATTAAATAAGTATTGGTAATTAGTAAGTATTGGTCAATATTGGCCATTACAGCTTTTTGATACCACTCCTTTAAGTTCAATACTAAAATTTTTCGATTGCAAAATTTTCGTGAAGAGCCAAGATCTCGTTATTTCTAAGAATAGAAACTTTTATAGCCCTGCTTAAACTAGATGAAGATTCCAGGAAACATTCTATTAATAAAATATTAAGTAAAGTGTCAACATCGAATAAGTATAGGTAAATAGTAAGTGTTGGTCAATATTGGCCATTACAGCTTTTTGATACCACTCCTTTAAGTTCAATACTAAAATTTTTCGATTGCAAAATTTTCGAGACGGAGCCAGATTTCGCTATTTCTAGGAATACGTATATTTTATATCCCTGCTTGAACTATATGAAGATTCCAGGAATTATTCTATTAATCAAATATTCAGTGAAGAATCAATATTGAATAAGTATTGGTAATTAGTAAGTATTGGTCAATATTGGCCATTGCAGCTTTGTGATACCACTCTTTTAAGTTCAATACTAAAATTTTTCGATTGCAAAATTTTCGAGACGGAGCCAGATTTCGCTATTTCTAAGAATACGTATATTTTATAGCCCTGTTCGAAGTAAACGAAGATTCCAGTAACTGTTTTATTAATCAATTATTCACTGAAGAATCAATATCGAATAGTTTTTAGTAAATAATAAGTATTAATTAATATTAGCCGCAACAGCTTTGTGATACCACTCTTTTAAGTTCAATATTAACATTTTCAACTTGTCAAAATTTTCGAGAAGAGCCAAGATTTCGTTACTTCTAAGAATACCTATATTTTATAGCCCTGCTTGAACTATATGAAGATTCCAGGAATCATTCTATTAATAAAATATTAAGTAAAGTGTCAACATCGAATAAGTATTGGTAAATAGTAAGTATTGGTCAATATTGGCCATTGCAGCTTTGTGATACCACTCTTTTAAGTTCAATATTAACATTTTCAACTTGTCAAAATTTTCGAGAAGAGCCAATATTTCGTTATTTCTAAGAATACGTAAATTTTATAGCCCTGCTTGAACTATATGAAGATTCCAGGAATCATTCTATTAATCAAATATTCAGTGAAGAATCAATATTGAATAAGTTTTGGTAAATAGCAAGTATTGGTCAATATTGTCCACTACAGCTTTGTGATACCACTCCCATAAGTTGAAAACTAAAATTTCTAGATTGTAAAATTTTCGAGAAGAAGCCAGATTTCGCTATTTCTAAGAATACGTATATTTGTTAGCCCTGTTCGAAGTAAACGAAGATTCCAGTAACTGTTTTATTAATCAATTATTCACTGAAGAGTCAATATCGAATAGTTTTTAGTAAATAATAAGTATTAATTAATATTAGCCGCAACAGCTTTGTGATGTCACTCCTTTAATTTCAATATTAACATTTTCAACTTGTCAAAATTTTCGAGAAGAGCCAAGATTTCGTCATTTCTAAGAATAGAAACTTTTATAGCCCTGCTTAAACTATATGAAGATTCCAGGAATTATTCTATTAATAAAATATTAAGTAAAGGTTCAACATCGAATAAGTATTGGTAAATAGTAAGTGTTGGTCAATATTGGCCATTACAGCTTTTCGATACCACCCCTTTAAGTTCAATTCTAAAATTTTTCGATTGCAAAATTTTCGAGAAGGAGCCAGATTTCGCTATTTCTAAGAATACGTATATTTTATAGCCCTGTTCGAAGTAATCGAAGATTCCAGTAACTGTTTTATTAATCAATTATTCACTGAAGAGTCAATATCGAATAGTTTTTAGTAAATAATAAGTATTAATTAATATTAGCCGCAACAGCTTTGTGATGTCACTCCTTTAATTTCAATATTAACATTTTCAACTTGTCAAAATTTTCGTGAAGAGCCAAGATTTCGTTATTTCTAAGAATAGAAACTTTTAAAGCCCTGCTTAAACTAGATGAAGATTCCAGGAAACATTCTATTAATAAAATATTAAGTAAAGTGTCAACATTGAATAAGTATTGGTAAATAGTAAGTGTTGGTCAATATTGGCCATTACAGCTTTTTGATACCACCCCTTTAAGTTCAATTCTAAAATTTTTCGATTGCAAAATTTTCGACACGCAGCCAGATTTCGCTATTTCTAAGAATACGTATATTTTATAGCCCTGTTCGAAGTAATCGAAGATTCCAGTAACTGTTTTATTAATCAATTATTCACTGAAGAGTCAATATCGAATAAGTATTGTATTATTGAATAGGTAAGTCAATATTGGCCATTTCAGCTTTGTGATACCACCCCTATAATTTCAATATTAACATTTTCAACTTGTCAAAATTTTCGAGAAGAGCCAAGATTTCGTCATTTCTAAGAATAGAAACTTTTATAGCCCTGCTTAAACTATATGAAGATTCCAGGAATTATTCTATTAATAAAATATTAAGTAAAGGTTCAACATCGAATAAGTATTGGTAAATAGTAAGTGTTGGTCAATATTGGCCATTACAGCTTTTCGATACCACCCCTTTAAGTTCAATTCTAAAATTTTTCGATTGCAAAATTTTCGAGAAGGAGCCAGATTTCGCTATTTCTAAGAATACGTATATTTTATAGCCCTGTTCGAAGTAATCGAAGATTCCAGTAACTGTTTTATTAATCAATTATTCACTGAAGAGTCAATATCGAATAGTTTTTAGTAAATAATAAGTATTAATTAATATTAGCCGCAACAGCTTTGTGATGTCACTCCTTTAATTTCAATATTAACATTTTCAACTTGTCAAAATTTTCGTGAAGAGCCAAGATTTCGTTATTTCTAAGAATAGAAACTTTTAAAGCCCTGCTTAAACTAGATGAAGATTCCAGGAAACATTCTATTAATAAAATATTAAGTAAAGTGTCAACATCGAATAAGTATTGGTAAATAGTAAGTGTTGGTCAATATTGGCCATTACAGCTTTTTGATACCACCCCTTTAAGTTCAATTCTAAAATTTTTCGATTGCAAAATTTTCGACACGCAGCCAGATTTCGCTATTTCTAAGAATACGTATATTTTATAGCCCTGTTCGAAGTAATCGAAGATTCCAGTAACTGTTTTATTAATCAATTATTCACTGAAGAGTCAATATCGAATAGTTTTTAGTAAATAATAAGTATTAATTAATATTAGCCGCAACAGCTTTGTGATGTTACTCCTTTAATTTCAATATTAACATTTTCAACTTGTCAAAATTTTCGTGAAGAGCCAAGATTTCGTTATTTCTAAGAATAGAAACTTTTAAAGCCCTGCTTAAACTAGATGAAGATTCCAGGAAACATTCTATTAATAAAATATTAAGTAAAGTGTCAACATCGAATAAGTATTGGTAAATAGTAAGTGTTGGTCAATATTGGCCATTACAGCTTTTTGATACCACTCCTTTAAGTTCAATACTAACATTTTCAACTTGTCAAAATTTTCGAGAAGGGCCAAGATTTCGTTATTTCTAAGAATACGTATATTTTATAGCCCTGCTTAAAGGACATAAAGATTCCCGGTATTATTCCATTAATAAAATATTAAGTGAAGAGTCAATATCGAATAAGTATTGGTAAATAGTAAGTATTGGTCAATATTGGCCATTGCAGCTTTGTGATACCACCCCTATAAGTTCAATATTAACATTTTCAACTTGTCAAAATTTTCGAAAAGAGCCAAGATTTCGTTATTTCTAAGAATAGAATATTTTATAGTGCTGCTTAAAGGAGATGAAGATTCCAGGACTTATTCCATTAATAAAATATTAAGTGAAGAGTCAATATCGAATAAGTATTGGTAAGTAGTAAGTATTGGTCAATATTGGCCATTGCAGCTTTGTGATACCACTCCCATAAGTTGAAAACTAAAATTTCTAGATTGTAAAATTTTCGAGAAGAAGCCAGATTTCGCTATTTCTAAGAATACGTATATTTGTTAGCCCTGTTCGAAGTAAACGAAGATTCCAGTAACTGTTTTATTAATCAATTATTCACTGAAGAGTCAATATCGAATAGTTTTTAGTAAATAATAAGTATTAATTAATATTAGCTGCAACAGCTTTGTTATGTCACTCCTTTAATTTCAATATTAACATTTTCAACTTGTCAAAATTTTCGAGAAGAGCCAAGATTTCGTTATTTCTAAGAATAGAAACTTTTATAGCCCTGCTTAAACTATATGAAGATTCCAGGAATTATTCTATTAATAAAATATTAAGTAAAGGTTCAACATCGAATAAGTATTGGTAAATAGTAAGTGTTGGTCAATATTGGCCATTACAGCTTTTTGATACCACCCCTTTAAGTTCAATTCTAAAATTTTTCGATTGCAAAATTTTCGACACGCAGCCAGATTTCGCTATTTCTAAGAATACGTATATTTTATAGCCCTGTTCGAAGTAATCGAAGATTCCAGTATCTGTTTTATTAATCAATTATTCACTGAAGAGTCAATATCGAATAAGTATTGTATTATTGAATAGGTAAGTCAATATTGGCCATTTCAGCTTTGTGATACCACCCCTATAATTTCAATATTAACATTTTCAACTTGTCAAAATTTTCGAGAAGAGCCAAGATTTCGTTATTTCTAAGAATAGAAACTTTTATAGCCCTGCTTAAACTATATGAAGATTCCAGGAATTATTCTATTAATAAAATATTAAGTAAAGGTTCAACATCGAATAAGTATTGGTAAATAGTAAGTGTTGGTCAATATTGGCCATTACAGCTTTTTGATACCACCCCTTTAAGTTCAATTCTAAAATTTTTCGATTGCAAAATTTTCGACACGCAGCCAGATTTCGCTATTTCTAAGAATACGTATATTTTATAGCCCTGTTCGAAGTAATCGAAGATTCCAGTATCTGTTTTATTAATCAATTATTCACTGAAGAGTCAATATCGAATAAGTATTGTATTATTGAATAGGTAAGTCAATATTGGCCATTTCAGCTTTGTGATACCACCCCTATAATTTCAATATTAACATTTTCAACTTGTCAAAATTTTCGAGAAGAGCCAAGATTTCGTTATTTCTAAGAATAGAAACTTTTATAGCCCTGCTTAAACTATATGAAGATTCCAGGAATTATTCTATTAATAAAATATTAAGTAAAGGTTCAACATCGAATAAGTATTGGTAAATAGTAAGTGTTGGTCAATATTGGCCATTACAGCTTTTTGATACCACTCCTTTAAGTTCAATTCTAAAATTTTTCGATTGCAAAATTTTCGAGAAGGAGCCAGATTTCGCTATTTCTAAGAATACGTATATTTTATAGCCCTGTTCGAAGTAATCGAAGATTCCAGTAACTGTTTTATTAATCAATTATTCACTGAAGAGTCAATATCGAATAGTTTTTAGTAAATAATAAGTATTAATTAATATTAGCCGCAACAGCTTTGTGATGTCACTCCTTTAATTTCAATATTAACATTTTCAACTTGTCAAAATTTTCGTGAAGAGCCAAGATCTCGTTATTTCTAAGAATAGAAACTTTTATAGCCCTGCTTAAACTAGATGAAGATTCCAGGAAACATTCTATTAATAAAATATTAAGTAAAGTGTCAACATCGAATAAGTATAGGTAAATAGTAAGTGTTGGTCAATATTGGCCATTACAGCTTTTTGATACCACTCCTTTAAGTTCAATACTAAAATTTTTCGATAGCAGAATTTTCGAGACGGAGCCAGATTTCGCTATTTCTAGGAATACGTATATTTTATAGCCCTGCTTGAACTATATGAAGATTCCAGGAATTATTCTATTAATCAAATATTCAGTGAAGAATCAATATTAAATAAGTTTTGGTAATTAGTAAGTATTGGTCAATATTGGTCATTGCAGCTTTGTGATACCACTCCTTTAAGTTCAATATTAACATTCTCAACTTGTCAAAATTTTCGAGAAGAGTCAAGATTTCGTTATTTCTAAGAATACGTATATTTTATAGCCCTGCTTAAACTATATGAAGATTCCAGGAATTATTCTATTAATAAAATATTAAGTGAAGAGCCAATATCGAATAAGTATTGGTAATTAGTAGGTATTGGTCAATATTGGCTATTACAGCTTTGTGATACCACTCTTTTAAGTTCAATACTAAAATTTTTCGATTGCAAAATTTTCGAGACGGAGCCAGATTTCGCTATTTCTAAGAATACGTAAATTTTATAGCCCTGCTTGAACTATATGAAGATTCCAGGAATCATTCTATTAATCAAATATTCAGTGAAGAATCAATATTGAATAAGTTTTGGTAAATAGCAAGTATTGGTCAATATTGTCCACTACAGCTTTGTGATACCACTCCCATAAGTTGAAAACTAAAATTTGTAGATTGTAAAATTTTCGAGGAGAAGCCAGATTTCGCTATTTCTAAGAATACGTATATTTGTTAGCCCTGTTCGAAGTAAACGAAGATTCCAGTAACTGTTTTATTAATCAATTATTCACTGAAGAGTCAATATCGAATAGTTTTTAGTAAATAATAAGTATTAATTAATATTAGCCGCAACAGCTTTGTGATGTCACTCCTTTAATTTCAATATTAACATTTTCAACTTGTCAAAATTTTCGATAAGAGCCAAGATTTCGTTATTTCTAAGAATAGAAACTTTTATAGCCCTGCTTAAACTATATGAAGATACCAGGAATTATTCTATTAATAAAATATTAAGTAAAGGTTCAACATCGAATAAGTATTGGTAAATAGTAAGTGTTGGTCAATATTGGCCATTACAGCTTTTTGATACCACCCCTTTAAGTTCAATTCTAAAATTTTTCGATTGCAAAATTTTCGACACGCAGCCAGATTTCGCTATTTCTAAGAATACGTATATTTTATAGCCCTGTTCGAAGTAATCGAAGATTCCAGTAACTGTTTTATTAATCAATTATTCACTGAAGAGTCAATATCGAATAAGTATTGTATTATTGAATAGGTAAGTCAATATTGGCCATTTCAGCTTTGTGATACCACCCCTATAATTTCAATATTAACATTTTCATCTTGTCAAAATTTTCGAGAAGAGCCAAGATTTCGTTATTTCTAAGAATAGAAACTTTTATAGCCCTGCTTAAACTATATGAAGATTCCAGGAATTATTCTATTAATAAAATATTAAGTAAAGGTTCAACATCGAATAAGTATTGGTAAATAGTAAGTGTTGGTCAATATTGGCCATTACAGCTTTTTGATACCACTCCTTTAAGTTCAATTCTAAAATTTTTCGATTGCAAAATTTTCGAGAAGGAGCCAGATTTCGCTATTTCTAAGAATACGTATATTTTATAGCCCTGTTCGAAGTAATCGAAGATTCCAGTAACTGTTTTATTAATCAATTATTCACTGAAGAGTCAATATCGAATAGTTTTTAGTAAATAATAAGTATTAATTAATATTAGCCGCAACAGCTTTGTGATGTCACTCCTTTAATTTCAATATTAACATTTTCAACTTGTCAAAATTTTCGAGAAGAGCCAAGATTTCGTTATTTCTAAGAATAGAAACTTTTATAGCCCTGCTTAAACTATATGAAGATTCCAGGAATTATTCTATTAATAAAATATTAAGTAAAGGTTCAACATCGAATAAGTATTGGTAAATAGTAAGTGTTGGTCAATATTGGCCATTACAGCTTTTTGATACCACTCCTTTAAGTTCAATCCTAAAATTTTTCGATTGCAAAATTTTCGAGAAGGAGCCAGATTTCGCTATTTCTAAGAATACGTATATTTTATAGCCCTGTTCGAAGTAATCGAAGATTCCAGTAACTGTTTTATTAATCAATTATTCACTGAAGAGTCAATATCGAATAGTTTTTAGTAAATAATAAGTATTAATTAATATTAGCCGCAACAGCTTTGTGATGTCACTCCTTTAATTTCAATATTAACATTTTCAACTTGTCAAAATTTTCGTGAAGAGCCAAGATCTCGTTATTTCTAAGAATAGAAACTTTTATAGCCCTGCTTAAACTAGATGAAGATTCCAGGAAACATTCTATTAATAAAATATTAAGTAAAGTGTCAACATCGAATAAGTATAGGTAAATAGTAAGTGTTGGTCAATATTGGCCATTACAGCTTTTTGATACCACTCCTTTAAGTTCAATACTAAAATTTTTCGATTGCAAAATTTTCGAGACGGAGCCAGATTTCGCTATTTCTAGGAATACGTATATTTTATAGCCCTGCTTGAACTATATGAAGATTCCAGGAATTATTCTATTAATCAAATATTCAGTGAAGAATCAATATTGAATAAGTATTGGTAATTAGTAAGTATTGGTCAATATTGGCCATTGCAGCTTTGTGATACCACTCCTTTAAGTTCAATATTAACATTCTCAACTTGTCAAAATTTTCGAGAAGAGCCAATTTTTCGTTATTTCTAAGAATACGTATATTTTATAGCCCTGCTTAAACTATATGAAGATTCCAGGAATTATTCTATTAATCAAATATTCAGTGAAGAATCAATATTAAATAAGTATTGGTAATTAGTAAGTATTGGTCAATATTGGCCATTACAGCTTTTTGATACCACTCCTTTAAGTTCAATACTAAAATTTTTCGATTGCAAAATTTTCGTGAAGAGCCAAGATCTCGTTATTTCTAAGAATAGAAACTTTTATAGCCCTGCTTAAACTAGATGAAGATTCCAGGAAACATTCTATTAATAAAATATTAAGTAAAGTGTCAACATCGAATAAGTATAGGTAAATAGTAAGTGTTGGTCAATATTGGCCATTACAGCTTTTTGATACCACTCCTTTAAGTTCAATACTAAAATTTTTCGATTGCAAAATTTTCGAGACGGAGCCAGATTTCGCTATTTCTAGGAATACGTATATTTTATATCCCTGCTTGAACTATATGAAGATTCCAGGAATTATTCTATTAATCAAATATTCAGTGAAGAATCAATATTGAATAAGTATTGGTAATTAGTAAGTATTGGTCAATATTGGCCATTGCAGCTTTGTGATACCACTCTTTTAAGTTCAATACTAAAATTTTTCGATTGCAAAATTTTCGAGACGGAGCCAGATTTCGCTATTTCTAAGAATACGTATATTTTATAGCCCTGTTCGAAGTAAACGAAGATTCCAGTAACTGTTTTATTAATCAATTATTCACTGAAGAATCAATATCGAATAGTTTTTAGTAAATAATAAGTATTAATTAATATTAGCCGCAACAGCTTTGTGATACCACTCTTTTAAGTTCAATATTAACATTTTCAACTTGTCAAAATTTTCGAGAAGAGCCAAGATTTCGTTACTTCTAAGAATACCTATATTTTATAGCCCTGCTTGAACTATATGAAGATTCCAGGAATCATTCTATTAATAAAATATTAAGTAAAGTGTCAACATCGAATAAGTATTGGTAAATAGTAAGTATTGGTCAATATTGGCCATTGCAGCTTTGTGATACCACTCTTTTAAGTTCAATATTAACATTTTCAACTTGTCAAAATTTTCGAGAAGAGCCAATATTTCGTTATTTCTAAGAATACGTAAATTTTATAGCCCTGCTTGAACTATATGAAGATTCCAGGAATCATTCTATTAATCAAATATTCAGTGAAGAATCAATATTGAATAAGTTTTGGTAAATAGCAAGTATTGGTCAATATTGTCCACTACAGCTTTGTGATACCACTCCCATAAGTTGAAAACTAAAATTTCTAGATTGTAAAATTTTCGAGAAGAAGCCAGATTTCGCTATTTCTAAGAATACGTATATTTGTTAGCCCTGTTCGAAGTAAACGAAGATTCCAGTAACTGTTTTATTAATCAATTATTCACTGAAGAGTCAATATCGAATAGTTTTTAGTAAATAATAAGTATTAATTAATATTAGCCGCAACAGCTTTGTGATGTCACTCCTTTAATTTCAATATTAACATTTTCAACTTGTCAAAATTTTCGAGAAGAGCCAAGATTTCGTCATTTCTAAGAATAGAAACTTTTATAGCCCTGCTTAAACTATATGAAGATTCCAGGAATTATTCTATTAATAAAATATTAAGTAAAGGTTCAACATCGAATAAGTATTGGTAAATAGTAAGTGTTGGTCAATATTGGCCATTACAGCTTTTCGATACCACCCCTTTAAGTTCAATTCTAAAATTTTTCGATTGCAAAATTTTCGCGAAGGAGCCAGATTTCGCTATTTCTAAGAATACGTATATTTTATAGCCCTGTTCGAAGTAATCGAAGATTCCAGTAACTGTTTTATTAATCAATTATTCACTGAAGAGTCAATATCGAATAGTTTTTAGTAAATAATAAGTATTAATTAATATTAGCCGCAACAGCTTTGTGATGTCACTCCTTTAATTTCAATATTAACATTTTCAACTTGTCAAAATTTTCGAGAAGAGCCAAGATTTCGTCATTTCTAAGAATAGAAACTTTTATAGCCCTGCTTAAACTAGATGAAGATTCCAGGAAACATTCTATTAATAAAATATTAAGTAAAGTGTCAACATCGAATAAGTATTGGTAAATAGTAAGTGTTGGTCAATATTGGCCATTACAGCTTTTCGATACCACCCCTGTAAGTTCAATTCTAAAATTTTTCGATTGCAAAATTTTCGACACGCAGCCAGATTTCGCTATTTCTAAGAATACGTATATTTTATAGCCCTGTTCGAAGTAATCGAAGATTCCAGTAACTGTTTTATTAATCAATTATTCACTGAAGAGTCAATATCGAATAAGTATTGTATTATTGAATAGGTAAGTCAATATTGGCCATTTCAGCTTTGTGATACCACCCCTATAATTTCAATATTAACATTTTCATCTTGTCAAAATTTTCGAGAAGAGCCAAGATTTCGTTATTTCTAAGAATAGAAACTTTTATAGCCCTGCTTAAACTATATGAAGATTCCAGGAATTATTCTATTAATAAAATATTAAGTAAAGGTTCAACATCGAATAAGTATTGGTAAATAGTAAGTGTTGGTCAATATTGGCCATTACAGCTTTTTGATACCACTCCTTTAAGTTCAATTCTAAAATTTTTCGATTGCAAAATTTTCGAGAAGGAGCCAGATTTCGCTATTTCTAAGAATACGTATATTTTATAGCCCTGTTCGAAGTAATCGAAGATTCCAGTAACTGTTTTATTAATCAATTATTCACTGAAGAGTCAATATCGAATAGTTTTTAGTAAATAATAAGTATTAATTAATATTAGCCGCAACAGCTTTGTGATGTCACTCCTTTAATTTCAATATTAACATTTTCAACTTGTCAAAATTTTCGAGAAGAGCCAAGATTTCGTTATTTCTAAGAATAGAAACTTTTATAGCCCTGCTTAAACTATATGAAGATTCCAGGAATTATTCTATTAATAAAATATTAAGTAAAGGTTCAACATCGAATAAGTATTGGTAAATAGTAAGTGTTGGTCAATATTGGCCATTACAGCTTCTTGATACCACTCCTTTAAGTTCAATCCTAAAATTTTTCGATTGCAAAATTTTCGAGAAGGAGGCAGATTTCGCTATTTCTAAGAATACGTATATTTTATAGCCCTGTTCGAAGTAATCGAAGATTCCAGTAACTGTTTTATTAATCAATTATTCACTGAAGAGTCAATATCGAATAGTTTTTAGTAAATAATAAGTATTAATTAATATTAGCCGCAACAGCTTTGTGATGTCACTCCTTTAATTTCAATATTAACATTTTCAACTTGTCAAAATTTTCGTGAAGAGCCAAGATTTCGTTATTTCTAAGAATAGAAACTTTTATAGCCCTGCTTAAACTATATGAAGATTCCAGGAATTATTCTATTAATAAAATATTAAGTAAAGGTTCAACATCGAATAAGTATTGGTAAATAGTAAGTGTTGGTCAATATTGGCCATTACAGCTTTTTGATACCACTCCTTTAAGTTCAATTCTAAAATTTTTCGATTGCAAAATTTTCGAGAAGGAGCCAGATTTCGCTATTTCTAAGAATACGTATATTTTATAGCCCTGTTCGAAGTAATCGAAGATTCCAGTAACTGTTTTATTAATCAATTATTCACTGAAGAGTCAATATCGAATAGTTTTTAGTAAATAATAAGTATTAATTAATATTAGCCGCAACAGCTTTGTGATGTCACTCCTTTAATTTCAATATTAACATTTTCAACTTGTCAAAATTTTCGAGAAGAGCCAAGATTTCGTTATTTCTAAGAATAGAAACTTTTATAGCCCTGCTTAAACTATATGAAGATTCCAGGAATTATTCTATTAATAAAATATTAAGTAAAGGTTCAACATCGAATAAGTATTGGTAAATAGTAAGTGTTGGTCAATATTGGCCATTACAGCTTTTTGATACCACTCCTTTAAGTTCAATCCTAAAATTTTTCGATTGCAAAATTTTCGAGAAGGAGGCAGATTTCGCTATTTCTAAGAATACGTATATTTTATAGCCCTGTTCGAAGTAATCGAAGATTCCAGTAACTGTTTTATTAATCAATTATTCACTGAAGAGTCAATATCGAATAGTTTTTAGTAAATAATAAGTATTAATTAATATTAGCCGCAACAGCTTTGTGATGTCACTCCTTTAAGTTCAATATTAACATTCTCAACTTGTCAAAATTTTCGAGAAGGGCCAAGATTTCGTTATTTCTAAGAATCCGTATATATTATAGCCCTGCTTGAACTATATGAAGATTCCAGGAATTATTCTATTAATCAAATATTCAGTGAAGAATCAATATTGAATAAGTATTGGTAATTAGTAAGTATTGGTCAATATTGGCCATTGCAGCTTTGTGATACCACTCCTTTAAGTTCAATATTAACATTCTCAACTTGTCAAAATTTTCGAGAAGAGCCAATTTTTCGTTATTTCTAAGAATACGTATATTTTGTAGCCCTGCTTAAACTATATGAAGATTCCAGGAATTATTCTATTAATCAAATATTCAGTGAAGAATCAATATTAAATAAGTATTGGTAATTAGTAAGTATTGGTCAATATTGGCCATTACAGCTTTTTGATACCACTCCTTTAAGTTCAATACTAAAATTTTTCGATTGCAAAATTTTCGTGAAGAGCCAAGATCTCGTTATTTCTAAGAATAGAAACTTTTATAGCCCTGCTTAAACTAGATGAAGATTCCAGGAAACATTCTATTAATAAAATATTAAGTAAAGTGTCAACATCGAATAAGTATAGGTAAATAGTAAGTGTTGGTCAATATTGGCCATTACAGCTTTTTGATACCACTCCTTTAAGTTCAATACTAAAATTTTTCGATTGCAAAATTTTCGAGACGGAGCCAGATTTCGCTATTTCTAGGAATACGTATATTTTATATCCCTGCTTGAACTATATGAAGATTCCAGGAATTATTCTATTAATCAAATATTCAGTGAAGAATCAATATTGAATAAGTATTGGTAATTAGTAAGTATTGGTCAATATTGGCCATTGCAGCTTTGTGATACCACTCTTTTAAGTTCAATACTAAAATTTTTCGATTGCAAAATTTTCGAGACGGAGCCAGATTTCGCTATTTCTAAGAATACGTATATTTTATAGCCCTGTTCGAAGTAAACGAAGATTCCAGTAACTGTTTTATTAATCAATTATTCACTGAAGAATCAATATCGAATAGTTTTTAGTAAATAATAAGTATTAATTAATATTAGCCGCAACAGCTTTGTGATACCACTCTTTTAAGTTCAATATTAACATTTTCAACTTGTCAAAATTTTCGAGAAGAGCCAAGATTTCGTTACTTCTAAGAATACCTATATTTTATAGCCCTGCTTGAACTATATGAAGATTCCAGGAATCATTCTATTAATAAAATATTAAGTAAAGTGTCAACATCGAATAAGTATTGGTAAATAGTAAGTATTGGTCAATATTGGCCATTGCAGCTTTGTGATACCACTCTTTTAAGTTCAATATTAACATTTTCAACTTGTCAAAATTTTCGAGAAGAGCCAATATTTCGTTATTTCTAAGAATACGTAAATTTTATAGCCCTGCTTGAACTATATGAAGATTCCAGGAATCATTCTATTAATCAAATATTCAGTGAAGAATCAATATTGAATAAGTTTTGGTAAATAGCAAGTATTGGTCAATATTGTCCACTACAGCTTTGTGATACCACTCCCATAAGTTGAAAACTAAAATTTCTAGATTGTAAAATTTTCGAGAAGAAGCCAGATTTCGCTATTTCTAAGAATACGTATATTTGTTAGCCCTGTTCGAAGTAAACGAAGATTCCAGTAACTGTTTTATTAATCAATTATTCACTGAAGAGTCAATATCGAATAGTTTTTAGTAAATAATAAGTATTAATTAATATTAGCCGCAACAGCTTTGTGATGTCACTCCTTTAATTTCAATATTAACATTTTCAACTTGTCAAAATTTTCGAGAAGAGCCAAGATTTCGTCATTTCTAAGAATAGAAACTTTTATAGCCCTGCTTAAACTATATGAAGATTCCAGGAATTATTCTATTAATAAAATATTAAGTAAAGGTTCAACATCGAATAAGTATTGGTAAATAGTAAGTGTTGGTCAATATTGGCCATTACAGCTTTTCGATACCACCCCTTTAAGTTCAATTCTAAAATTTTTCGATTGCAAAATTTTCGAGAAGGAGCCAGATTTCGCTATTTCTAAGAATACGTATATTTTATAGCCCTGTTCGAAGTAATCGAAGATTCCAGTAACTGTTTTATTAATCAATTATTCACTGAAGAGTCAATATCGAATAGTTTTTAGTAAATAATAAGTATTAATTAATATTAGCCGCAACAGCTTTGTGATGTCACTCCTTTAATTTCAATATTAACATTTTCAACTTGTCAAAATTTTCGTGAAGAGCCAAGATTTCGTTATTTCTAAGAATAGAAACTTTTAAAGCCCTGCTTAAACTAGATGAAGATTCCAGGAAACATTCTATTAATAAAATATTAAGTAAAGTGTCAACATTGAATAAGTATTGGTAAATAGTAAGTGTTGGTCAATATTGGCCATTACAGCTTTTTGATACCACCCCTTTAAGTTCAATTCTAAAATTTTTCGATTGCAAAATTTTCGACACGCAGCCAGATTTCGCTATTTCTAAGAATACGTATATTTTATAGCCCTGTTCGAAGTAATCGAAGATTCCAGTAACTGTTTTATTAATCAATTATTCACTGAAGAGTCAATATCGAATAAGTATTGTATTATTGAATAGGTAAGTCAATATTGGCCATTTCAGCTTTGTGATACCACCCCTATAATTTCAATATTAACATTTTCAACTTGTCAAAATTTTCGAGAAGAGCCAAGATTTCGTCATTTCTAAGAATAGAAACTTTTATAGCCCTGCTTAAACTATATGAAGATTCCAGGAATTATTCTATTAATAAAATATTAAGTAAAGGTTCAACATCGAATAAGTATTGGTAAATAGTAAGTGTTGGTCAATATTGGCCATTACAGCTTTTCGATACCACCCCTTTAAGTTCAATTCTAAAATTTTTCGATTGCAAAATTTTCGAGAAGGAGCCAGATTTCGCTATTTCTAAGAATACGTATATTTTATAGCCCTGTTCGAAGTAATCGAAGATTCCAGTAACTGTTTTATTAATCAATTATTCACTGAAGAGTCAATATCGAATAGTTTTTAGTAAATAATAAGTATTAATTAATATTAGCCGCAACAGCTTTGTGATGTCACTCCTTTAATTTCAATATTAACATTTTCAACTTGTCAAAATTTTCGTGAAGAGCCAAGATTTCGTTATTTCTAAGAATAGAAACTTTTAAAGCCCTGCTTAAACTAGATGAAGATTCCAGGAAACATTCTATTAATAAAATATTAAGTAAAGTGTCAACATCGAATAAGTATTGGTAAATAGTAAGTGTTGGTCAATATTGGCCATTACAGCTTTTTGATACCACCCCTTTAAGTTCAATTCTAAAATTTTTCGATTGCAAAATTTTCGACACGCAGCCAGATTTCGCTATTTCTAAGAATACGTATATTTTATAGCCCTGCTTAAAGGACATA
Source organism: Platypus cylindrus (assembly GCA_949748235.1). Classification (NCBI taxonomy): domain Eukaryota; kingdom Metazoa; phylum Arthropoda; class Insecta; order Coleoptera; family Curculionidae; genus Platypus; species Platypus cylindrus. Next base: position 94,429 of record CATIYE010000003.1, on the reverse strand, counting down.
AAGATTCCCGGTATTATTCCATTAATAAAATATTAAGTGAAGAGTCAATATCGAATAAGTATTGGTAAATAGTAAGTATTGGTCAATATTGGCCATTGCAGCTTTGTGATACCACCCCTATAAGTTCAATATTAACATTTTCAACTTGTCAAAATTTTCGAAAAGAGCCAAGATTTCGTTATTTCTAAGAATAGAATATTTTATAGTGCTGCTTAAAGGAGATGAAGATTCCAGGACTTATTCCATTAATAAAATATTAAGTGAAGAGTCAATATCGAATAAGTATTGGTAAGTAGTAAGTATTGGTCAATATTGGCCATTGCAGCTTTGTGATACCACTCCCATAAGTTGAAAACTAAAATTTCTAGATTGTAAAATTTTCGAGAAGAAGCCAGATTTCGCTATTTCTAAGAATACGTATATTTGTTAGCCCTGTTCGAAGTAAACGAAGATTCCAGTAACTGTTTTATTAATCAATTATTCACTGAAGAGTCAATATCGAATAGTTTTTAGTAAATAATAAGTATTAATTAATATTAGCTGCAACAGCTTTGTTATGTCACTCCTTTAATTTCAATATTAACATTTTCAACTTGTCAAAATTTTCGAGAAGAGCCAAGATTTCGTTATTTCTAAGAATAGAAACTTTTATAGCCCTGCTTAAACTATATGAAGATTCCAGGAATTATTCTATTAATAAAATATTAAGTAAAGGTTCAACATCGAATAAGTATTGGTAAATAGTAAGTGTTGGTCAATATTGGCCATTACAGCTTTTTGTTACCACCCCTTTAAGTTCAATTCTAAAATTTTTCGATAGCAAAATTTTCGACACGCAGCCAGATTTCGCTATTTCTAAGAATACGTATATTTTATAGCCCTGTTCGAAGTAATCGAAGATTCCAGTATCTGTTTTATTAATCAATTATTCACTGAAGAGTCAATATCGAATAAGTATTGTATTATTGAATAGGTAAGTCAATATTGGCCATTTCAGCTTTGTGATACCACCCCTATAATTTCAATATTAACATTTTCAACTTGTCAAAATTTTCGAGAAGAGCCAAGATTTCGTTATTTCTAAGAATAGAAACTTTTATAGCCCTGCTTAAACTATATGAAGATTCCAGGAATTATTCTATTAATAAAATATTAAGTAAAGGTTCAACATCGAATAAGTATTGGTAAATAGTAAGTGTTGGTCAATATTGGCCATTACAGCTTTTTGATACCACCCCTTTAAGTTCAATTCTAAAATTTTTCGATTGCAAAATTTTCGACACGCAGCCAGATTTCGCTATTTCTAAGAATACGTATATTTTATAGCCCTGTTCGAAGTAATCGAAGATTCCAGTATCTGTTTTATTAATCAATTATTCACTGAAGAGTCAATATCGAATAAGTATTGTATTATTGAATAGGTAAGTCAATATTGGCCATTTCAGCTTTGTGATACCACCCCTATAATTTCAATATTAACATTTTCAACTTGTCAAAATTTTCGAGAAGAGCCAAGATTTCGTTATTTCTAAGAATAGAAACTTTTATAGCCCTGCTTAAACTATATGAAGATTCCAGGAATTATTCTATTAATAAAATATTAAGTAAAGGTTCAACATCGAATAAGTATTGGTAAATAGTAAGTGTTGGTCAATATTGGCCATTACAGCTTTTTGATACCACTCCTTTAAGTTCAATTCTAAAATTTTTCGATTGCAAAATTTTCGAGAAGGAGCCAGATTTCGCTATTTCTAAGAATACGTATATTTTATAGCCCTGTTCGAAGTAATCGAAGATTCCAGTAACTGTTTTATTAATCAATTATTCACTGAAGAGTCAATATCGAATAGTTTTTAGTAAATAATAAGTATTAATTAATATTAGCCGCAACAGCTTTGTGATGTCACTCCTTTAATTTCAATATTAACATTTTCAACTTGTCAAAATTTTCGTGAAGAGCCAAGATCTCGTTATTTCTAAGAATAGAAACTTTTATAGCCCTGCTTAAACTAGATGAAGATTCCAGGAAACATTCTATTAATAAAATATTAAGTAAAGTGTCAACATCGAATAAGTATAGGTAAATAGTAAGTGTTGGTCAATATTGGCCATTACAGCTTTTTGATACCACTCCTTTAAGTTCAATACTAAAATTTTTCGATAGCAGAATTTTCGAGACGGAGCCAGATTTCGCTATTTCTAGGAATACGTATATTTTATAGCCCTGCTTGAACTATATGAAGATTCCAGGAATTATTCTATTAATCAAATATTCAGTGAAGAATCAATATTAAATAAGTTTTGGTAATTAGTAAGTATTGGTCAATATTGGCTATTACAGCTTTGTGATACCACTCTTTTTAAGTTCAATACTAAAATTTTTCGATTGCAAAATTTTCGAGACGGAGCCAGATTTCGCTATTTCTAAGAATACGTAAATTTTATAGCCCTGCTTGAACTATATGAAGATTCCAGGAATCATTCTATTAATCAAATATTAAGTGAAGAGCCAATATCGAATAAGTATTGGTAATTAGTAGGTATTGGTCAATATTGGCTATTACAGCTTTGTGATACCACTCTTTTAAGTTCAATACTAAAATTTTTCGATTGCAAAATTTTCGAGACGGAGCCAGATTTCGCTATTTCTAAGAATACGTAAATTTTATAGCCCTGCTTGAACTATATGAAGATTCCAGGAATCATTCTATTAATCAAATATTCAGTGAAGAATCAATATTGAATAAGTTTTGGTAAATAGCAAGTATTGGTCAATATTGTCCACTACAGCTTTGTGATACCACTCCCATAAGTTGAAAACTAAAATTTGTAGATTGTAAAATTTTCGAGGAGAAGCCAGATTTCGCTATTTCTAAGAATACGTATATTTGTTAGCCCTGTTCGAAGTAAACGAAGATTCCAGTAACTGTTTTATTAATCAATTATTCACTGAAGAGTCAATATCGAATAGTTTTTAGTAAATAATAAGTATTAATTAATATTAGCCGCAACAGCTTTGTGATGTCACTCCTTTAATTTCAATATTAACATTTTCAACTTGTCAAAATTTTCGATAAGAGCCAAGATTTCGTTATTTCTAAGAATAGAAACTTTTATAGCCCTGCTTAAACTATATGAAGATACCAGGAATTATTCTATTAATAAAATATTAAGTAAAGGTTCAACATCGAATAAGTATTGGTAAATAGTAAGTGTTGGTCAATATTGGCCATTACAGCTTTTTGATACCACCCCTTTAAGTTCAATTCTAAAATTTTTCGATTGCAAAATTTTCGACACGCAGCCAGATTTCGCTATTTCTAAGAATACGTATATTTTATAGCCCTGTTCGAAGTAATCGAAGATTCCAGTAACTGTTTTATTAATCAATTATTCACTGAAGAGTCAATATCGAATAAGTATTGTATTATTGAATAGGTAAGTCAATATTGGCCATTTCAGCTTTGTGATACCACCCCTATAATTTCAATATTAACATTTTCATCTTGTCAAAATTTTCGAGAAGAGCCAAGATTTCGTTATTTCTAAGAATAGAAACTTTTATAGCCCTGCTTAAACTATATGAAGATTCCAGGAATTATTCTATTAATAAAATATTAAGTAAAGGTTCAACATCGAATAAGTATTGGTAAATAGTAAGTGTTGGTCAATATTGGCCATTACAGCTTTTTGATACCACTCCTTTAAGTTCAATTCTAAAATTTTTCGATTGCAAAATTTTCGAGAAGGAGCCAGATTTCGCTATTTCTAAGAATACGTATATTTTATAGCCCTGTTCGAAGTAATCGAAGATTCCAGTAACTGTTTTATTAATCAATTATTCACTGAAGAGTCAATATCGAATAGTTTTTAGTAAATAATAAGTATTAATTAATATTAGCCGCAACAGCTTTGTGATGTCACTCCTTTAATTTCAATATTAACATTTTCAACTTGTCAAAATTTTCGAGAAGAGCCAAGATTTCGTTATTTCTAAGAATAGAAACTTTTATAGCCCTGCTTAAACTATATGAAGATTCCAGGAATTATTCTATTAATAAAATATTAAGTAAAGGTTCAACATCGAATAAGTATTGGTAAATAGTAAGTGTTGGTCAATATTGGCCATTACAGCTTTTTGATACCACTCCTTTAAGTTCAATCCTAAAATTTTTCGATTGCAAAATTTTCGAGAAGGAGCCAGATTTCGCTATTTCTAAGAATACGTATATTTTATAGCCCTGTTCGAAGTAATCGAAGATTCCAGTAACTGTTTTATTAATCAATTATTCACTGAAGAGTCAATATCGAATAGTTTTTAGTAAATAATAAGTATTAATTAATATTAGCCGCAACAGCTTTGTGATGTCACTCCTTTAATTTCAATATTAACATTTTCAACTTGTCAAAATTTTCGTGAAGAGCCAAGATCTCGTTATTTCTAAGAATAGAAACTTTTATAGCCCTGCTTAAACTAGATGAAGATTCCAGGAAACATTCTATTAATAAAATATTAAGTAAAGTGTCAACATCGAATAAGTATAGGTAAATAGTAAGTGTTGGTCAATATTGGCCATTACAGCTTTTTGATACCACTCCTTTAAGTTCAATACTAAAATTTTTCGATTGCAAAATTTTCGAGACGGAGCCAGATTTCGCTATTTCTAGGAATACGTATATTTTATAGCCCTGCTTGAACTATATGAAGATTCCAGGAATTATTCTATTAATCAAATATTCAGTGAAGAATCAATATTGAATAAGTATTGGTAATTAGTAAGTATTGGTCAATATTGGCCATTGCAGCTTTGTGATACCACTCCTTTAAGTTCAATATTAACATTCTCAACTTGTCAAAATTTTCGAGAAGAGCCAATTTTTCGTTATTTCTAAGAATACGTATATTTTATAGCCCTGCTTAAACTATATGAAGATTCCAGGAATTATTCTATTAATCAAATATTCAGTGAAGAATCAATATTAAATAAGTATTGGTAATTAGTAAGTATTGGTCAATATTGGCCATTACAGCTTTTTGATACCACTCCTTTAAGTTCAATACTAAAATTTTTCGATTGCAAAATTTTCGTGAAGAGCCAAGATCTCGTTATTTCTAAGAATAGAAACTTTTATAGCCCTGCTTAAACTAGATGAAGATTCCAGGAAACATTCTATTAATAAAATATTAAGTAAAGTGTCAACATCGAATAAGTATAGGTAAATAGTAAGTGTTGGTCAATATTGGCCATTACAGCTTTTTGATACCACTCCTTTAAGTTCAATACTAAAATTTTTCGATTGCAAAATTTTCGAGACGGAGCCAGATTTCGCTATTTCTAGGAATACGTATATTTTATATCCCTGCTTGAACTATATGAAGATTCCAGGAATTATTCTATTAATCAAATATTCAGTGAAGAATCAATATTGAATAAGTATTGGTAATTAGTAAGTATTGGTCAATATTGGCCATTGCAGCTTTGTGATACCACTCTTTTAAGTTCAATACTAAAATTTTTCGATTGCAAAATTTTCGAGACGGAGCCAGATTTCGCTATTTCTAAGAATACGTATATTTTATAGCCCTGTTCGAAGTAAACGAAGATTCCAGTAACTGTTTTATTAATCAATTATTCACTGAAGAATCAATATCGAATAGTTTTTAGTAAATAATAAGTATTAATTAATATTAGCCGCAACAGCTTTGTGATACCACTCTTTTAAGTTCAATATTAACATTTTCAACTTGTCAAAATTTTCGAGAAGAGCCAAGATTTCGTTACTTCTAAGAATACCTATATTTTATAGCCCTGCTTGAACTATATGAAGATTCCAGGAATCATTCTATTAATAAAATATTAAGTAAAGTGTCAACATCGAATAAGTATTGGTAAATAGTAAGTATTGGTCAATATTGGCCATTGCAGCTTTGTGATACCACTCTTTTAAGTTCAATATTAACATTTTCAACTTGTCAAAATTTTCGAGAAGAGCCAATATTTCGTTATTTCTAAGAATACGTAAATTTTATAGCCCTGCTTGAACTATATGAAGATTCCAGGAATCATTCTATTAATCAAATATTCAGTGAAGAATCAATATTGAATAAGTTTTGGTAAATAGCAAGTATTGGTCAATATTGTCCACTACAGCTTTGTGATACCACTCCCATAAGTTGAAAACTAAAATTTCTAGATTGTAAAATTTTCGAGAAGAAGCCAGATTTCGCTATTTCTAAGAATACGTATATTTGTTAGCCCTGTTCGAAGTAAACGAAGATTCCAGTAACTGTTTTATTAATCAATTATTCACTGAAGAGTCAATATCGAATAGTTTTTAGTAAATAATAAGTATTAATTAATATTAGCCGCAACAGCTTTGTGATGTCACTCCTTTAATTTCAATATTAACATTTTCAACTTGTCAAAATTTTCGAGAAGAGCCAAGATTTCGTCATTTCTAAGAATAGAAACTTTTATAGCCCTGCTTAAACTATATGAAGATTCCAGGAATTATTCTATTAATAAAATATTAAGTAAAGGTTCAACATCGAATAAGTATTGGTAAATAGTAAGTGTTGGTCAATATTGGCCATTACAGCTTTTCGATACCACCCCTTTAAGTTCAATTCTAAAATTTTTCGATTGCAAAATTTTCGAGAAGGAGCCAGATTTCGCTATTTCTAAGAATACGTATATTTTATAGCCCTGTTCGAAGTAATCGAAGATTCCAGTAACTGTTTTATTAATCAATTATTCACTGAAGAGTCAATATCGAATAGTTTTTAGTAAATAATAAGTATTAATTAATATTAGCCGCAACAGCTTTGTGATGTCACTCCTTTAATTTCAATATTAACATTTTCAACTTGTCAAAATTTTCGAGAAGAGCCAAGATTTCGTCATTTCTAAGAATAGAAACTTTTATAGCCCTGCTTAAACTAGATGAAGATTCCAGGAAACATTCTATTAATAAAATATTAAGTAAAGTGTCAACATCGAATAAGTATTGGTAAATAGTAAGTGTTGGTCAATATTGGCCATTACAGCTTTTCGATACCACCCCTTTAAGTTCAATTCTAAAATTTTTCGATTGCAAAATTTTCGACACGCAGCCAGATTTCGCTATTTCTAAGAATACGTATATTTTATAGCCCTGTTCGAAGTAATCGAAGATTCCAGTAACTGTTTTATTAATCAATTATTCACTGAAGAGTCAATATCGAATAAGTATTGTATTATTGAATAGGTAAGTCAATATTGGCCATTTCAGCTTTGTGATACCACCCCTATAATTTCAATATTAACATTTTCATCTTGTCAAAATTTTCGAGAAGAGCCAAGATTTCGTTATTTCTAAGAATAGAAACTTTTATAGCCCTGCTTAAACTATATGAAGATTCCAGGAATTATTCTATTAATAAAATATTAAGTAAAGGTTCAACATCGAATAAGTATTGGTAAATAGTAAGTGTTGGTCAATATTGGCCATTACAGCTTTTTGATACCACTCCTTTAAGTTCAATTCTAAAATTTTTCGATTGCAAAATTTTCGAGAAGGAGCCAGATTTCGCTATTTCTAAGAATACGTATATTTTATAGCCCTGTTCGAAGTAATCGAAGATTCCAGTAACTGTTTTATTAATCAATTATTCACTGAAGAGTCAATATCGAATAGTTTTTAGTAAATAATAAGTATTAATTAATATTAGCCGCAACAGCTTTGTGATGTCACTCCTTTAATTTCAATATTAACATTTTCAACTTGTCAAAATTTTCGAGAAGAGCCAAGATTTCGTTATTTCTAAGAATAGAAACTTTTATAGCCCTGCTTAAACTAGATGAAGATTCCAGGAAACATTCTATTAATAAAATATTAAGTAAAGTGTCAACATCGAATAAGTATTGGTAAATAGTAAGTGTTGGTCAATATTGGCCATTACAGCTTTTTGATACCACCCCTTTAAGTTCAATTCTAAAATTTTTCGATTGCAAAATTTTCGACACGCAGCCAGATTTCGCTATTTCTAAGAATACGTATATTTTATAGCCCTGTTCGAAGTAATCGAAGATTCCAGTAACTGTTTTATTAATCAATTATTCACTGAAGAGTCAATATCGAATAGTTTTTAGTAAATAATAAGTATTAATTAATATTAGCCGCAACAGCTTTGTGATGTTACTCCTTTAATTTCAATATTAACATTTTCAACTTGTCAAAATTTTCGTGAAGAGCCAAGATTTCGTTATTTCTAAGAATAGAAACTTTTAAAGCCCTGCTTAAACTAGATGAAGATTCCAGGAAACATTCTATTAATAAAATATTAAGTAAAGTGTCAACATCGAATAAGTATTGGTAAATAGTAAGTGTTGGTCAATATTGGCCATTACAGCTTTTTGATACCACTCCTTTAAGTTCAATACTAACATTTTCAACTTGTCAAAATTTTCGAGAAGGGCCAAGATTTCGTTATTTCTAAGAATACGTATATTTTATAGCCCTGCTTAAAGGACATAAAGATTCCCGGTATTATTCCATTAATAAAATATTAAGTGAAGAGTCAATATCGAATAAGTATTGGTAAATAGTAAGTATTGGTCAATATTGGCCATTGCAGCTTTGTGATACCACTCCCATAAGTTGAAAACTAAAATTTCTAGATTGTAAAATTTTCGAGAAGAAGCCAGATTTCGCTATTTCTAAGAATACGTATATTTGTTAGCCCTGTTCGAAGTAAACGAAGATTCCAGTAACTGTTTTATTAATCAATTATTCACTGAAGAGTCAATATCGAATAGTTTTTAGTAAATAATAAGTATTAATTAATATTAGCCGCAACAGCTTTGTGATGTCACTCCTTTAATTTCAATATTAACATTTTCAACTTGTCAAAATTTTCGAGAAGAGCCAAGATTTCGTCATTTCTAAGAATAGAAACTTTTATAGCCCTGCTTAAACTATATGAAGATTCCAGGAATTATTCTATTAATAAAATATTAAGTAAAGGTTCAACATCGAATAAGTATTGGTAAATAGTAAGTGTTGGTCAATATTGGCCATTACAGCTTTTCGATACCACCCCTTTAAGTTCAATTCTAAAATTTTTCGATTGCAAAATTTTCGAGAAGGAGCCAGATTTCGCTATTTCTAAGAATACGTATATTTTATAGCCCTGTTCGAAGTAATCGAAGATTCCAGTAACTGTTTTATTAATCAATTATTCACTGAAGAGTCAATATCGAATAGTTTTTAGTAAATAATAAGTATTAATTAATATTAGCCGCAACAGCTTTGTGATGTCACTCCTTTAATTTCAATATTAACATTTTCAACTTGTCAAAATTTTCGAGAAGAGCCAAGATTTCGTCATTTCTAAGAATAGAAACTTTTATAGCCCTGCTTAAACTAGATGAAGATTCCAGGAAACATTCTATTAATAAAATATTAAGTAAAGTGTCAACATCGAATAAGTATTGGTAAATAGTAAGTGTTGGTCAATATTGGCCATTACAGCTTTTCGATACCACCCCTTTAAGTTCAATTCTAAAATTTTTCGATTGCAAAATTTTCGACACGCAGCCAGATTTCGCTATTTCTAAGAATACGTATATTTTATAGCCCTGTTCGAAGTAATCGAAGATTCCAGTAACTGTTTTATTAATCAATTATTCACTGAAGAGTCAATATCGAATAAGTATTGTATTATTGAATAGGTAAGTCAATATTGGCCATTTCAGCTTTGTGATACCACCCCTATAATTTCAATATTAACATTTTCATCTTGTCAAAATTTTCGAGAAGAGCCAAGATTTCGTTATTTCTAAGAATAGAAACTTTTATAGCCCTGCTTAAACTATATGAAGATTCCAGGAATTATTCTATTAATAAAATATTAAGTAAAGGTTCAACATCGAATAAGTATTGGTAAATAGTAAGTGTTGGTCAATATTGGCCATTACAGCTTTTTGATACCACTCCTTTAAGTTCAATTCTAAAATTTTTCGATTGCAAAATTTTCGAGAAGGAGCCAGATTTCGCTATTTCTAAGAATACGTATATTTTATAGCCCTGTTCGAAGTAATCGAAGATTCCAGTAACTGTTTTATTAATCAATTATTCACTGAAGAGTCAATATCGAATAGTTTTTAGTAAATAATAAGTATTAATTAATATTAGCCGCAACAGCTTTGTGATGTCACTCCTTTAATTTCAATATTAACATTTTCAACTTGTCAAAATTTTCGAGAAGAGCCAAGATTTCGTTATTTCTAAGAATAGAAACTTTTATAGCCCTGCTTAAACTATATGAAGATTCCAGGAATTATTCTATTAATAAAATATTAAGTAAAGGTTCAACATCGAATAAGTATTGGTAAATAGTAAGTGTTGGTCAATATTGGCCATTACAGCTTTTTGATACCACTCCTTTAAGTTCAATCCTAAAATTTTTCGATTGCAAAATTTTCGAGAAGGAGCCAGATTTCGCTATTTCTAAGAATACGTATATTTTATAGCCCTGTTCGAAGTAATCGAAGATTCCAGTAACTGTTTTATTAATCAATTATTCACTGAAGAGTCAATATCGAATAGTTTTTAGTAAATAATAAGTATTAATTAATATTAGCCGCAACAGCTTTGTGATGTCACTCCTTTAATTTCAATATTAACATTTTCAACTTGTCAAAATTTTCGAGAAGAGCCAAGATTTCGTCATTTCTAAGAATAGAAACTTTTATAGCCCTGCTTAAACTATATGAAGATTCCAGGAATTATTCTATTAATAAAATATTAAGTAAAGGTTCAACATCGAATAAGTATTGGTAAATAGTAAGTGTTGGTCAATATTGGCCATTACAGCTTTTCGATACCACCCCTTTAAGTTCAATTCTAAAATTTTTCGATTGCAAAATTTTCGAGAAGGAGCCAGATTTCGCTATTTCTAAGAATACGTATATTTTATAGCCCTGTTCGAAGTAATCGAAGATTCCAGTAACTGTTTTATTAATCAATTATTCACTGAAGAGTCAATATCGAATAGTTTTTAGTAAATAATAAGTATTAATTAATATTAGCCGCAACAGCTTTGTGATGTCACTCCTTTAATTTCAATATTAACATTTTCAACTTGTCAAAATTTTCGAGAAGAGCCAAGATTTCGTCATTTCTAAGAATAGAAACTTTTATAGCCCTGCTTAAACTAGATGAAGATTCCAGGAAACATTCTATTAATAAAATATTAAGTAAAGTGTCAACATCGAATAAGTATTGGTAAATAGTAAGTGTTGGTCAATATTGGCCATTACAGCTTTTCGATACCACCCCTTTAAGTTCAATTCTAAAATTTTTCGATTGCAAAATTTTCGACACGCAGCCAGATTTCGCTATTTCTAAGAATACGTATATTTTATAGCCCTGTTCGAAGTAATCGAAGATTCCAGTAACTGTTTTATTAATCAATTATTCACTGAAGAGTCAATATCGAATAAGTATTGTATTATTGAATAGGTAAGTCAATATTGGCCATTTCAGCTTTGTGATACCACCCCTATAATTTCAATATTAACATTTTCATCTTGTCAAAATTTTCGAGAAGAGCCAAGATTTCGTTATTTCTAAGAATAGAAACTTTTATAGCCCTGCTTAAACTATATGAAGATTCCAGGAATTATTCTATTAATAAAATATTAAGTAAAGGTTCAACATCGAATAAGTATTGGTAAATAGTAAGTGTTGGTCAATATTGGCCATTACAGCTTTTTGATACCACTCCTTTAAGTTCAATTCTAAAATTTTTCGATTGCAAAATTTTCGAGAAGGAGCCAGATTTCGCTATTTCTAAGAATACGTATATTTTATAGCCCTGTTCGAAGTAATCGAAGATTCCAGTAACTGTTTTATTAATCAATTATTCACTGAAGAGTCAATATCGAATAGTTTTTAGTAAATAATAAGTATTAATTAATATTAGCCGCAACAGCTTTGTGATGTCACTCCTTTAATTTCAATATTAACATTTTCAACTTGTCAAAATTTTCGAGAAGAGCCAAGATTTCGTTATTTCTAAGAATAGAAACTTTTATAGCCCTGCTTAAACTATATGAAGATTCCAGGAATTATTCTATTAATAAAATATTAAGTAAAGGTTCAACATCGAATAAGTATTGGTAAATAGTAAGTGTTGGTCAATATTGGCCATTACAGCTTTTTGATACCACTCCTTTAAGTTCAATCCTAAAATTTTTCGATTGCAAAATTTTCGAGAAGGAGCCAGATTTCGCTATTTCTAAGAATACGTATATTTTATAGCCCTGTTCGAAGTAATCGAAGATTCCAGTAACTGTTTTATTAATCAATTATTCACTGAAGAGTCAATATCGAATAGTTTTTAGTAAATAATAAGTATTAATTAATATTAGCCGCAACAGCTTTGTGATGTCACTCCTTTAATTTCAATATTAACATTTTCAACTTGTCAAAATTTTCGTGAAGAGCCAAGATCTCGTTATTTCTAAGAATAGAAACTTTTATAGCCCTGCTTAAACTAGATGAAGATTCCAGGAAACATTCTATTAATAAAATATTAAGTAAAGTGTCAACATCGAATAAGTATAGGTAAATAGTAAGTGTTGGTCAATATTGGCCATTACAGCTTTTTGATACCACTCCTTTAAGTTCAATTCTAAAATTTTTCGATTGCAAAATTTTCGAGAAGGAGCCAGATTTCGCTATTTCTAAGAATACGTATATTTTATAGCCCTGTTCGAAGTAATCGAAGATTCCAGTAACTGTTTTATTAATCAATTATTCACTGAAGAGTCAATATCGAATAGTTTTTAGTAAATAATAAGTATTAATTAATATTAGCCGCAACAGCTTTGTGATGTCACTCCTTTAATTTCAATATTAACATTTTCAACTTGTCAAAATTTTCGAGAAGAGCCAAGATTTCGTTATTTCTAAGAATAGAAACTTTTATAGCCCTGCTTAAACTATATGAAGATTCCAGGAATTATTCTATTAATAAAATATTAAGTAAAGGTTCAACATCGAATAAGTATTGGTAAATAGTAAGTGTTGGTCAATATTGGCCATTACAGCTTTTTGATACCACTCCTTTAAGTTCAATCCTAAAATTTTTCGATTGCAAAATTTTCGAGAAGGAGCCAGATTTCGCTATTTCTAAGAATACGTATATTTTATAGCCCTGTTCGAAGTAATCGAAGATTCCAGTAACTGTTTTATTAATCAATTATTCACTGAAGAGTCAATATCGAATAGTTTTTAGTAAATAATAAGTATTAATTAATATTAGCCGCAACAGCTTTGTGATGTCACTCCTTTAATTTCAATATTAACATTTTCAACTTGTCAAAATTTTCGTGAAGAGCCAAGATCTCGTTATTTCTAAGAATAGAAACTTTTATAGCCCTGCTTAAACTAGATGAAGATTCCAGGAAACATTCTATTAATAAAATATTAAGTAAAGTGTCAACATCGAATAAGTATAGGTAAATAGTAAGTGTTGGTCAATATTGGCCATTACAGCTTTTTGATACCACTCCTTTAAGTTCAATACTAAAATTTTTCGATTGCAAAATTTTCGAGACGGAGCCAGATTTCGCTATTTCTAGGAATACGTATATTTTATAGCCCTGCTTGAACTATATGAAGATTCCACGAATTATTCTATTAATCAAATATTCAGTGAAGAATCAATATTGAATAAGTATTGGTAATTAGTAAGTATTGGTCAATATTGGCCATTGCAGCTTTGTGATACCACTCCTTTAAGTTCAATATTAACATTCTCAACTTGTCAAAATTTTCGAGAAGAGCCAATTTTTCGTTATTTCTAAGAATACGTATATTTTATAGCCCTGCTTAAACTATATGAAGATTCCAGGAATTATTCTATTAATCAAATATTCAGTGAAGAATCAATATTAAATAAGTATTGGTAATTAGTAAGTATTGGTCAATATTGGCCATTACAGCTTTTTGATACCACTCCTTTAAGTTCAATACTAAAATTTTTCGATTGCAAAATTTTCGTGAAGAGCCAAGATCTCGTTATTTCTAAGAATAGAAACTTTTATAGCCCTGCTTAAACTAGATGAAGATTCCAGGAAACATTCTATTAATAAAATATTAAGTAAAGTGTCAACATCGAATAAGTATAGGTAAATAGTAAGTGTTGGTCAATATTGGCCATTACAGCTTTTTGATACCACTCCTTTAAGTTCAATACTAAAATTTTTCGATTGCAAAATTTTCGAGACGGAGCCAGATTTCGCTATTTCTAGGAATACGTATATTTTATATCCCTGCTTGAACTATATGAAGATTCCAGGAATTATTCTATTAATCAAATATTCAGTGAAGAATCAATATTGAATAAGTATTGGTAATTAGTAAGTATTGGTCAATATTGGCCATTGCAGCTTTGTGATACCACTCTTTTAAGTTCAATACTAAAATTTTTCGATTGCAAAATTTTCGAGACGGAGCCAGATTTCGCTATTTCTAAGAATACGTATATTTTATAGCCCTGTTCGAAGTAAACGAAGATTCCAGTAACTGTTTTATTAATCAATTATTCACTGAAGAATCAATATCGAATAGTTTTTAGTAAATAATAAGTATTAATTAATATTAGCCGCAACAGCTTTGTGATACCACTCTTTTAAGTTCAATATTAACATTTTCAACTTGTCAAAATTTTCGAGAAGAGCCAAGATTTCGTTACTTCTAAGAATACCTATATTTTATAGCCCTGCTTGAACTATATGAAGATTCCAGGAATCATTCTATTAATAAAATATTAAGTAAAGTGTCAACATCGAATAAGTATTGGTAAATAGTAAGTATTGGTCAATATTGGCCATTGCAGCTTTGTGATACCACTCTTTTAAGTTCAATATTAACATTTTCAACTTGTCAAAATTTTCGAGAAGAGCCAATATTTCGTTATTTCTAAGAATACGTAAATTTTATAGCCCTGCTTGAACTATATGAAGATTCCAGGAATCATTCTATTAATCAAATATTCAGTGAAGAATCAATATTGAATAAGTTTTGGTAAATAGCAAGTATTGGTCAATATTGTCCACTACAGCTTTGTGATACCACTCCCATAAGTTGAAAACTAAAATTTCTAGATTGTAAAATTTTCGAGAAGAAGCCAGATTTCGCTATTTCTAAGAATACGTATATTTGTTAGCCCTGTTCGAAGTAAACGAAGATTCCAGTAACTGTTTTATTAATCAATTATTCACTGAAGAGTCAATATCGAATAGTTTTTAGTAAATAATAAGTATTAATTAATATTAGCCGCAACAGCTTTGTGATGTCACTCCTTTAATTTCAATATTAACATTTTCAACTTGTCAAAATTTTCGAGAAGAGCCAAGATTTCGTCATTTCTAAGAATAGAAACTTTTATAGCCCTGCTTAAACTATATGAAGATTCCAGGAATTATTCTATTAATAAAATATTAAGTAAAGGTTCAACATCGAATAAGTATTGGTAAATAGTAAGTGTTGGTCAATATTGGCCATTACAGCTTTTCGATACCACCCCTTTAAGTTCAATTCTAAAATTTTTCGATTGCAAAATTTTCGAGAAGGAGCCAGATTTCGCTATTTCTAAGAATACGTATATTTTATAGCCCTGTTCGAAGTAATCGAAGATTCCAGTAACTGTTTTATTAATCAATTATTCACTGAAGAGTCAATATCGAATAGTTTTTAGTAAATAATAAGTATTAATTAATATTGGCCATTGCAGCTTTGTGATACCACTCCTTTACGTTCAATATTAACATTCTCAACTTGTCAAAATTTTCGAGAAGAGCCAATTTTTCGTTATTTCTAAGAATACGTATATTTTATAGCCCTGCTTAAACTATATGAAGATTCCAGGAATTATTCTATTAATCAAATATTCAGTGAAGAATCAATATTAAATAAGTATTGGTAATTAGTAAGTATTGGTCAATATTGGCCATTACAGCTTTTTGATACCACTCCTTTAAGTTCAATACTAAAATTTTTCGATTGCAAAATTTTCGTGAAGAGCCAAGATCTCGTTATTTCTAAGAATAGAAACTTTTATAGCCCTGCTTAAACTAGATGAAGATTCCAGGAAACATTCTATTAATAAAATATTAAGTAAAGTGTCAACATCGAATAAGTATAGGTAAATAGTAAGTGTTGGTCAATATTGGCCATTACAGCTTTTTGATACCACTCCTTTAAGTTCAATACTAAAATTTTTCGATTGCAAAATTTTCGAGACGGAGCCAGATTTCGCTATTTCTAGGAATACGTATATTTTATATCCCTGCTTGAACTATATGAAGATTCCAGGAATTATTCTATTAATCAAATATTCAGTGAAGAATCAATATTGAATAAGTATTGGTAATTAGTAAGTATTGGTCAATATTGGCCATTGCAGCTTTGTGATACCACTCTTTTAAGTTCAATACTAAAATTTTTCGATTGCAAAATTTTCGAGACGGAGCCAGATTTCGCTATTTCTAAGAATACGTATATTTTATAGCCCTGTTCGAAGTAAACGAAGATTCCAGTAACTGTTTTATTAATCAATTATTCACTGAAGAATCAATATCGAATAGTTTTTAGTAAATAATAAGTATTAATTAATATTAGCCGCAACAGCTTTGTGATACCACTCTTTTAAGTTCAATATTAACATTTTCAACTTGTCAAAATTTTCGAGAAGAGCCAAGATTTCGTTATTTCTAAGAATACGTATATTTTATAGCCCTGCTTGAACTATATGAAGATTCCAGGAATTATTCTATTAATCAAATATTCAGTGAAGAATCAATATTGAATAAGTATTGGTAATTAGTAAGTATTGGTCAATATTGGCCATTGCAGCTTTGTGATACCACTCCTTTAAGTTCAATATTAACATTCTCAACTTGTCAAAATTTTCGAGAAGAGCCAAGATCTCGTTATTTCTAAGAATAGAAACTTTTATAGCCCTGCTTAAACTAGATGAAGATTCCAGGAATTATTCTATTAATAAAATATTAAGTAAAGGTTCAACATCGAATAAGTATTGGTAAATAGTAAGTGTTGGTCAATATTGGCCATTACAGCTTTTCGATACCACCCCTTTAAGTTCAATTCTAAAATTTTTCGATTGCAAAATTTTCGAGAAGGAGCCAGATTTCGCTATTTCTAAGAATACGTATATTTTATAGCCCTGTTCGAAGTAATCGAAGATTCCAGTAACTGTTTTATTAATCAATTATTCACTGAAGAGTCAATATCGAATAGTTTTTAGTAAATAATAAGTATTAATTAATATTGGCCATTGCAGCTTTGTGATACCACTCCTTTACGTTCAATATTAACATTCTCAACTTGTCAAAATTTTCGAGAAGAGCCAATTTTTCGTTATTTCTAAGAATACGTATATTTTATAGCCCTGCTTAAACTATATGAAGATTCCAGGAATTATTCTATTAATCAAATATTCAGTGAAGAATCAATATTAAATAAGTATTGGTAATTAGTAAGTATTGGTCAATATTGGCCATTACAGCTTTTTGATACCACTCCTTTAAGTTCAATACTAAAATTTTTCGATTGCAAAATTTTCGTGAAGAGCCAAGATCTCGTTATTTCTAAGAATAGAAACTTTTATAGCCCTGCTTAAACTAGATGAAGATTCCAGGAAACATTCTATTAATAAAATATTAAGTAAAGTGTCAACATCGAATAAGTATAGGTAAATAGTAAGTGTTGGTCAATATTGGCCATTACAGCTTTTTGATACCACTCCTTTAAGTTCAATACTAAAATTTTTCGATTGCAAAATTTTCGAGACGGAGCCAGATTTCGCTATTTCTAGGAATACGTATATTTTATATCCCTGCTTGAACTATATGAAGATTCCAGGAATTATTCTATTAATCAAATATTCAGTGAAGAATCAATATTGAATAAGTATTGGTAATTAGTAAGTATTGGTCAATATTGGCCATTGCAGCTTTGTGATACCACTCTTTTAAGTTCAATACTAAAATTTTTCGATTGCAAAATTTTCGAGACGGAGCCAGATTTCGCTATTTCTAAGAATACGTATATTTTATAGCCCTGTTCGAAGTAAACGAAGATTCCAGTAACTGTTTTATTAATCAATTATTCACTGAAGAATCAATATCGAATAGTTTTTAGTAAATAATAAGTATTAATTAATATTAGCCGCAACAGCTTTGTGATACCACTCTTTTAAGTTCAATATTAACATTTTCAACTTGTCAAAATTTTCGAGAAGAGCCAAGATTTCGTTATTTCTAAGAATACGTATATTTTATATCCCTGCTTGAACTATATGAAGATTCCAGGAATTATTCTATTAATCAAATATTCAGTGAAGAATCAATATTGAATAAGTATTGGTAATTAGTAAGTATTGGTCAATATTGGCCATTGCAGCTTTGTGATACCACTCTTTTAAGTTCAATACTAAAATTTTTCGATTGCAAAATTTTCGAGACGGAGCCAGATTTCGCTATTTCTAAGAATACGTATATTTTATAGCCCTGTTCGAAGTAAACGAAGATTCCAGTAACTGTTTTATTAATCAATTATTCACTGAAGAATCAATATCGAATAGTTTTTAGTAAATAATAAGTATTAATTAATATTAGCCGCAACAGCTTTGTGATACCACTCTTTTAAGTTCAATATTAACATTTTCAACTTGTCAAAATTTTCGAGAAGAGCCAAGATTTCGTTACTTCTAAGAATACCTATATTTTATAGCCCTGCTTGAACTATATGAAGATTCCAGGAATCATTCTATTAATAAAATATTAAGTAAAGTGTCAACATCGAATAAGTATTGGTAAATAGTAAGTATTGGTCAATATTGGCCATTGCAGCTTTGTGATACCACTCTTTTAAGTTCAATATTAACATTTTCAACTTGTCAAAATTTTCGAGAAGAGCCAATATTTCGTTATTTCTAAGAATACGTAAATTTTATAGCCCTGCTTGAACTATATGAAGATTCCAGGAATCATTCTATTAATCAAATATTCAGTGAAGAATCAATATTGAATAAGTTTTGGTAAATAGCAAGTATTGGTCAATATTGTCCACTACAGCTTTGTGATACCACTCCCATAAGTTGAAAACTAAAATTTCTAGATTGTAAAATTTTCGAGAAGAAGCCAGATTTCGCTATTTCTAAGAATACGTATATTTGTTAGCCCTGTTCGAAGTAAACGAAGATTCCAGTAACTGTTTTATTAATCAATTATTCACTGAAGAGTCAATATCGAATAGTTTTTAGTAAATAATAAGTATTAATTAATATTAGCCGCAACAGCTTTGTGATGTCACTCCTTTAATTTCAATATTAACATTTTCAACTTGTCAAAATTTTCGAGAAGAGCCAAGATTTCGTCATTTCTAAGAATAGAAACTTTTATAGCCCTGCTTAAACTATATGAAGATTCCAGGAATTATTCTATTAATAAAATATTAAGTAAAGGTTCAACATCGAATAAGTATTGGTAAATAGTAAGTGTTGGTCAATATTGGCCATTACAGCTTTTCGATACCACCCCTTTAAGTTCAATTCTAAAATTTTTCGATTGCAAAATTTTCGAGAAGGAGCCAGATTTCGCTATTTCTAAGAATACGTATATTTTATAGCCCTGTTCGAAGTAATCGAAGATTCCAGTAACTGTTTTATTAATCAATTATTCACTGAAGAGTCAATATCGAATAGTTTTTAGTAAATAATAAGTATTAATTAATATTAGCCGCAACAGCTTTGTGATGTCACTCCTTTAATTTCAATATTAACATTTTCAACTTGTCAAAATTTTCGTGAAGAGCCAAGATTTCGTTATTTCTAAGAATAGAAACTTTTAAAGCCCTGCTTAAACTAGATGAAGATTCCAGGAAACATTCTATTAATAAAATATTAAGTAAAGTGTCAACATTGAATAAGTATTGGTAAATAGTAAGTGTTGGTCAATATTGGCCATTACAGCTTTTTGATACCACCCCTTTAAGTTCAATTCTAAAATTTTTCGATTGCAAAATTTTCGACACGCAGCCAGATTTCGCTATTTCTAAGAATACGTATATTTTATAGCCCTGTTCGAAGTAATCGAAGATTCCAGTAACTGTTTTATTAATCAATTATTCACTGAAGAGTCAATATCGAATAAGTATTGTATTATTGAATAGGTAAGTCAATATTGGCCATTTCAGCTTTGTGATACCACCCCTATAATTTCAATATTAACATTTTCATCTTGTCAAAATTTTCGAGAAGAGCCAAGATTTCGTTATTTCTAAGAATAGAAACTTTTATAGCCCTGCTTAAACTATATGAAGATTCCAGGAATTATTCTATTAATAAAATATTAAGTAAAGGTTCAACATCGAATAAGTATTGGTAAATAGTAAGTGTTGGTCAATATTGGCCATTACAGCTTTTTGATACCACTCCTTTAAGTTCAATTCTAAAATTTTTCGATTGCAAAATTTTCGAGAAGGAGCCAGATTTCGCTATTTCTAAGAATACGTATATTTTATAGCCCTGTTCGAAGTAATCGAAGATTCCAGTAACTGTTTTATTAATCAATTATTCACTGAAGAGTCAATATCGAATAGTTTTTAGTAAATAATAAGTATTAATTAATATTAGCCGCAACAGCTTTGTGATGTCACTCCTTTAATTTCAATATTAACATTTTCAACTTGTCAAAATTTTCGAGAAGAGCCAAGATTTCGTCATTTCTAAGAATAGAAACTTTTATAGCCCTGCTTAAACTATATGAAGATTCCAGGAATTATTCTATTAATAAAATATTAAGTAAAGGTTCAACATCGAATAAGTATTGGTAAATAGTAAGTGTTGGTCAATATTGGCCATTACAGCTTTTTGATACCACCCCTTTAAGTTCAATTCTAAAATTTTTCGATTGCAAAATTTTCGAGAAGGAGCCAGATTTCGCTATTTCTAAGAATACGTATATTTTATAGCCCTGTTCGAAGTAATCGAAGATTCCAGTAACTGTTTTATTAATCAATTATTCACTGAAGAGTCAATATCGAATAGTTTTTAGTAAATAATAAGTATTAATTAATATTAGCCGCAACAGCTTTGTGATGTCACTCCTTTAATTTCAATATTAACATTTTCAACTTGTCAAAATTTTCGTGGAGAGCCAAGATTTCGTTATTTCTAAGAATAGAAACTTTTAAAGCCCTACTTAAACTAGATGAAGATTCCAGGAAACATTCTATTAATAAAATATTAAGTAAAGTGTCAACATCGAATAAGTATTGGTAAATAGTAAGTGTTGGTCAATATTGGCCATTACAGCTTTTTGATACCACTCCTTTAAGTTCAATACTAAAATTTTTCGATTGCAAAATTTTCGAGACGGAGCCAGATTTCGCTATTTCTAGGAATACGTATATTTTATATCCCTGCTTGAACTATATGAAGATTCCAGGAATTATTCTATTAATCAAATATTCAGTGAAGAATCAATATTGAATAAGTATTGGTAATTAGTAAGTATTGGTCAATATTGGCCATTGCAGCTTTGTGATACCACTCCTTTAAGTTCAATATTAACATTCTCAACTTGTCAAAATTTTCGAGAAGAGCCAATTTTTCGTTATTTCTAAGAATACGTATATTTTATAGCCCTGCTTAAACTATATGAAGATTCCAGGAATTATTCTATTAATCAAATATTCAGTGAAGAATCAATATTAAATAAGTATTGGTAATTAGTAAGTGTTGGTCAATATTGGCCATTACAGCTTTTTGATACCACTCCTTTAAGTTCAATACTAACATTTTCAACTTGTCAAAATTTTCGAGAAGAGCCAAGATTTCGTTACTTCTAAGAATACCTATATTTTATAGCCCTGCTTGAACTATATGAAGATTCCAGGAATCATTCTATTAATCAAATATTCAGTGAAGAATCAATATTGAATAAGTTTTGGTAAATAGCAAGTATTGGTCAATATTGTCCACTACAGCTTTGTGATACCACTCTTTTAAGTTCAATATTAACATTTTCAACTTGTCAAAATTTTCGAGAAGAGCCAATATTTCGTTATTTCTAAGAATACGTAAATTTTATAGCCCTGCTTGAACTATATGAAGATTCCAGGAATCATTCTATTAATCAAATATTCAGTGAAGAATCAATATTGAATAAGTTTTGGTAAATAGCAAGTATTGGTCAATATTGTCCACTACAGCTTTGTGATACCACTCCCATAAGTTGAAAACTAAAATTTCTAGATTGTAAAATTTTCGAGAAGAAGCCAGATTTCGCTATTTCTAAGAATACGTATATTTGTTAGCCCTGTTCGAAGTAAACGAAGATTCCAGTAACTGTTTTATTAATCAATTATTCACTGAAGAGTCAATATCGAATAGTTTTTAGTAAATAATAAGTATTAATTAATATTAGCCGCAACAGCTTTGTGATGTCACTCCTTTAATTTCAATATTAACATTTTCAACTTGTCAAAATTTTCGAGAAGAGCCAAGATTTCGTCATTTCTAAGAATAGAAACTTTTATAGCCCTGCTTAAACTATATGAAGATTCCAGGAATTATTCTATTAATAAAATATTAAGTAAAGGTTCAACATCGAATAAGTATTGGTAAATAGTAAGTGTTGGTCAATATTGGCCATTACAGCTTTTTGATACCACCCCTTTAAGTTCAATTCTAAAATTTTTCGATTGCAAAATTTTCGAGAAGGAGCCAGATTTCGCTATTTCTAAGAATACGTATATTTTATAGCCCTGTTCGAAGTAATCGAAGATTCCAGTAACTGTTTTATTAATCAATTATTCACTGAAGAGTCAATATCGAATAGTTTTTAGTAAATAATAAGTATTAATTAATATTAGCCGCAACAGCTTTGTGATGTCACTCCTTTAATTTCAATATTAACATTTTCAACTTGTCAAAATTTTCGTGGAGAGCCAAGATTTCGTTATTTCTAAGAATAGAAACTTTTAAAGCCCTACTTAAACTAGATGAAGATTCCAGGAAACATTCTATTAATAAAATATTAAGTAAAGTGTCAACATCGAATAAGTATTGGTAAATAGTAAGTGTTGGTCAATATTGGCCATTACAGCTTTTTGATACCACTCCTTTAAGTTCAATACTAACATTTTCAACTTGTCAAAATTTTCGAGAAGGGCCAAGATTTCGTTATTTCTAAGAATACGTATATTTTATAGCCCTGCTTAAAGGACATAAAGATTCCCGGTATTATTCCATTAATAAAATATTAAGTGAAGAGCCAATATCGAATAAGTATTGGTAAATAGTAAGTATTGGTCAATATTGGCCATTGCAGCTTTGTGATACCACCCCTATAAGTTCAATATTAACATTTTCAACTTGTCAAAATTTTCGAAAAGAGCCAAGATTTCGTTATTTCTAAGAATAGAATATTTTATAGTGCTGCTTAAAGGAGATGAAGATTCCAGGACTTATTCCATTAATAAAATATTAAGTGAAGAGTCAATATCGAATAAGTATTGGTAAATAGTAAGTATTGGTCAATATTGGCCATTGCAGCTTTGTGATACCACTCCCATAAGTTGAAAACTAAAATTTCTAGATTGTAAAATTTTCGAGAAGAAGCCAGATTTCGCTATTTCTAAGAATACGTATATTTGTTAGCCCTGTTCGAAGTAAACGAAGATTCCAGTAACTGTTTTATTAATCTATTATTCACTGAAGAGTCAATATCGAATAGTTTTTAGTAAATAATAAATATTAATTAATATTAGCCGCAACAGCTTTGTGATGTCACTCCTTTAATTTCAAAATTAACATTTTCAACTTGTCAAAATTTTCGAGAAGAGCCAAGATTTCGTTATTTCTAAGAATACGTATATTTTATAGCCCTGCTTAAACTATATGAAGATTCCAGGAATTATTCTATTAATAAAATATTAAGTGAAGAGCCAATATCGAATAAGTATTGGTAAATAGTAAGTGTTGGTCAATATTGGCCATTACAGCTTTTTGATACCACCCCTTTAAGTTCAATTCTAAAATTTTTCGATTGCAAAATTTTCGACACGCAGCCAGATTTCGCTATTTCTAAGAATACGTATATTTTATAGCCCTGTTCGAAGTAATCGAAGATTCCAGTAACTGTTTTATTAATCAATTATTCACTGAAGAGTCAATATCGAATAGTTTTTAGTAAATAATAAGTATTAATTAATATTAGCCGCAACAGCTTTGTGATGTTACTCCTTTAATTTCAATATTAACATTTTCAACTTGTCAAAATTTTCGTGAAGAGCCAAGATTTCGTTATTTCTAAGAATAGAAACTTTTAAAGCCCTGCTTAAACTAGATGAAGATTCCAGGAAACATTCTATTAATAAAATATTAAGTAAAGTGTCAACATCGAATAAGTATTGGTAAATAGTAAGTATTGGTCAATATTGGCCATTACAGCTTTTTGATACCACTCCTTTAAGTTCAATACTAACATTTTCAACTTGTCAAAATTCTCGAGAAGGGCCAAGATTTCGTTATTTCTAAGAATACGTATATTTTATAGCCCTGCTTAAAGGACATAAAGATTCCCGGTATTATTCCATTAATAAAATATTAAGTGAAGAGTCAATATCGAATAAGTATTGGTAAATAGTAAGTATTGGTCAATATTGGCCATTGCAGCTTTGTGATACCACCCCTATAAGTTCAATATTAACATTTTCAACTTGTCAAAATTTTCGAAAAGAGCCAAGATTTCGTTATTTCTAAGAATAGAATATTTTATAGTGCTGCTTAAAGGAGATGAAGATTCCAGGACTTATTCCATTAATAAAATATTAAGTGAAGAGTCAATATCGAATAAGTATTGGTAAATAGTAAGTATTGGTCAATATTGGCCATTGCAGCTTTGTGATACCACCCCTATAAGTTCAATATTAACATTTTCAACTTGTCAAAATTTTCGAAAAGAGCCAAGATTTCGTTATTTCTAAGAATAGAATATTTTATAGTGCTGCTTAAAGGAGATGAAGATTCCAGGACTTATTCCATTAATAAAATATTAAGTGAAGAGTCAATATCGAATAAGAGTAGTTAAACAAGGCCGATTCTCCCTCAACTTAGACTCTAGAGGGGTGGTTGTAAATTCAGGGGTAAGGGGGTGGTTTTTCAATATGGTGTCAATCAAAGGGGTGTGTACAAGTTTAAGGGGTGGGGGGTAATTCAATATGGCGTCAGTGGGGAGGGTACTAAGGGAAAGGGGTAATGGCGTCGTTGGATTTCGTTGGATGGGTGGGGAATAAGGTAATTCAATATGGCGTCGTTGGATTTCATTGGATGGGTGGGAAAAGGGGTGATTCAATATGGCACCGTTGGATTTGATTGGCCGGGCGAATGGTGGGTCGTCCGGCGTCCATTAGCGTCACCATGGTTATTGTCCAGTTAATTTTAACGCCATTTTGTCCATTTAATGAGAGTCGCTTAATTACTTTAAAGAAAAAAGGCTGCATGCAGATGTAAAAACCATCGAGGCCCGGCGGTCTGACGTTATTTGAAAAGCCAAAAAGTTAAGTGATTTTTAATTGGCAGGTTGATAAGCTACCCTGAATATAAAAATAATCTAATCTTCAATAGGGTAGATTTCTATTATCTTGAGAAACCAACTAAGTACACAGACGATGAAGAATGTGCTCTTAACAATAATATCATTTGAATGCTATTAAGAATTATCTAGTAAAATTTGTGGTTATCTACACATGAGATTGAGAAGGTCGAAAAGCCACCCTCTACTGCAGGCAGATGTAAAAACCATCGAGGTCAGACGGTCTGACGTTATTTGAAAAGCCAAAAAGTTAAGTGATTTTTAATTGGCAGGTTGATAAGCTACCCTGAATATAAAAATAATCTAATCTATATAGGGTAGATTTCTATTATATTGAGAAACTAACTAAGTACACAGACGATGAAGAATGTGCTCTTAACAATAATATCATTTGAATGCTATTAAGAATTATCTAGTAAAATTTGTGATTATCTACACATGAGATTGAGAAGGTTGAAAAGCCACCCTCTAAGACGATTATCATTTCTTTTTTTTCCAATATAAATATGGGCTCATGTGAGCTATTTGTCAAATACAGTTTCATCTTCAACAACTACATAAAATATTGAAGTTTAAACAATACATATCGAGTGTTTAAATAATTTGGTTTGATAATTCTAATAGGCTACAGGTAAATATTAACATTTTGGATTTAATATTGGTTTTGCAATGAAATATTTATTTTTCCAGTAATGGATTGTGCAATTGACCTAAGCCATGAAGTTATCCGAATTGTTACCGAAGCCACAAAACTATTACAAAATTCCAGAGAAAAGAAAAATTGGATTAAAAAAATTAATACAAGCATCCGACAGTTAACGAAAATATCAAAAGAAGGGCAACTATCAACTGGTAAATACAGAAAGATTTTAACCAATATCACTCATTTAAAACGATTGCGAATTCTATTACAAACTAATAACATACATATTGGCGGGGGTGACAATGGAGTAAAACGTAGTGATAGGGTTAGGTGGGAAGATATTAACGCTGCATTTAATAGTCGCATTAGAACTGGGATTATTTATAATTTAAAACATATAGACATTTTAGAATTTTTTAAAGACGCTTTCCAATTAGTCAAACGTAGAATTCTTAATATATTTAAATCTATTAAAACAATAAAAATAAACACTTGTTTTTGCGGTGAATATATTATTAAGAAGAACAATCTAGATACGTTTGAATATAAATATTTTATTACCAAAAACATAATTATTGACATTGGAAGCAATCTATCAGACTGGTTCCAAACAAATGTTGTGGAAAAAGTATTAACAGCAATGAGTGAATTCCAAGAGCGCGATAGTGGTTGGGCATTACATAAGTTAATTAGTTTGGAAATAAATATTAATAAGCATACATTTGGAAACGGTGCTTCATCTTTTATTAAACTACCGGATGAAATTCGTGTTAAACGCGCTTGCATAAACATTAAGAATTTCGATAATGCTTGTTTTTATTGGAGCGTCATCGCAGCTCTTTATCCTACTCATAATTCAGATAGAGTATCATCTTATCCTCATTACAATAATGTATTAATAACCGAAGGCTTAACTTTACCTATTACCATAGACCAAATTCCAAAATTGGAAAGATTAAACAATATTTCTGTTAATGTTTATATACTTGAACTTATTGAAAATAAGAAAGGTAAGCATTTTTCAGTAGTACCATGTCGAATAACGGACTCGAAATTAAGTAAACATATAAATTTATTATTAATACAAGACACATATTATCCAAATATAAACGATTATGATCCACTACCTGCAGAGAGTAATAAATTTGAGGAAATTTCATATCACTACTCTCTTATAACAAATCTTTCTAGGCTTATCTCGAAACAAATAAATAATAAACAACATGCCATTTTTGTATGCGATCGCTGCTTGAATTATTTTAATGATGAGAATAAATTAAATGAGCATTTAGAATTATGTGAACAGAAAAAATTTTGTAAGATAACTTTCCCAAAGTATGATTATGTTGAATTTAAAACTTTTACGTATAAACAAAAATCGCCCTTTATAATTTATTTGGATTTCGAATGTGTTCTAGAAAAAGTACATAATAAAAATTTCTATCAACAACATAAAGCTTTTAGTGTAGGTTTTTATTTTAAATGTGCATATGATAATTCAATTTCATTCTATAAATCATATCGCGGAGAGAACTGTGTAGAATGGTTTTCAAATCAATTGGAAATATTAGCATTCAATCTTGAGGAAAAGTTAAAAACTGTGATACTTACGACTCCCGGAGTTGATAAAAATACAGCTATAGCATGTCATATTTGTGAGAAACTATTTGTGATTGATGATGTAATTGTAGCAGATCATAATCTTTTTAATGGTGAATTTAGAGGATTCGCTCACTCTAATTGTAATTTAAATTTTAAAAAGTTATTTGTTATTCCAATAGTTTGCCATAATCTCTCTAATTACGATGGACATTTTTTAATTAAAGAATTATGTAAAAACAATAGAGTTAGCTTATTACCCATTAATAAAGAGAAATATATATCATTTACTCAATATTATACAGAAAATAGTATTAAATATAGGTTCATAGATTCATTTAGGTTTTTGGGTACATCGTTAGCAGAATTAGCATCTACTTTAAATATAAATGATCTAACAAATCTTAAGCAGGAATTTAATTATTTAGATAATGAAAAATTTCACCTGCTTACACGTAAAGGTGTTTTTCCCTATGATTATGTTGATAATTTAGATAAATTAAATGATGACGAATTACCAAAAAGAGAATTATTCTATAATAAATTAAACGATCAAAATATTAATGAAGATGAATATGAACATGCTCTAAATGTTTGGAATAAATTTAATATGCTAAATTTAGGAGAGTATAGTGATTTATATTTAAAAACTGATGTAATTCTGTTGGCAGATGTTTTTGAAAACTTTAGAAATAGGTGTCAGAATATTTACACATTAGATCCAGCATGGTACTATACTTTACCAGGATATGCTTGGGATTGCATGCTTAGAATTACTAAATGTAGACTTAAACTTATTAAAGATATTAATCAATTATTATTCATA
Source organism: Platypus cylindrus (assembly GCA_949748235.1). Classification (NCBI taxonomy): domain Eukaryota; kingdom Metazoa; phylum Arthropoda; class Insecta; order Coleoptera; family Curculionidae; genus Platypus; species Platypus cylindrus. The sequence goes on along the minus strand of CATIYE010000003.1, from coordinate 65,685 downwards.
GAAAAGGGGTTAAGGGGAGGAATTTCTATGTGCTCCAATCGTTATTCCGAAGCCAACAATAAATATATGACTAATTATGATTCTTCTAAACTATCGAAATATTTATTATATTTTGACGTTAATAATTTATATGGTTGGGCTATGTGTCAGTACTTACCATACGATAATTTTGTTTGGGTCAATAATATTAATGATTTCAACATTAGCCAATTAAGAGATGATGCAGACGAAGGATATATTCTAGAAGTTGATTTAGAGTATCCATCTTGTCTACATGATGAACATAAAGATTTTCCTTTTTGTGCTGATCACGAGAAACCTCCAAATTCAAAACTGTCTAAATTGTTAAATACAGTAAAAGATAAAAAAAATTATGTTATTCATTATAGGAATTTAAAACAAGCATTAAATAACGGTTTAATTCTAACTAAAATTCATAAAATATTGAGGTTCAAACAGTCTCCATGGTTGAAATCTTATATTGATTTAAATACAATGTTACGAACCAATGCTCAATCAGATTTTGATAAAAGTTTATTCAAATTGATGAATAACGCAGTTTTCGGAAAAACGATGGAAAACATAAGAAACCATAGAAATATTAAATTAGTGAATAAATGGGGCGGGCGATATGGAGCAAAAAATTTAATTTCAAGTCCATTATTCCATAGCCGTAAAATTTTTGACGATAATTTAGTTGCTGTAGAATTAAATAAAGCTCAAATTATATTTAACAAACCGGTATATGTGGGCATGGCCATTTTAGATATTTCAAAGACCGTAATGTATGACTTCCATTACCAATTTATATTGAAACATATACCATTAAATCAATGCAAATTGATGTATACAGATACTGATAGTTTTATTTATGAAATAATGTGTGATGATGTTTATAGCGAAATTATTAAAAAGCATATTAGCAAATTTGATACTAGCGATTATCCGTTAAATAATAAGTATAACATACCCCAATTGAACAAAAAAGTACTAGGATTAATGAAAGATGAAGCATGTGGGCATATTATAACCCATTTTATAGGTTTAAGGTCAAAAATGTATACATATAAGCTAGATAATAAGTGTTTAAAGAAAATTAAGGGTATAAGAAATAATGTTGTAAAAAATGAAATAACTTTTAATGATTATTATGATTGTTTAATGTTAGGAAAGGATAAAATTGTTGCCCAACGGTCTATCCGTTCATATAATCATAACATATTTAGTATAGAGGAAGTCAAGTTGGCCCTTAATTCCTTTGATGATAAAAGATATTTATTACCTAACAGTACCGACACGCTTCCTTGGGGCCACTATAAAATACCCAAAGAATTTGTAAATATTTGAATATAATTCATAGGTAGTAGAATAAGTATTGTTGTATATAACTTTATTATATGTAAAAAAAAATACAATTGTTAAAAATATATGTTTTTATTCATGAAGTGTATGATTTTAATATAAATTCTAAACATATACTGCAATTAATGCTGTGATTGTACAACGGTCCATCGATGACGTCACCTTCAGCTGTTGTAGAGTGTCCCCAGCATGGCTTCAATAATAGCAATAACATATTTTCAGGCAATTCCATCTTATATTTTATTAATTTTGTAATATATTCATTATTTGAATCCATTTCGTGGTTAATAATTTTCTTCAATTCTAACACCTGCTCAAGTTTCACCATGCTTTTAATTTTCTAATCAACTTAACAACACACTTTAAGAATAATGAGACAGATAGTAGTGCAAGTCAATATATGCTAGTTAATTGTTTCTATAAATTAGTTCACCTCACAATGTTGGGAATTCCTTTCCTAATATTAGTCACCATTTTTAATAATGTGCTCTATATGAGTCATCCAAAAAATGTGCAAGAAGTTTATATTTGTTTCACCCCTACAAATGATCATTGGCCTTCCAATTGGAATAAGATGAACAAAGTTACCGAATCAGTTCTATCTACATCTATTCCGAAAGATTCAACAACATATAAAATTAGAATTATTGACCATAAGGCTGTGTTTAAAGATAGTGAGTGGCAGAATTTAAACAGGTTCCCCACCCCTATCTTCATTTCCACATTTTGTAATTGTGGTAAACAATTATAAATCCAATTACTAAGTACAAAACAGTTTCTTAAACTACACATATAAAACTTATCATTTAAATGTTCCATACATTTCGGTACATCAATATTAAATTTAGGTGGTGAATGCCAACTACTTAAACTTTCAATGTTTACAATTTTCGGTAACGATTGTTTGCTAGCATCCAAATCTTCAAATAAATTTAGTAGAAAATCCTTCTTCTGGTGTCCTTTAACATACACAATATCAAATCCATATAATTTTTTTCTTATTAAATGTATATGATCGTAGCTAATGTATCCTGATTGGTATGGAAGCCCATGAATGTTATAAATTGCATAATTTACATCTTTCTTTTCGGGAATAGATAATGCCGAATATGGTTTTGGTTCTTGAAATACATAATGATTATATTGTGAATCATGCATAATAGTGATCTCTTTAACATGAAACTTCCGTTCGTGTTCACTACTATTTAATAAAAAACCTTGCATATCAACAATTGCAATTTTCATTTTAATTAATTTTTCGAACAATTTCACTGAGAGGCAAATACTCGATAATACAATCGTGAATAATGATGCAGTATGCTTTTGTATTTTCAGGAAAAGCTTGATGTGTATCAATCTCAATCTTAACGTCAACTGTTGAAGATTTTATACTTTCATCTCTTTTAGAACAATCAATAACAAAGAGCGCGTGTGTTTTAAATTTATCATAACTTAATAGAACCTGTTTGCGTTCTAATAGAGATTGAGCCATGTAACTCCTATAAAACTCTGTATAATTATAATATACATTTGTATAATTATCTGATGCAAAATCTAAATTCATTCGTTCATATGGATAATAATCTCCATTTAAAGACAATCGGATATTTGATATGTTCATATGATCAAATAATGTAGAATCAGCAGTTGCTATATCTTTTCGGTTATTATGAAAACCAATAATAGCATAACGAGGACACTCTACATTTGTAGTAGTTTTCACACTCCAAATTTCTTTTGTCGACCCTGTTTTAAGAGCTGGTAATTCGTGATATTCCCATTTCCTAAATGGAATCAAGATTGGCCGATCATGTTTAATTGACTTTAATAATTCCATTTTAATATTATCATTTGGCATTACATGGCTCACTTTCAACTCAATACTATCAATTTTAATTTCAGTTATTGTTTCACTATTAGGATTCAATAGAGCATTGTTATCTGTTCGAGACCTTACTAGTCGCAATGTGTGTTTTCCACACATCATTGTCTTATAATCACTAAAAACACCGAATAAGTGAGCTAAAGGTATTCGCATAAAGAATTCTTTGTTAGCACATGTCGGGTTTTGATTTGGATAGTACCAACTGGCCATTGTTAAATGTTTAGTATCATCTTCAGTATAACATAAATAGCCACGAATAAGGCTCACAATCCCCGGATCTTTTACATGCTCCACTTCAACTCCATTCAATTCATATGTTACTGAATCAAACAAAAAGGCTCCTGCATTATTAAGTAAACAACCATCGCCTTCTCCTCTTGTCTTTTTCAGTGTTCCTTTAATGACTAATGCAGCCTCGCTCATTAACAGCCAAACATCATTTCTATTTACGGTTATTTCGATTACATCATTATTATCAAATGATTTAACATAGGGCAAATATGTTCGATATTCCATATTAATTATGGAGGTATCGGTAATCACCGGCTTATACAGGTTTAAAATTTGATCGTACGACATATCCAATTGTTTTGAGAAAATTGACGTTTAATGGTGATAATTTACCCCCCAACTTTCTTCTTGAACAACTTTTTCTAACTGAGCATGGTGAGGGGTGGATATGTCTTTTATACGATTTAATTATTAAAACCATCTTTTTTCAATTCCAATCGGATGATAATTTCTTCGCCTCGAAAATTCACCAGATTAAAATCTTGATCTACTATTTTCAATGAAATGTTAGAAATCTCTTTTCTGATTATTGGCAAATAAATTAAGTTTCGTGGAATTTCGTCTATAGAATACCCTGGGTTAGATGTAACAGGAAATTCATATAATGTATGAGATGGTATCCCGTTGTAATATGCCCCACTTGTTATGTTACTATCCACGTGAATTGTTCGAACTTTAACAATGTTTACAGGACGATCAGATGAATGAACTATTCCTGCTGGTAATACCTTTCGTGAGAATCCTAGGAGTTTTGCCAACGAATTGTTATAAGTGAAATCTATATCAAAATCACGATGAAAAATTTCACACTTCAAAGTATTATTGTTTGGTCTTAGGAAAAATATATCTTTCTCTTTTTCATTACCATTCAAATTGAAATTTAGCAACTTCTTCTTTAAAAAATTATTAATATCTGTAATTTCGTATACACCACTAGGCAGATGAATTGAATTCAACTGTTTGCTTTTATCTATATAGTAAAATTCTGTATTTTCTTCTACGTTGGGTATAGTATTGTAGGAAAAGAAACCAATGAGTGCTAATCCGTATTGATAATTTGCATCCAATTGTATGGGGATAGGAAAATCTATGGAGAGTGTAGACTTGCGATCCTTCAGCGTTAATATTATAGACATAACTAATAATCAACTTAATTACAACTTGGTATTGTATAGAAATTCAATACATAAATGACCACAATTACTAGAATTGAATCTTTGATATTGCTTTCTATTGTAGATTATATTAGTTGATGGACCAAAATAATTTACTAGTTCTACTGGTGGTTTTAAATTACCGAAACTATCGAAATAATTGATTGCACTTCCTCGTTTTTTATATGCCACCCAATGAGTACCTGCATTGGCATTCAAATCTAAATTAACAATAGCACTTTCATTACGATGTATATGATTGGGTAGCTGATCACGCATAAATACACCTCTAAAATATGGTAGTTTCAATTTATTTGCACAGTTTATTATTTCATAGTCATACAGAGCTCTATTAGGTAAATTCAGCGTCTCGAATTTTCGGGCTTTTTTAAAAATAAACCATAACCTTTGGAATTTTTTCGAAGATACAATCCCGAACCTTTCTTGCCAATTTCAATCTTTGAAGCATTGTTGCCATCATTTATTTTCTTTTTGATATCCATTACATTTTTAACAACAGTAGATGCTCCACCAGCTAGAGCTCCCATTGCTCCTAAAGCAGATAGAATTGGCAATAGTGGTAAAAATCCGCCAGATTTATGTTCAAATGGAATAATACGAGGTAGTCGTATCTTTTTTCTACCACCTGCTTTTTTAATAGCCATTCGAGCAGCTTTTAATCCAGCTAATGAAGATTTTCGTAAACTTTTATTATTCACTGCATATTTTCGTAAACTTTTATTATTCACTGCATATTTTCGTAAACTTTTCGATGTAGGATTTACAACATGTGTCTTGAATGACAGTCCCATACCCATTTTTCTTTTAACTTTCATTGTATTTAGAACAACCCAAGACGCGGCTTTTTCACCAACACTAGAATCTTTTGATTTAACGCGTTCTCAAGCACTATTTTCTAACTCTTTATCTGCTTTATGTCTATCAGACAATGATGAACTTGAACTATATAAAAGATCGTGCTGCTTACAGGCGGCGTCTAATTGATTAATACCAGGATCGCCTCGCGCTAATCGTTTTTGTACTTTTGTACCAGGTCCACACCACTGATAGCCGGGAATATGTAATTCAATAGGTAATTTATTAATTAACGAATTTACAATACCCGCACCTTTGTGTTTAACAGTTTGCATATTACTAAATCATATTAAAACTTTGCAGCTTTTATATATAAATAATGGATGTTTTAAATTTTCAGTTAGAATCATGCATTTAGTATCACAAGATCTTAAGCTCGATGTTGAAAATTTAGATTTTGATGATTCCACGTCTAAAATCTGTGTACATAGTAAATTATTACCAAATTGTTTTCGCGCTATATTTGCGGCCCTAGTGGTTGTGGAAAAACTAATTCACTTTTAGCGTTGTTATTCAATCCTAATGGACTGAAATTTGCTAATATATATTTATATTCAAAGTCTCTTTATCAACCAAAGTATAAATTATTAGAAAATGTTTTGCAGCAAGTTAAGGAAATTGAATATTTTCCATATAAGGATAATGAATTAATCACTGATCCTGATGAAGCTAAAGAAAACTCTGTATTTATATTTGATGATGTTTCCTGTGATAAGCAAGATAAAATTAGGGCATATTTTTCTATGGGTCGGCATAAATCTATTGATGTGGCATACTTATGTCAAACTTATTCCAAAATCCCGAAACAATTAATAAGAGATAACTGTAATGTAATTGTATTATTCAAACAGGATGATGTTAATTTAAAGCATGTGTTTGATGAACATGTTACACCAGATATATCATATAATACATTTAAAACCTTATGTTCTCAATGTTGGAATTCCAATAAATTTAAGCCATTGGTTGTTGTTAAGGAATTTGAATTAAATAATGGACGTTATCGAATGGGGTTCGATGAGTATATAAAAGTTAATGAATAGTTCTATTAATAATCATTTGTTTATGATGAAGCTTTTAAATAAGGTTGAATCAGAACGTAAACAGAAAATTATAAAATTAGCTAATGATGTCCGAAAAAAATATATGGCATTAAAATTGGGGAGATCAAATGAAGATACCACAATAAATAGAATTTTTTCTCCTATCACCACCCATTTAAAAGAAATTGAAAATAATCAAAAAGCGATAAAATTACCTATCAAAGCAGAGGTGAAATCAAATGTGACGAAAATAAATAAACAGGAACCTATAGATGAGAGTGAAATAAAAACTATGTTAAAAGAAACGGATACTGATAGTGATAATACAATGATGACAGCTGACGATGATTATAGTGAAATAATAGAGGCGAATGCTAAAAATGTAATAAATTTACAAGATTATCCCAACGTTTCACAAAAATATATAGAAGAATATTTTCAACATTCTTCGAAAATTGACGTCAGTCATGCCCCCAGATATAATGCTACTACTAGAACATGGAGCTTAGGTAGTAAAGAAATAGAATTTGATAATATTGCGGGTGAGATAATCGTAGACGGTGCCCCTTATGAAGGCACTGAGGGGCTTTATGAGTTGTTATTTTATAAAAAATCTAAAAATTTTAATGATGAAGATACTGATGCATTCGAAGACATTATAGACAAAACCAATCTCTATCGAAAAAATTATTCTGCAGAAGGTAGAATTATAGGTGCAAAAAGCTTCAAATATAAACATATCATACGACCATTACTATCAAAAAAGGGTGGTAACTATGATAATAATTATATGACATATAATACAACACCAGTAGAATATGTCTATTGGGATGATGTTAATGAGTTAGTTGATAGACTACGATTATTATTTGCATCTAAATATGCTGGAAATAACTCCCACACCAATGAAATTGCATCAATTATTGAAGAATTAAAAGAAGCGAAAATCGTATATTAACTCTTCTTAGTTAATCGTTTTCCTATAGTAGAAATGAGTATAGACAAGTTCGGACGTGCAGCTGATAAGTATTATCAACCTGTTGCTTCTCCTTCGTCATTGTTTTCTTTTACATTAAATGGTGACTTAGATATTGGTGGTTTAAAAATATGTAATGTTAAATTGCCCTCCCAAGATGAAGATGTTTCTAATAAGAAATATGTGGATGAGTCATGTAAGACAATCATGAATTTCTATTTGATGGTACAACAAGATGTCGCAGTTATGTCTGAGCGACATAGAGAACAATCAGTAAGTTTTGCTGATAAAATGAATCTGCTTTATAGAGGACTTGAAATAAAGATTGAAGAATTATCAACAGCACTTGAACTAAAGATTCAAAAATTAGTAACAGCAATTGAAGATGTTAAGAGCAAGCATATTGATGATCGTAGGGAAATAGCTTCAAAATTGCATGAAGTTCAAATAAATATAACTAACAATATACGCGAAATTAATAAAATTAATAATATTGTTAGTAATATAGGAAGCCAAATTACAATTCTTGATAATAATAAAGTTAATAAACTTGATATTAGAAAACTTAAATAGGTACTTCAATAGTGAATTAGTGCTAATCAAATTGTGGCCGTAAAATGGCATCAATCGAAAGAATTCAAGTGGTTAATGAATTACATAGATCGATAAGAAAAAATTTCCCTAGGAGACGAACGCTTATTAAAGGGCTGGATGATTTATGGCAAGCCGATCTTGCCCAAATGGATACATATGCTAAAGAAAATAATCAATTTAAATATATTCTGTTGGTTATCGATTGTTTTTCAAAATATGTGTGGACTGAACCACTAAAATCAAAAACAGGGGAAGAAGTGACAGCGGCATTTGCTAGAATATTATCCACTTCTAAGCGTTTTCCGAAAAATTTGCATACCGATCAGGGTAAAGAATTCTATAATCATTATTATCAACGTTTGTTGCAACAATACAATATTAATCATTATTCAACATATTCACAAATGAAAGCGGCTATTGCCGAACGCACTATTCGTACCATAAAGGAACGATTATATAAATATTTTAGTTTAAATGGCACACACAAATGGATTTCTATTTTACCCACTATTGTGAAGAATTATAATGAATCAAAACATAGTGTAATTAAAATGAGACCATGTGATGTTAGTGAAACAATTGAAAGAAAATTATTGGATACTGTGTATAATCACATAAAAATATTTCCTGGATCCAAACTTAACATTGGAGATGAAGTGCGTATTAGTAAAGAAAAACATGTTTTCGATAAAGGCTACACACCGAATTGGACTACTGAATTATTTAAAATTATTAAAATTAATCACACCAATCCTGTAACATACTTGTTGGAAGATATAAATAAGAGACCCATAAGAGGAGCTTTTTATTCTTATGAGCTGCAGAAAACAAAACAACCAGATGTTTATTTAGTTGAAAAAGTTCTAAAGAAAAGAGGCAACATGGTATATGTAAAATGGCTTGGCTTTGATAATTCTCATAATAGTTGGCTTGATGAGACAAATATATTATAGGGAATATTAGTTGTTTCATAGAATCTTGACTAGCACGATGTCCTCTGAAAATCAATGTGTTTTTAGTGCCAATCAAATAGACAAAGAATGTTTTGAATTATTAGACGAGTTTGAACGTGAAACAAATGATGAGTGTTTTATTTTAAATAAAAGATTTTTTTTTTCTGATAACGAAATTTTCATCGATATTGGTTTAAACACATACAAAGAATTTAGACCATGCATTAATGTAAGCAATGCTTTAATATTCGAAATAAATGAATGGCAAAAGTTCATATCTAATATGCATTGGCTTCTTAGTGGATATTTTCGAAATATGGATATGGATTATCTACGTTTTATCATGTGTAATGATATAATTGTCTTAGGCAGCAACGGTATTGATGGACTGAAGATGGTGGAAGTTACAAGATGCGGAAAAACTATTGTTTTAACAGAGACTAATATACATAACTTGTTAATAGCTAATTTTTATTTTATTGCTGATGTTGTTAAAAAATTAATATTAATTGATTTTAAGGCATATTATAGTAATATTATACATGTTTTTAAAGAATTGTTTTCGGATCTAGTTACTCCTGAAGATATTAAGAATGTAATTTGTGAATATGTTTATAGTTCTAATGATGTATATAGTAATTGTTTAAGAGAATATATGTTAATTAATAAACACAAAATATTGTCTGATTTAAATTAAAAATACCATTATTCAAGTAATAAGCGTTTTATTCAGAAATTTCAAACTCTGGTGTTGATATGGTGTTGGATATTTTTTTTATACATTTAAAAATAATATAATATTTATTGTTAATGAATAAATGCAAATTTTTCTTAAAAGGTTCCGTCATCCTCTGTGGTAAAAATAATATATTGTTCTCTAATTCTAATTTGATCACTTCCCCGAATTTACTTTTGACTACTGTGACGTTTAAAATTTGATACTTCTCATCGGGAACCAGTTCATCCATACCAATTTTTGGTTTTGATGATGATACAGCAGCAGCATTTAGACATTTTAAATCCATTTTTCTCTACAAATAAAAATATAATAAATTATATTTAGTAAATAATAAATTTTTCAAAAATAATTGCTAATAAATTAATATTTACCTGAACACATAAACTTGAGACCTTTAGTTGTTGAAGATGAAACTGTATTTGACAAATATTTACCTGTAGCCTATTAGAATTATCAAACCAAATTATTTAAACACTCGATATGTATTGTTTAAACTTCAATATTTTATGTAGTTGTTGAAGATGAAACTGTATTTGACAAATAGCTCACATGAGCCCATATTTATATTGGAAAAAAAATAAAGAAATAAACTGATTGGCTCCTCCTTTCACTAATCGCTATACAGTTGAATTTAGCACATTCTTCATCGTCTGTGTACTTAGTTGGTTTCTCAAGATAATAGAAATCTACCCTATTGAAGATTAGATTATTTTTAAGTTCAAATACGAAAAAATTATTAAATAATGCTGTCTGACATATTGTTGAAATTTATAACAAGAAATGATAATCGTCATAGAGGGTAGCTTATCAACCTGCCAATTAAAAATCACTTAACTTTTTTGGCTTTTCAAATAACGTCAGACCGTCTGGCCTCGACAAGAAATGATAATCGTCTTAGAGGGTGGCTTTTCGACCTTCTCAATCTCATGTGTAGATAATCACAAATTTTACTAGATAATTCTTAATAGCATTCAAATGATATTATTGTTAAGAGCACATTCTTCATCGTCTGTGACAAGAAATGATAATCGTCATAGAGGGTAGCTTATCAACCTGCCAATTAAAAATCACTTAACTTTTTGGCTTTTCAAATAACGTCAGACCGTCTGGCCTCGATGGTTTTTACATCTGCATGCAGCCTTTTTTCTTTAAAGTAATTAAGCGACTCTCATTAAATGGACAAAATGGCGTTAAAATTAACTGGACAATAACCATGGTGACGTTAATGGACGCCGGACGACCCACCATTCGCCCGACCAATCAAATCCAACGGTGCCATATTGAATCACCCCTTTTCCCACCCATCCAATGAAATCCAACGACGCCATATTGAATTACCTTTTTCCCCACCCATCCAACGAAATCCAGCGACGCCATATTGAATTACCCCTTTCCCCACCCATCCAATGAAATCCAACGACGCCATTACCCCTTTCCCTTAGTACCCTCCCCTCTGACGCCATATTGAATTACCCCCCACCCCTTACACTTGTACACACCCCTTTGATTGACACCATATTGAAAAACCACCCCCTTAACCCTGAATTTACAATCCCCCCTCTAGAGTCTAAGTTGAGGGAGAATCGGCCTTGTTCAACTACTAATAACTGATATAACTTTAAACGGAATAATCTTATAACTAATAACAACAGTAACGTAAAAAATATCTTACTAAAAATAAAAGAACACAAACTATACATTACAAAAGCAGAAAAAGGAGCCTATATGGTTATCATGGAACGCAGTGAATACAAGCCGAAAATTGAGGCCTTCCTCGCTACGGAACAGTTCATGGAAATAAAAACAAATCCTACAACAAAATACTATGAGAAATTAAAAGTTATTTTGAATGACACCATACACACCTTAACCATGCTCCATAGCAATCCATATAAATTACGTCCAATGAACCCCATCACACCTACACTGTTCGGGCAACTAAAAATCCACAAGCCAGACAATCCAATTAGACCCATAGTGTCGTACTGCAATTCGCCGGCCTATTTCCTATAAAGCTGGCTTAACAAGTCCATAAAATGATTAACAGCATTTAACCTTAAAAATACCGTGAAAAACTCGATAGAGATGACAAGATTGTTGAAAGATTTAACTATACCATCGAACTCTATCCTTATTTCTCTGGATGCAGTTAATCTGTTCCTTAGTATGCCTCCAGACCAATGCTATGACCCTATTAGAAAAGACATGTTAAAACTTCTTACGGTGGCACTAGAACAAAAATTTTTTCAGTTCGATAACAGATATTACGTACAGAATACGGATTTGGCAATAGGCTCATGCTTGTCACCTCTCTTAGCAGACATCTTCATGGATGAGATAGAGAATGCTATAACAGAAGGTATCTACTGACAATACATCGCCTTTTACAAAAGATACGTTGACGATATCATCATTATTTGGACAGGGGGTGCTAATTACCTAGTACAATTCCTGGAATATACGAACAGATTGCACGACAACATTAGATTCACGCTAGAAATAGAAAGAGACTCTTCAATACCTTTACTAGACATTAAAATCTGCAGAAATAGCAGTCACCTAACATTCAATATATACAGGAAACCTACAGCGACAGACAACGTTATCCAGTACCGCTCAGCCTCACCATATTCACACAAAATGGCTGCCTTTAACTCGCTATTTTACAGGTTATTCAAAATACCACTCTTGGAAGAAAATTTTAACCTGGAAGTTGAAACCATATTACGAATAACCGAAAACAATGAGTTCCCTAAGCAGTTAATACTAACCAAACTCCATCACTTCAAATGCAGACACTTATGGTCATTTAACATCCTAAAAAACAAATTAGATATTAAATATTGCAGTGACATACTATGAAGAATACTGAGACACCTTGCCACAGTTCTTCAAACCACTTGATATCACAATTAGCTTTAGAACTAACAACAAACTAGGCAGGTTACTAAAATTTAAAAAACAACATACCAACAAGTTGGAAAGCCCAGGGGTACCTATGCATGCAATGAAAATTTCAATGTCGGAGCATCAGTAGCAATGGCGCAAAATTATTACTAACAAAGTACAAGAAAATCAATATTTATTTAATTTAAAAAAACAAAAGGATTTTTTTTTTTATATATAATAAAAATACCTAAAATCTAGCTCCTGTTAAATTTTTGCTTTATTGATAATATTGTGACATGTTTCGCCCATTTTTGAGCATTACCAGACAAATGAATTACTAAAACCAATACAAAAAGGATACGTTGGACATGATTTTAACTTATCCTACTACTTAACTAGCTAAACTATACTATACCTAACATCACATACACATTAAAATATTATATTCATGTAGTTTTTTATCGTTTTTCTTGTTATTACTTTTAAATGATATTGTTACTATGTATTCTTTAGTTACTATTATATTTTATTATATAAATATAACGAATAGTTGCTTACCTATTGGTTCTTAGATGTATATCATTTTCAGCGCTAACTTTAATTATATGTTGCCTTCACAACAAGAATACAATAAAGTGGTAATACGTCGTTTTTTGTATCTGTATTCTGTCACATTCTTTATTTGTGTTGGTCTATATTCGGTACCGTAGCTATCTTTTATCATTTTCCCATTATTTTTATAGTATTTGAAAAATTAAGGGTTATTTCCTACTATTTTAAATCGATTCGGTGTATGTCACGTCCTCTACTGTTCACGTTGGTAAGTGTAACCTACTCGAAATCGTCATTGCATGCATAGGTGTCGTCATTTGTTATTAGTAGACCCACGCTAATTGAGGCCATCGAATATGTGGTTTTGTTCTAATGTTAACATGCACCATTCTTTTTTAGATTTTATAGATCTCGCAATGTAATATTTTTCCCACAGATCTAGTTCCATACCTTTTCCTATTATTTGCAGCACTTCAATGTTGTTGTGTGAAAAACTATGTTCATTGGTTGGTAAGTGAGAGGCAAAAGCTGATGTAGTGTTGGTAATATCTGTGTTTTTGTACTTTTGATACGCTGCTACATGTTCTATAACTCTAGTTATTATTTTTCTACCTGGTTGTCCCATGTATTCCCCTGGGCATGTATTACAGGAAATTTTGTATACACCTGGGCTTTCCATTTTTTAGTGTGTCGTTCTAAGGTACGTATTCTAAGAAACAATAGTATCTTGCTTTTTCTCAAGAATTATTACAAATTTAAAATTTTAGTATTGAAATTACAAGAGTGGCATCACAAACGTAGTGGTCAATATCGACCTATACTTATTATTCACCTAAAACTATTCGAAATTGCCTCTTCGTGAATATTTCATCAATAGAATAATTACTGGAATCTTTATATACCTCAAAGAGTGCTATTAAATATACGTGTTCATAGAAACAAATAAATCTTGCACTTTCTCAAAAATTATTACAAATTTAAAATTTTAGTATTGAAATTACAAGAGTGGCATCACAAAGTTGTAGTGGCCAATGTCGACCAATACTTATTATTTACCTAAAACTATTCGATATTGCCTCTTCAGTGAATATTTTATTAGTTGAATAAAGACTGGAATCTTCGTATACCTCAAAGAGTGCTATAAAATATACGTATTTTTAGAAAAAATGGAATTTTTCCTCCTCTCAAAAATTATTACAAATTAGAAATGCCAGTATGGAGCTTAAATGAGTAGCATCATAAAGTGGTAGTGGCCAATATTAAACAATACTTTTTAGTTACCAGAAACTGTTCGATATTGATTCTTCACTGAATATTTGATTAATGGAATAATTACTGGAATCTTTGTATACCTCAATCAGTGTTATAAAATGTATGTATTCTTAGAAATAATGGCATCTGATATCTTATCGAAACTGCCAACTAATTGCAAATCTTAGAATGGAACTTAAATAAGAGGCATCACAAAGCGGTAGTGGCCAATATTAACCAATATTTTTTAGTTACTAGGAACTGTTCGATATTGATTTTTAACTGAGTATTTGATTAATTGAATAATTAATAATTAATAAATGAATAATTACAAAGATACTGGTATCTTCAAAGTATAAGTATAAAAAATGAGAGTTACAATACACATACAATAAAGTATAAGGATAGCAAAGACACCAACATTTATACTACTTTTAAAACACAGGCAATAGATAATAACAACAGCCCTGCAAGAACCATTCAAAATAATAAAACACAGCACACAACCCCGTGCCCACCACAGGAATTCCGTAACAAAACGCTAAACCTTACAACCACCACGTTCACCATACATAAAATCGATGTACCAAATCTGAGCCTCAAATACAATTTACATACCGAAAAGCCAACACAAAAAAGGGTTAACATTGCGATTGAAGCTGAACGCATCATCCTACAATCCAATACGCCTGGAATACCCACATTGAGGCAAAAAATAACAAAATTTTTAAATAACTGATATAACTTTAAACGGAATAATCTTATAACTAATAACAACAGTAACGTAAAAAATATCTTACTAAAAATAAAGGACAACAAACTATACATTACAAAAGCAGAAAAAGGAGCCTGTATGGTTATCATGGAACACAGTGAATACAAGCGGAAAATTGAGGCCTTCCTCGCTACGGAACAGTTCATGGAAATAAAAACAAATCCTACAATAAAATACTATGAGAAATTAAAAGTTATTTTGAATGACACCATACACACCTTAACCATGCTCTGTAGCAATCCATATAAATTACGTCCAATGAACCCCATCACAGCTACACTGTTCGGGCAACTAAAAATCCACAAGCCAGACAATCCAATTAGACCCATAGTGTCGTACTGCAATTCCCCGGCCTATTTCCTATAAAGCTGGCTTAACAAGTCCATAAAATAATTAACAGCATTTAACCTTAAAAACACCGTGAAAAACTCGATAGAGATGACAAGATTGTTGAAAGATTTAACTATACCATCGAACTCTATCCTTATTTCTCTGGATGCAGTTAATCTGTTCCTTAGTATGCCTCCAGACCAATGCTATGACCCTATTAGAAAAGACATGTTAAAACTTCTTACGGTGGCACTAGAACAAAAATTTTTTCAGTTCGATAACAGATATTACGTACAGAATACGGATTTGGCAATAGGCTCATGCTTGTCACCTCTCCTAGCAGACATCTTCATGGATGAGATAGAGAATGGTATAACAGAAGCGATGTACTGACAATACATCGCCTTTTACAAAAGATACGTTGACGATATCATCATTATTTGGACAGGGGGTGCTAATTACCTAGTACAATTCCTGGAATATACGAACAGATTGCACGACAACATTAGATTCACGCTAGAAATAGAAAAAGACACTTCAATACCTTTACTAGACATTAAAATCTACAGAAATAGCAGTCACCTAACATTCAATATATACAGGAAACCTACAGCGACAGACAACGTTATCCAGTACCGCTCAGCCTCACCATATTCACACAAAATGGCTGCCTTTAACTCGCTATTTTACAGGTTATTCAAAATACCACTCTTGGAAGAAAATTTTAACCTGGAAGTTGAAACCATATTACGAATAACCGAAAACAATGAGTTCCCTAAGCAGTTAATACTAACCAAACTCCATCACTTCAAATGCAGACACTTATGGTCATTTAACATCCTAAAAAACAAATTAGATATTAAATATTGCAGTGACATACTATGAAGAATACTGAGACACCTCGCCACAGTTCTTCAAACCACTTGATATCACAATTAGCTTTAGAACTAACAACAAACTAGGCAGGTTACTAAAATTTAAAAAACAACATACCAACAAGTTGGAAAGCCCAGGGGTACCTATGCATGCAATGAAAATTTCAATGTCGGAGCATCAGTAGCAATGGCGCAAAATTATTACTAACAAAGTACAAGAAAATCAATATTTATTTAATTTAAAAAAACAAAAGGATTTTTTTTTTTTATATATAATAAAAATACCTAAAATCTAGCTCCTGTTAAATTTTTGCTTTATTGATAATATTGTGACATGTTTCGCCCATTTTTGAGCATTACCAGACAAATGAATTACTAAAACCAATACAAAAAGGATACGTTGGACATGATTTTAACTTATCCTACTACTTAACTAGCTAAACTATACTATACCTAACATCACATACACATTAAAATATTATATTCATGTAGTTTTTTATCGTTTTTCTTGTTATTACTTTTAAATGATATTGTTACTATGTATTCTTTAGTTACTATTATATTTTATTATATAAATATAACGAATAGTTGCTTACCTATTGGTTCTTAGATGTATATCATTTTCAGCGCTAACTTTAATTATATGTTGCCTTCACAACAAGAATACAATAAAGTGGTAATACGTCGTTTTTTGTATCTGTATTCTGTCACATTCTTTATTTGTGTTGGTCTATATTCGGTACCGTAGCTATCTTTTATCATTTTCCCATTATTTTTATAGTATTTGAAAAATTAAGGGTTATTTCCTACTATTTTAAATCGATTCGGTGTATGTCACGTCCTCTACTGTTCACGTTGGTAAGTGTAACCTACTCGAAATCGTCATTGCATGCATAGGTGTCGTCATTTGTTATTAGTAGACCCACGCTAATTGAGGCCATCGAATATGTGGTTTTGTTCTAATGTTAACATGCACCATTCTTTTTTAGATTTTATAGATCTCGCAATGTAATATTTTTCCCACAGATCTAGTTCCATACCTTTTCCTATTATTTGCAGCACTTCAATGTTGTTGTGTGAAAAACTATGTTCATTGGTTGGTAAGTGAGAGGCAAAAGCTGATGTAGTGTTGGTAATATCTGTGTTTTTGTACTTTTGATACGCTGCTACATGTTCTATAACTCTAGTTATTATTTTTCTACCTGGTTGTCCCATGTATTCCCCTGGGCATGTATTACAGGAAATTTTGTATACACCTGGGCTTTCCATTTTTTAGTGTGTCGTTCTAAGGTACGTATTCTAAGAAACAATAGTATCTTGCTTTTTCTCAAGAATTATTACAAATTTAAAATTTTAGTATTGAAATTACAAGAGTGGCATCACAAACGTAGTGGTCAATATCGACCTATACTTATTATTCACCTAAAACTATTCGAAATTGCCTCTTCGTGAATATTTCATCAATAGAATAATTACTGGAATCTTTATATACCTCAAAGAGTGCTATTAAATATACGTGTTCATAGAAACAAATAAATCTTGCACTTTCTCAAAAATTATTACAAATTTAAAATTTTAGTATTGAAATTACAAGAGTGGCATCACAAAGTTGTAGTGGCCAATGTCGACCAATACTTATTATTTACCTAAAACTATTCGATATTGCCTCTTCAGTGAATATTTTATTAGTTGAATAAAGACTGGAATCTTCGTATACCTCAAAGAGTGCTATAAAATATACGTATTTTTAGAAAAAATGGAATTTTTCCTCCTCTCAAAAATTATTACAAATTAGAAATGCCAGTATGGAGCTTAAATGAGTAGCATCATAAAGTGGTAGTGGCCAATATTAAACAATACTTTTTAGTTACCAGAAACTGTTCGATATTGATTCTTCACTGAATATTTGATTAATGGAATAATTACTGGAATCTTTGTATACCTCAATCAGTGTTATAAAATGTATGTATTCTTAGAAATAATGGCATCTGATATCTTATCGAAACTGCCAACTAATTGCAAATCTTAGAATGGAACTTAAATAAGAGGCATCACAAAGCGGTAGTGGCCAATATTAACCAATATTTTTTAGTTACTAGGAACTGTTCGATATTGATTTTTAACTGAGTATTTGATTAATTGAATAATTAATAATTAATAAATGAATAATTACAAAGATACTGGTATCTTCAAAGTATAAGTATAAAAAATGAGAGTTACAATACACATACAATAAAGTATAAGGATAGCAAAGACACCAACATTTATACTACTTTTAAAACACAGGCAATAGATAATAACAACAGCCCTGCAAGAACCATTCAAAATAATAAAACACAGCACACAACCCCGTGCCCACCACAGGAATTCCGTAACAAAACGCTAAACCTTACAACCACCACGTTCACCATACATAAAATCGATGTACCAAATCTGAGCCTCAAATACAATATACATACCGAAAAGCCAACACAAAAAAGGGTTAACATTGCGATTGAAGCTGAACGCATCATCCAACAATCCAATACGCCTGGAATACCCACATTGAGGCAAAAAATAACAAAATTTTTAAATAACTGATATAACTTTAAACGGAATAATCTTATAACTAATAACAACAGTAACGTAAAAAATATCTTACTAAAAATAAAAGAACACAAACTATACATTACAAAAGCAGAAAAAGGAGCCTGTATGGTTATCATGGAACGCAGTGAATACAAGCCGAAAATTGAGGCCTTCCTCGTTACGGAACAGTTCATGGAAATAAAAACAAATCCTACAACAAAATACTATGAGAAATTAAAAGTTATTTTGAATGACACCATACACACCTTAACCATGCTCCATAGCAATCCATATAAATTACGTCAAATGAACCCCATCACACCTACACTGTTCGGGCAACTAAAAATCCACAAGCCAGACAATCCAATTAGACCCATAGTGTCGTACTGCAATTCCCCGGCCTATTTCCTATAAAGCTGGCTTAACAAGTCCATAAAATGATTAACAGCATTTAACCTTAAAAACACCGTGAAAAACTCGATAGAGATGACAAGATTGTTGAAAGATTTAACTATATCATCGAACTCTATCCTTATTTCTCTGGATGTAGTTAATCTGTTTCTTAGTGTGCCTCCAGACCAATGCTATGACCCTATTAGAAAAGACATGTTAAAACTTCTTGCGGTGGCACTAGAACAAAAATTTTTTCAGTTCGATAACAGATATTACGTACAGAATACGGATTTGGCAATAGGCTCATGCTTGTCACCTCTCTTAGCAGACATCTTCATGGATGAGATAGAGAATGCTATAACAGAAGGTATCTACTGACAATACATCGCCTTTTACAAAAGATACGTTGACGATATCATCATTATTTGGACAGGGGGTGCTAATTACCTAGTACAATTCCTGGAATATACGAACAGATTGCACGATAACATTAGATTCACGCTAGAAATAGAAAAAGACTCTTCAATACCTTTACTAGACATTAAAATCTACAGAAATAGCAGTCACCTAACATTCAATATATACAGGAAACCTACAGCGGCAGACAACGTTATCCAGTACCGCTCAGCCTCACCATATTCACACAAAATGGCTGCCTTTAACTAGCTATTTTACAGGTTATTCAAAATACCACTCTCGGAAGAAAATTTTAACCTGGAAGTTGAAACCATATTACGAATAGCCGAAAACAATGAGTTCCCTAAGCAGTTAATACTAACCAAACTCCATCACTTCAAATGCAGACACTTATTTATAAACACCACCCCCTTACCCCTGAATTTACAACCCCCCCCCCCCTATAGAGTCTAAGTTGAGGGAGAATCGGCCTTGTTTAACTACTTAGGCCAATATTAATAAACACTTATTTACCTAAAATTATTCGATATTGACTCTTCACTGATTTTTATATTAACAGAATAATTACTGGAGTCTTCGTTTAACCCAAAGAATGCTATAAAATAAACTTATTCCTAGAAACAATGGAATCTTGTTTTTTTCAAATATTTTTGCAAATTAAAACTTTTATTATTAGTAGGCCAATATTAACCAATACTTGTTATTTACCAAAAACTATTCGATATTGACTCTTCACTGATTTTTTTATTAATAGAATAATTAGTAGAATCTTCGTTTAGCCCAAAGAATGCTATCAAATAAACTTATTCTTAGAAACAATAGAATCTTGTCTTTTCTCAAAAATGTTTACAAATTAAAAATTTTAGTATTAGTAGGCCAATATTAACCAATACTTATTAGTCACCAAATATAATTCGATATTGACTCTTCACTAATTTTTATATTAACAGAATAAATACTGGAATCTTCGTTTACCCCAAAGAATGCTATAAAATAAACTTATTCCTAGAAACAATGGAATCTTGTCTTTTTTCTAATATTTTTGCAAATTAAAACTTTTATTATTAGTAGGCCAATATTAACCAATACTTGTTATTTACCAAAAACTATTCGATATTGACTCTTCACTGATTTTTTTATTAATAGAATAATTAGTAGAATCTTCGTTTAGCCCAAAGAATGCTATCAAATAAACTTATTCTTAGAAACAATAGAATCTTGTCTTTTCTCAAAAATGTTTACAAATTAAAAATTTTAGTATTAGTGGGCCAATATTAACCAATACTTATAATTTACCTAAAAATATTCGATATTGACTCTTCACTGATTTTTTTATTAACAGAATAAATACTGGAATCTTCGTTTACCCCAAAGAATGCTATAAAATAAACTTATTCCTAGAAACAATGGAATCTTGTTTTTTTTCAAATATTTTTGCAAATTAAAACTTTTATTATTAGTAGGCCAATATTAACCAATACTTGTTATTTACCAAAAACTATTCGATATTGACTCTTCACTGATTTTTTTATTAATAGAATAATTAGTAGAATCTTCGTTTAGCCCAAAGAATGCTATCAAATAAACTTATTCTTAGAAACAATAGAATCTTGTCTTTTCTCAGAAATGTTTACAAATTAAAAATTTTAGTATTAGTGGGCCAATATTAACCAATACTTATTAGTCACCAAAAACAATTCGATATTGACTCTTCACTGATTTTTCTATTAACAGAATAATTACTGGAATCTTCGTTTACCCCAAAGAATGCTATAAAATAAACTTATACCTAGAACCAATGGAATCTTGTTTTTTTTTCAAAAATTTTTGCAAATTAAAACTTTTATTATTAGTAGGCCAATTGTCATTTACCAAAAACTATTCGATATTGACTCTTCACTGATTTTTTTATTAATAGAATAATTACTAGAATCTTCGTTTACCCCAAAGAATGCTATAAAATAAACTTATTCTTAGAAACAATAGAATCTTGTCTTTTCTCTAAAATTTTAGTATTAGTAGGCCAATATTAACCAATACTTGTTATTTACCAAAAACTATTCGATATTGACTCTTCACTGATTTTTTTATTAATAGAATAATTAGTAGAATCTTCGTTTAGCCCAAAGAATGCTATCAAATAAACTTATTCTTAGAAACAATAGAATCTTGTCTTTTCTCAAAAATGTTTACAAATTAAAAATTTTAGTATTAGTAGGCCAATATTAACCAATACTTATTAGTCACCAAATACAATTCGATATTGACTCTTCACTGATTTTTATATTAACAGAGTAAATACTGGAATCTTCGTTTACCCCAAAGAATGCTATAAAATAAACTTATTCCTAGAAACAATGGAATCTTGTTTTTTTCAAATATTTTTGCAAATTAAAACTTTTATTATTAGTAGGCCAATATTAACCAATACTTGTTATTTACCAAAAACTATTCGATATTGACTCTTCACTGATTTTTTTATTAATAGAATAATTAGTAGAATCTTCGTTTAGCCCAAAGAATGCTATCAAATAAACTTATTCTTAGAAACAATAGAATCTTGTCTTTTCTCAAAAATGTTTACAAATTAAAAATTTTAGTATTAGTAGGCCAATATTAACCAATACTTATTAGTCACCAAATACAATTCGATATTGACTCTTCACTGATTTTTATATTAACAGAATAAATACTGGAATCTTCGTTTACCCCAAAGAATGCTATAAAATAAACTTATTCCTAGAAACAATGGAATCTTGTTTTTTTTCAAATATTTTTGCAAATTAAAACTTTTATTATTAGTAGGCCAATATTAACCAATACTTGTTATTTACCAAAAACTATTCGATATTGA
Source organism: Platypus cylindrus (assembly GCA_949748235.1). Lineage (NCBI taxonomy): Eukaryota > Metazoa > Arthropoda > Insecta > Coleoptera > Curculionidae > Platypus > Platypus cylindrus. The sequence continues at coordinate 42,908 of CATIYE010000003.1, read as the reverse complement.
CTCTTCACTGATTTTTATATTAACAGAATAATTACTGGAATCTTCGATTACCCCAAAGAATGCTATAAAATAAACTTATACCTAGAACCAATGGAATCTTGTCTTTTTTTCAAAAATTTTTGCAAATTAAAACTTTTATTATTAGTAGGCCAATATTAACCAATACTTGTTATTTACCAAAAACTATTAGATATTGACTCTTCACTGATTTTTTTATTAATAGAATAATTACTAGAATCTTCGTTTACCCCATAGAATGCTACAAAATAAACTTATTCTTAGAAACAATAGAATCTTGTCTTTTCTCAAAAATTTTAGTATTAGTAGGCCAATATTAACCAATACTTATTAGTCACCAAAAACAATTCGATATTGACTCTTCACTGATTTTTTTATTAATAGAATAATTACTGGAGTCTTCGTTTAGCCCAAAGAATGCTATCAAATAAACTTATTCTTAGAAATAATGGAATCTTGCCTTTCCTCGAAAATTTTTACAAATTAAAAATTTTAGTATTAGTAGGCCAATATTAACAAATACTTGTTATTTACCTAAAATTATTCGATATTGACTCTTCACTGATTTTTATATTAACAGAGTAATTACTGGAATCTTCGTTTACCCTATAGAATGCTACAAAATAAACTTATTCTTAGAAACAATAGAAGCTTGTCTTTTCTCAAAAATTTTAGTATTAGTAGGCCAATATTAACCAATACTTATTAGTCACCAAAAACAATTCGATATTGACTCTTCACTGATTTTTTTATTAATAGAATAATTAATAAAAAATGCTATAAAATAAACTTATTCTTAGAAACAATGGAATCTTGTCTTTTCTCAAAAATGTTAACGAATAAAAAATTTTAGTATTAGTAGGCCAATATTAACCAATACTTGTTATTTACCAAAAACTATTCGATATTGACTCTTCACTGATTTTTTTATTAATAGAATAATTAGTAGAATCTTCGTTTAGCCCAAAGAATGCTATCAAATAAACTTATTCTTAGAAACAATAGAATCTTGTCTTTTCTCAAAAATGTTTACAAATTAAAAATTTTAGTATTAGTAGGCCAATATTAACCAATACTTATTAGTTACCAAATACAATTCGATATTGACTTTTCACTGATTTTTATATTAACAGAATAAATACTGGAATCTTCGTTTACCCCAAAGAATGCTATAAAATAAACTTATTCCTAGAAACAATGGAATCTTGTTTTTTTTCAAATATTTTTGCAAATTAAAACTTTTATTATTAGTAGGCCAATATTAACCAAGACTTGTTATTTACCAAAAACTATTCGATATTGACTCTTCACTGATTTGTTTATTAATAGAATAATTACTAGAATCTTCGTTTACCCCCCAAGAAAAAATAAACTTATTCTTAGAAACAATGGAATCTTGCCTTTTCTCAAAATTTTTTACAAATTAATAATTTTAATAGCCGACACCAGTTGATGGTATAAGGCATATAGACATATATATATATATATATATATATATAAAAATTTTAGTATTAGTAGGCCAATATTAACAAATACTTATTAGTCACCAAAAACTATTCGATATTAACTCTTCACTGACTATTTCATTAATAGAATAAAAACTGGAATTTTCATTTACCTCGAAGAATGCTATAAAATATACGTATTTTTAGAACTAATGGAATCTTGCCTATTCTCGAAAATCTTTTCAAATTGAAAATAATATTACTGAACTTACAGGAGTTGCATCACTAAGCTGCAGTGGCCAATATTAACCAATACTTCTTATTTACCAAACACTATTCAATATTGGGTCTTCACTGAATTTCTGATGTATAGAATAATTACTGGAATCTTCGTTTATCCAGAACAGTTCTATAAAATATAGGCACTTTTAGAAATAGTAGAATCTTGTCCTTTCTCAAAAATGTTTACAAATTAAAAATTTTAGTATCAGTAGGCCAATATTAACAAATACTTATAATTTACCTAAAATTATTCGATATTGACTCTTCACTGATTTTTTTATTAACAGAATAATTACTGGAATCTTCGTTTAACCAAAAGAATGCTATAAAATAAACTTATTCTTAGAAACAATGGAATCTTGCCTTTTCTCAAAATTTTTTACAAATTAAAACTTTTAATATTAGTAGGCCAATATTAACAAATACTTATTATTTACCAAAAAATATTCGATATTGACTCTTCACTGATTTTTTTATTAATAGAATAATTACTGGAGTCTTCGTTTAACCCAAAGAATGCTATAAAATAAACTTATTTCTAGAAACAATGGAATCTTGTTTTTTTTTCAAAAATTTTTGCGAATTAAAACTTTTATTATTAGTTGGCCAATATTAACCAATAATTTTTATTTACCAAAAACTATTCGATATTCACTCTTCACTGATTATTTGATTAATAGAACAATTACTGGAATCTTCGTGTACCTTAAACAGTACTATAAAATAAACGTATTCTTAGAAATAATGGAATCTTGCCTTTCCTCGAAAATTTTTACAAATTAAAAATTTTAGTATTAGTAGGCCAATATTAACCAATACTTGTTATTTACCAAAAACTATTCGATATTGACTCTTCACTGATTTTTTTATCAATAAACTAATTACTGGCATCTTCGGTTACTCCAAGGAATGCTATAAAATAAACTTATTCTTAGAAACAATGGAATCTTGCCTTTTCTCAAATCCTTATAAATTAAAAATTTTAGTATTAGTAGGCCAATTTTAACCAATACTTATATTTAGCAAAAAATATTCGATATTGACTCTTCACTGATTTTTTTATTAATAGAATAATTACTAGAATCTTCGTTTACCCCAAAGAATGCTATAAAATAAACTTATTCTTAGAAACAATAGAATCTTGTCTTTTCTCAAAAATGTTTGCAAATAAAAAATTTTAGTATTAGTAGGCCAATATTAACCAATACTTGTTATTTACCAAAAACTATTCGATATTGACTCTTCACTGATTTTTATATTAACAGAATAATTACTGGAATCTTCGTTTACCCCAAAGAATGCTATAAAATAAACTTATTCCTAGAAACAATGGAATCTTGTTTTTTTTCAAAAATTTTTGCAAATAAAAAATTTTAGTATTAGTAGGCCAATATTAACCAATACTTGTTATTTACCAAAAACTATTCGATATTGACTCTTCACTGATTTTTATATTAACAGAATAATTACTGGAGTCTTCGTTTAACCCAAAGAATGCTATAAAATAAACTTATTTCTAGAAACAATGGAATCTTGTTTTTTTTCAAAAATTTTTGCAAATTAAAACTTTTATTATTAGTAGGTCAATATTAACCAACATTTGTTATTTACCAAAAACTATTCGATATTGACTCTTCACTGATATTTTTATTAATAGAACAATTACTGGAATCTTCGTTTACCCCAAAGAATACTATAAAATAAACTTATTCTTAGAAACAATGGAATCTTGTCTTTTCTCAAAAATGTTAACGAATAAAAAATTTTATTATTAGTAGGCCAATATTAACCAATACTTGTTATTTACCAAAAACTATTCGATATTGACTCTTCACTGATATTTTTATTAATAGAACAATTACTGGAATCTTCGTTTACCCCAAAGAATGCTATAAAATAAACTTATTCCTAGAAACAATGGAATCTTGCTTTTTTTCAAAAATTTTTGCAAATAAAAAATTTTAGTATTAGTAGGCCAATATTAACCAATACTTGTTATTTACCAAAAACTATTCGATATTGACTCTTCACTGATTTTTATATTAACAGAATAATTACTGGAGTCTTCGTTTAACCCAAAGAATGCTATAAAATAAACTTATTTCTAGAAACAATGGAATCTTGTTTTTTTTCAAAAATTTTTGCAAATTAAAACTTTTATTATTAGTAGGTCAATATTAACCAACATTTGTTATTTACCAAAAACTATTCGATATTGACTCTTCACTGATATTTTTATTAATAGAACAATTACTGGAATCTTCGTTTACCCCAAAGAATACTATAAAATAAACTTATTCTTAGAAACAATGGGATCTTGTCTTTTCTCAAAAATGTTTGCAAATAAAAAATTTTAGTATTAGTAGGCCAATATTAACCAATACTTTTTATTTACCAAAAACTATTCGATATTGACTCTTCACTGATTTTTATATTAACAGAATAATTACTGGAATCTTCGTTTATCCCAAAGAATGCTATAAAATAAACTTATTCTTAGAAACAATGGAATCTTGTCTTTTCTCAAAAATGTTTACAAATAAAAAATTTTAGTATTAGTAGGCCAATATTAACCAAGACTTGTTATTTACCAAAAACTATTCGATATTGACTCTTCACTGATTTGTTTATTAATAGAATAATTACTGGAGTCTTCGTTTAACCCAAAGAATGCTATATAATAAACTTATTCTTAGAAATAATGGAATCTTGCCTTTCCTCGAAAATTTTTACAAATTAAAAATTTTAGTATTAGTAGGCCAATATTAACCAAAAACTATTCGATATTGACTCTTCACTGACTATTTGATTAATAGAATAAATACTGGAATCTTCGTTTACCCCAAAGTATGCTATATAATAAACTTATTCTTAGAAACAATGGAATCTTGCCTTTTCTCCAAAATTTTCAAATCAAAAATTTTAGTATTAGTAGGCCAATATAAACAAATAATTATTATTTACCTAAAATTATTCGATATTGACCCTTCACTGATTTTTTTATTAATAGAATAATTACTGGAATCTTCGTTTACCCCAAAGTATGCTATATAATAAACTTATTCTTAGAAACAATGGAATGTTGCCTTTTCTCCAAAATTTTTAAATCAAAAATTTTAGTATTAGTAGGCCAATATAAACAAATAATTATTATTTACCTAAAATTATTCGATATTGACCCTTCACTGACTTTTTTATTAATAGAATAATTACTGGAATCTTCGATTACCCCAAAGTATGCTATATAATAAACTTATTCTTAGAAACAATGGAATCTTGCCTTTTCTCCAAAATTTTTACAAATTAAAAATTTTAATAGCCGACACCAGTTGATGGTATAAGGCATATAGACATATATATATATATATATAAAAATTTTAATATTAGTAGGCCAATATTAACAAATACTTATTAGTCACCAAAAACTATTCGATATTAACTCTTCACTGACTATTTCATTAATAGAATAAAAACTGGAATTTTCATTTACCTCGAAGAATGCTATAAAATATACGTATTTTTAGAACTAATGGAATCTTGCCTATTCTCGAAAATCTTTTCAAATTGAAAATAATATTACTGAACTTACAGGAGTTGCATCACTAAGCTGCAGTGGCCAATATTAACCAATACTTCTTATTTACCAAACACTATTCAATATTGGGTCTTCACTGAATTTCTGATGTATAGAATAATTACTGGAATCTTCGTTTATCCCGAACAGTTCTATAAAATATAGGCACTTTTAGAAATAGTAGAATCTTGTCCTTTCTCAAAAATGTTTACAAATTAAAAATTTTAGTATTAGTAGGCCAATATTAATCAGTATTTATTATATACCAAAAACTATTACGTATTAATTAACTGAATTTTGATTAACAAAATAATTAGTGGAATCGTCGTTTATCCCTAACAGTGCTATAAAATATACGTATTTTTAGAAACAATGGAATCTTGACTTTTCTTAAAATTGTTTACAAATTAAAAATTTTAGTATCAGTAGGCCAATATTAACAAATACTTATAATTTACCTAAAATTATTCGATATTGACTCTTCACTGATTTTTTTATTAACAGAATAATTACTGGAATCTTCGTTTAACCAAAAGAATGCTATAAAATAAACTTATTCATAGAAACAATGGAATCTTGCCTTTTCTCAAAAATTTTTGCAAATTAAAACTTTTATTATTAGTAGGTCAATATTAACCAACATTTGTTATTTACCAAAAACTATTCGATATTGACTCTTCACTGATATTTTTATTAATAGAACAATTACTGGAATCTTCGTTTACCCCAAAGAATACTATAAAATAAACTTATTCTTAGAAACAATGGAATCTTGTCTTTTCTCAAAAATGTTAACGAATAAAAAATTTTATTATTAGTAGGCCAATATTAACCAATACTTGTTATTTACCAAAAACTATTCGATATTGACTCTTCACTGATATTTTTATTAATAGAACAATTACTGGAATCTTCGTTTACCCCAAAGAATGCTATAAAATAAACTTATTCCTAGAAACAATATAATCTTGTTTTTTTTCAAAAATTTTTGCAAATAAAAAATTTTAGTATTAGTAGGCCAATATTAACCAATACTTGTTATTTACCAAAAACTATTCGATATTGACTCTTCACTGATTTTTATATTAACAGAATAATTACTGGAGTCTTCGTTTAACCCAAAGAATGCTATAAAATAAACTTATTTCTAGAAACAATGGAATCTTGTTTTTTTTCAAAAATTTTTGCAAATTAAAACTTTTATTATTAGTAGGTCAATATTAACCAACATTTGTTATTTACCAAAAACTATTCGATATTGACTCTTCACTGATATTTTTATTAATAGAACAATTACTGGAATCTTCGTTTACCCCAAAGAATACTATAAAATAAACTTATTCTTAGAAACAATGGGATCTTGTCTTTTCTCAAAAATGTTTGCAAATAAAAAATTTTAGTATTAGTAGGCCAATATTAACCAATACTTGTTATTTACCAAAAACTATTCGATATTGACTCTTCACTGATTTTTATATTAACAGAATAATTACTGGAATCTTCGTTTACCCCAAAGAATACTATAAAATAAACTTATTCTTAGAAACAATGGAATCTTGTCTTTTCTCAAAAATGTTTACAAATAAAAAATTTTAGTATTAGTAGGCCAATATTAACCAAGACTTGTTATTTACCAAAAACTATTCGATATTGACTCTTCACTGATTTGTTTATTAATAGAATAATTACTAGAATCTTCGTTTACCCCCCAAGAAAAAATAAACTTATTCTTAGAAACAATGGAATCTTGCCTTTTCTCAAAAATTTTAGTATTAGTAGGCCAATATTAACCAATACTTATTAGTCACCAAAAACAATTCGATATTGACTCTTCACTGATTTTTTTATTAATAGAATAATTACTGGAGTCTTCGTTTAACCCAAAGAATGCTATATAATAAACTTATTCTTAGAAATAATGGAATCTTGCCTTTCCTCGAAAATTTTTACAAATTAAAAATTTTAGTATTAGTAGGCCAATATTAACCAAAAACTATTCGATATTGACTCTTCACTGACTATTTGATTAATAGAATAAATACTGGAATCTTCGTTTACCCCAAAGTATGCTATATAATAAACTTATTCTTAGAAACAATGGAATTTTGCCTTTTCTCCAAAATTTTCAAATCAAAAATTTTAGTATTAGTAGGCCAATATAAACAAATAATTATTATTTACCTAAAATTATTCGATATTGACCCTTCACTGATTTTTTTATTAATAGAATAATTACTGGAATCTTCGTTTACCCCAAAGTATGCTATATAATAAACTTATTCTTAGAAACAATGGAATGTTGCCTTTTCTCCAAAATTTTCAAATCAAAAATTTTAGTATTAGTAGGCCAATATAAACAAATAATTATTATTTACCTAAAATTATTCGATATTGACCCTTCACTGATTTTTTTATTAATAGAATAATTACTGGAATCTTCGTTTACCCCAAAGTATGCTATATAATAAACTTATTCTTAGAAACAATGGAATCTTGCCTTTTCTCCAAAATTTTCAAATCAAAAATTTTAGTATTAGTAGGCCAATATTAACCAAAAACTATTCGATATTGACTCTTCACTGACTATTTGATTAATAGAATAAATACTGGAATCTTCGTTTACCCCAAAGTATGCTATATAATAAACTTATTCTTAGAAACAATGGAATCTTGCCTTTTCTCCAAAATTTTCAAATCAAAAATTTTAGTATTAGTAGGCCAATATAAACAAATAATTATTATTTACCTAAAATTATTCGATATTGACCCTTCACTGATTTTTTTATTAATAGAATAATTACTGGAATCTTCGTTTACCCCAAAGAATGCTATAAAATAAACTTATTCCTAGAAACAATGGAATCTTGTTTTTTTTCAAAAATTTTTGCAAATAAAAAATTTTAGTATTAGTAGGCCAATATTAACCAATACTTGTTATTTACCAAAAACTATTCGATATTGACTCTTCACTGATTTTTATATTAACAGAATAATTACTGGAGTCTTCGTTTAACCCAAAGAATGCTATAAAATAAACTTATTTCTAGAAACAATGGAATCTTGTTTTTTTTCAAAAATTTTTGCAAATTAAAACTTTTATTATTAGTAGGTCAATATTAACCAACATTTGTTATTTACCAAAAACTATTCGATATTGACTCTTCACTGATATTTTTATTAATAGAACAATTACTGGAATCTTCGTTTACCCCAAAGAATACTATAAAATAAACTTATTCTTAGAAACAATGGGATCTTGTCTTTTCTCAAAAATGTTTGCAAATAAAAAATTTTAGTATTAGTAGGCCAATATTAACCAATACTTGTTATTTACCAAAAACTATTCGATATTGACTCTTCACTGATTTTTATATTAACAGAATAATTACTGGAATCTTCGTTTACCCCAAAGAATACTATAAAATAAACTTATTCTTAGAAACAATGGAATCTTGTCTTTTCTCAAAAATGTTTACAAATAAAAAATTTTAGTATTAGTAGGCCAATATTAACCAAGACTTGTTATTTACCAAAAACTATTCGATATTGACTCTTCACTGATTTGTTTATTAATAAAATAATTACTAGAATCTTCGTTTACCCCCCAAGAAAAAATAAACTTATTCTTAGAAACAATGGAATCTTGCCTTTTCTCAAAAATTTTAGTATTAGTAGGCCAATATTAACCAATACTTATTAGTCACCAAAAACAATTCGATATTGACTCTTCACTGATTTTTTTATTAATAGAATAATTACTGGAGTCTTCGTTTAACCCAAAGAATGCTATATAATAAACTTATTCTTAGAAATAATGGAATCTTGCCTTTCCTCGAAAATTTTTACAAATTAAAAATTTTAGTATTAGTAGGCCAATATTAACCAAAAACTATTCGATATTGACTCTTCACTGACTATTTGATTAATAGAATAAATACTGGAATCTTCGTTTACCCCAAAGTATGCTATATAATAAACTTATTCTTAGAAACAATGGAATTTTGCCTTTTCTCCAAAATTTTCAAATCAAAAATTTTAGTATTAGTAGGCCAATATAAACAAATAATTATTATTTACCTAAAATTATTCGATATTGACCCTTCACTGATTTTTTTATTAATAGAATAATTACTGGAATCTTCGTTTACCCCAAAGTATGCTATATAATAAACTTATTCTTAGAAACAATGGAATGTTGCCTTTTCTCCAAAATTTTCAAATCAAAAATTTTAGTATTAGTAGGCCAATATAAACAAATAATTATTATTTACCTAAAATTATTCGATATTGACCCTTCACTGATTTTTTTATTAATAGAATAATTACTGGAATCTTCGTTTACCCCAAAGTATGCTATATAATAAACTTATTCTTAGAAACAATGGAATCTTGCCTTTTCTCCAAAATTTTCAAATCAAAAATTTTAGTATTAGTAGGCCAATATTAACCAAAAACTATTCGATATTGACTCTTCACTGACTATTTGATTAATAGAATAAATACTGGAATCTTCGTTTACCCCAAAGTATGCTATATAATAAACTTATTCTTAGAAACAATGGAATCTTGCCTTTTCTCCAAAATTTTCAAATCAAAAATTTTAGTATTAGTAGGCCAATATAAACAAATAATTATTATTTACCTAAAATTATTCGATATTGACCCTTCACTGATTTTTTTATTAATAGAATAATTACTGGAATCTTCGTTTACCCCAAAGTATGCTATATAATAAACTTATTCTTAGAAACAATGGAATGTTGCCTTTTCTCCAAAATTTTCAAATCAAAAATTTTAGTATTAGTAGGCCAATATAAACAAATAATTATTATTTACCTAAAATTATTCGATATTGACCCTTCACTGATTTTTTTATTAATAGAATAATTACTGGAATCTTCGTTTACCCCAAAGTATGCTATATAATAAACTTATTCTTAGAAACAATGGAATCTTGCCTTTTCTCCAAAATTTTTACAAATTAAAAATTTTAATAGCCGACACCAGTTGATGGTATAAGGCATATAGACATATATATATATATATATAAAAATTTTAATATTAGTAGGCCAATATTAACAAATACTTATTAGTCACCAAAAACTATTCGATATTAACTCTTCACTGACTATTTCATTAATAGAATAAAAACTGGAATTTTCATTTACCTCGAAGAATGCTATAAAATATACGTATTTTTAGAACTAATGGAATCTTGCCTATTCTCGAAAATCTTTTCAAATTGAAAATAATATTACTGAACTTACAGGAGTTGCATCACTAAGCTGCAGTGGCCAATATTAACCAATACTTCTTATTTACCAAACACTATTCAATATTGGGTCTTCACTGAATTTCTGATGTATAGAATAATTACTGGAATCTTCGTTTATCCCGAACAGTTCTATAAAATATAGGCACTTTTAGAAATAGTAGAATCTTGTCCTTTCTCAAAAATGTTTACAAATTAAAAATTTTAGTATTAGTAGGCCAATATTAATCAGTATTTATTATATACCAAAAACTATTACGTATTAATTAACTGAATTTTGATTAACAAAATAATTAGTGGAATCGTCGTTTATCCCTAACAGTGCTATAAAATATACGTATTTTTAGAAACAATGGAATCTTGACTTTTCTTAAAATTGTTTACAAATTAAAAATTTTAGTATCAGTAGGCCAATATTAACAAATACTTATAATTTACCTAAAATTATTCGATATTGACTCTTCACTGATTTTTTTATTAACAGAATAATTACTGGAATCTTCGTTTAACCAAAAGAATGCTATAAAATAAACTTATTCATAGAAACAATGGAATCTTGCCTTTTCTCAAAAATTTTTGCAAATTAAAACTTTTATTATTAGTAGGTCAATATTAACCAACATTTGTTATTTACCAAAAACTATTCGATATTGACTCTTCACTGATATTTTTATTAATAGAACAATTACTGGAATCTTCGTTTACCCCAAAGAATACTATAAAATAAACTTATTCTTAGAAACAATGGAATCTTGTCTTTTCTCAAAAATGTTAACGAATAAAAAATTTTATTATTAGTAGGCCAATATTAACCAATACTTGTTATTTACCAAAAACTATTCGATATTGACTCTTCACTGATATTTTTATTAATAGAACAATTACTGGAATCTTCGTTTACCCCAAAGAATGCTATAAAATAAACTTATTCCTAGAAACAATGGAATCTTGTTTTTTTTCAAAAATTTTTGCAAATAAAAAATTTTAGTATTAGTAGGCCAATATTAACCAATACTTGTTATTTACCAAAAACTATTCGATATTGACTCTTCACTGATTTTTATATTAACAGAATAATTACTGGAGTCTTCGTTTAACCCAAAGAATGCTATAAAATAAACTTATTTCTAGAAACAATGGAATCTTGTTTTTTTTCAAAAATTTTTGCAAATTAAAACTTTTATTATTAGTAGGTCAATATTAACCAACATTTGTTATTTACCAAAAACTATTCGATATTGACTCTTCACTGATATTTTTATTAATAGAACAATTACTGGAATCTTCGTTTACCCCAAAGAATACTATAAAATAAACTTATTCTTAGAAACAATGGGATCTTGTCTTTTCTCAAAAATGTTTGCAAATAAAAAATTTTAGTATTAGTAGGCCAATATTAACCAAGACTTGTTATTTACCAAAAACTATTCGATATTGACTCTTCACTGATTTGTTTATTAATAGAATAATTACTAGAATCTTCGTTTACCCCCCAAGAAAAAATAAACTTATTCTTAGAAACAATGGAATCTTGCCTTTTCTCAAAAATTTTAGTATTAGTAGGCCAATATTAACCAATACTTATTAGTCACCAAAAACAATTCGATATTGACTCTTCACTGATTTTTTTATTAATAGAATAATTACTGGAGTCTTCGTTTAACCCAAAGAATGCTATATAATAAACTTATTCTTAGAAATAATGGAATCTTGCCTTTCCTCGAAAATTTTTACAAATTAAAAATTTTAGTATTAGTAGGCCAATATTAACCAAAAACTATTCGATATTGACTCTTCACTGACTATTTGATTAATAGAATAAATACTGGAATCTTCGTTTACCCCAAAGTATGCTATATAATAAACTTATTCTTAGAAACAATGGAATTTTGCCTTTTCTCCAAAATTTTCAAATCAAAAATTTTAGTATTAGTAGGCCAATATAAACAAATAATTATTATTTACCTAAAATTATTCGATATTGACCCTTCACTGATTTTTTTATTAATAGAATAATTACTGGAATCTTCGTTTACCCCAAAGTATGCTATATAATAAACTTATTCTTAGAAACAATGGAATGTTGCCTTTTCTCCAAAATTTTCAAATCAAAAATTTTAGTATTAGTAGGCCAATATAAACAAATAATTATTATTTACCTAAAATTATTCGATATTGACCCTTCACTGATTTTTTTATTAATAGAATAATTACTGGAATCTTCGTTTACCCCAAAGTATGCTATATAATAAACTTATTCTTAGAAACAATGGAATCTTGCCTTTTCTCCAAAATTTTCAAATCAAAAATTTTAGTATTAGTAGGCCAATATTAACCAAAAACTATTCGATATTGACTCTTCACTGACTATTTGATTAATAGAATAAATACTGGAATCTTCGTTTACCCCAAAGTATGCTATATAATAAACTTATTCTTAGAAACAATGGAATCTTGCCTTTTCTCCAAAATTTTCAAATCAAAAATTTTAGTATTAGTAGGCCAATATAAACAAATAATTATTATTTACCTAAAATTATTCGATATTGACCCTTCACTGATTTTTTTATTAATAGAATAATTACTGGAATCTTCGTTTACCCCAAAGAATGCTATAAAATAAACTTATTCCTAGAAACAATGGAATCTTGTTTTTTTTCAAAAATTTTTGCAAATAAAAAATTTTAGTATTAGTAGGCCAATATTAACCAATACTTGTTATTTACCAAAAACTATTCGATATTGACTCTTCACTGATTTTTATATTAACAGAATAATTACTGGAGTCTTCGTTTAACCCAAAGAATGCTATAAAATAAACTTATTTCTAGAAACAATGGAATCTTGTTTTTTTTCAAAAATTTTTGCAAATTAAAACTTTTATTATTAGTAGGTCAATATTAACCAACATTTGTTATTTACCAAAAACTATTCGATATTGACTCTTCACTGATATTTTTATTAATAGAACAATTACTGGAATCTTCGTTTACCCCAAAGAATACTATAAAATAAACTTATTCTTAGAAACAATGGGATCTTGTCTTTTCTCAAAAATGTTTGCAAATAAAAAATTTTAGTATTAGTAGGCCAATATTAACCAATACTTGTTATTTACCAAAAACTATTCGATATTGACTCTTCACTGATTTTTATATTAACAGAATAATTACTGGAATCTTCGTTTACCCCAAAGAATACTATAAAATAAACTTATTCTTAGAAACAATGGAATCTTGTCTTTTCTCAAAAATGTTTACAAATAAAAAATTTTAGTATTAGTAGGCCAATATTAACCAAGACTTGTTATTTACCAAAAACTATTCGATATTGACTCTTCACTGATTTGTTTATTAATAAAATAATTACTAGAATCTTCGTTTACCCCCCAAGAAAAAATAAACTTATTCTTAGAAACAATGGAATCTTGCCTTTTCTCAAAAATTTTAGTATTAGTAGGCCAATATTAACCAATACTTATTAGTCACCAAAAACAATTCGATATTGACTCTTCACTGATTTTTTTATTAATAGAATAATTACTGGAGTCTTCGTTTAACCCAAAGAATGCTATATAATAAACTTATTCTTAGAAATAATGGAATCTTGCCTTTCCTCGAAAATTTTTACAAATTAAAAATTTTAGTATTAGTAGGCCAATATTAACCAAAAACTATTCGATATTGACTCTTCACTGACTATTTGATTAATAGAATAAATACTGGAATCTTCGTTTACCCCAAAGTATGCTATATAATAAACTTATTCTTAGAAACAATGGAATTTTGCCTTTTCTCCAAAATTTTCAAATCAAAAATTTTAGTATTAGTAGGCCAATATAAACAAATAATTATTATTTACCTAAAATTATTCGATATTGACCCTTCACTGATTTTTTTATTAATAGAATAATTACTGGAATCTTCGTTTACCCCAAAGTATGCTATATAATAAACTTATTCTTAGAAACAATGGAATGTTGCCTTTTCTCCAAAATTTTCAAATCAAAAATTTTAGTATTAGTAGGCCAATATAAACAAATAATTATTATTTACCTAAAATTATTCGATATTGACCCTTCACTGATTTTTTTATTAATAGAATAATTACTGGAATCTTCGTTTACCCCAAAGTATGCTATATAATAAACTTATTCTTAGAAACAATGGAATCTTGCCTTTTCTCCAAAATTTTCAAATCAAAAATTTTAGTATTAGTAGGCCAATATTAACCAAAAACTATTCGATATTGACTCTTCACTGACTATTTGATTAATAGAATAAATACTGGAATCTTCGTTTACCCCAAAGTATGCTATATAATAAACTTATTCTTAGAAACAATGGAATCTTGCCTTTTCTCCAAAATTTTCAAATCAAAAATTTTAGTATTAGTAGGCCAATATAAACAAATAATTATTATTTACCTAAAATTATTCGATATTGACCCTTCACTGATTTTTTTATTAATAGAATAATTACTGGAATCTTCGTTTACCCCAAAGTATGCTATATAATAAACTTATTCTTAGAAACAATGGAATGTTGCCTTTTCTCCAAAATTTTCAAATCAAAAATTTTAGTATTAGTAGGCCAATATAAACAAATAATTATTATTTACCTAAAATTATTCGATATTGACCCTTCACTGATTTTTTTATTAATAGAATAATTACTGGAATCTTCGTTTACCCCAAAGTATGCTATATAATAAACT
The DNA here is from genome assembly GCA_949748235.1 of Platypus cylindrus. Classification (NCBI taxonomy): domain Eukaryota; kingdom Metazoa; phylum Arthropoda; class Insecta; order Coleoptera; family Curculionidae; genus Platypus; species Platypus cylindrus. The sequence continues at coordinate 27,601 of CATIYE010000003.1, read as the reverse complement.
TATTCTTAGAAACAATGGAATCTTGCCTTTTCTCCAAAATTTTTACAAATTAAAAATTTTAATAGCCGACACCAGTTGATGGTATAAGGCATATAGACATATATATATATATATATAAAAATTTTAATATTAGTAGGCCAATATTAACAAATACTTATTAGTCACCAAAAACTATTCGATATTAACTCTTCACTGACTATTTCATTAATAGAATAAAAACTGGAATTTTCATTTACCTCGAAGAATGCTATAAAATATACGTATTTTTAGAACTAATGGAATCTTGCCTATTCTCGAAAATCTTTTCAAATTGAAAATAATATTACTGAACTTACAGGAGTTGCATCACTAAGCTGCAGTGGCCAATATTAACCAATACTTCTTATTTACCAAACACTATTCAATATTGGGTCTTCACTGAATTTCTGATGTATAGAATAATTACTGGAATCTTCGTTTATCCCGAACAGTTCTATAAAATATAGGCACTTTTAGAAATAGTAGAATCTTGTCCTTTCTCAAAAATGTTTACAAATTAAAAATTTTAGTATTAGTAGGCCAATATTAATCAGTATTTATTATATACCAAAAACTATTACGTATTAATTAACTGAATTTTGATTAACAAAATAATTAGTGGAATCGTCGTTTATCCCTAACAGTGCTATAAAATATACGTATTTTTAGAAACAATGGAATCTTGACTTTTCTTAAAATTGTTTACAAATTAAAAATTTTAGTATCAGTAGGCCAATATTAACAAATACTTATAATTTACCTAAAATTATTCGATATTGACTCTTCACTGATTTTTTTATTAACAGAATAATTACTGGAATCTTCGTTTAACCAAAAGAATGCTATAAAATAAACTTATTCATAGAAACAATGGAATCTTGCCTTTTCTCAAAAATTTTTGCAAATTAAAACTTTTATTATTAGTAGGTCAATATTAACCAACATTTGTTATTTACCAAAAACTATTCGATATTGACTCTTCACTGATATTTTTATTAATAGAACAATTACTGGAATCTTCGTTTACCCCAAAGAATACTATAAAATAAACTTATTCTTAGAAACAATGGAATCTTGTCTTTTCTCAAAAATGTTAACGAATAAAAAATTTTATTATTAGTAGGCCAATATTAACCAATACTTGTTATTTACCAAAAACTATTCGATATTGACTCTTCACTGATATTTTTATTAATAGAACAATTACTGGAATCTTCGTTTACCCCAAAGAATGCTATAAAATAAACTTATTCCTAGAAACAATGGAATCTTGTTTTTTTTCAAAAATTTTTGCAAATAAAAAATTTTAGTATTAGTAGGCCAATATTAACCAATACTTGTTATTTACCAAAAACTATTCGATATTGACTCTTCACTGATTTTTATATTAACAGAATAATTACTGGAGTCTTCGTTTAACCCAAAGAATGCTATAAAATAAACTTATTTCTAGAAACAATGGAATCTTGTTTTTTTTCAAAAATTTTTGCAAATTAAAACTTTTATTATTAGTAGGTCAATATTAACCAACATTTGTTATTTACCAAAAACTATTCGATATTGACTCTTCACTGATATTTTTATTAATAGAACAATTACTGGAATCTTCGTTTACCCCAAAGAATACTATAAAATAAACTTATTCTTAGAAACAATGGGATCTTGTCTTTTCTCAAAAATGTTTGCAAATAAAAAATTTTAGTATTAGTAGGCCAATATTAACCAAGACTTGTTATTTACCAAAAACTATTCGATATTGACTCTTCACTGATTTGTTTATTAATAGAATAATTACTAGAATCTTCGTTTACCCCCCAAGAAAAAATAAACTTATTCTTAGAAACAATGGAATCTTGCCTTTTCTCAAAAATTTTAGTATTAGTAGGCCAATATTAACCAATACTTATTAGTCACCAAAAACAATTCGATATTGACTCTTCACTGATTTTTTTATTAATAGAATAATTACTGGAGTCTTCGTTTAACCCAAAGAATGCTATATAATAAACTTATTCTTAGAAATAATGGAATCTTGCCTTTCCTCGAAAATTTTTACAAATTAAAAATTTTAGTATTAGTAGGCCAATATTAACCAAAAACTATTCGATATTGACTCTTCACTGACTATTTGATTAATAGAATAAATACTGGAATCTTCGTTTACCCCAAAGTATGCTATATAATAAACTTATTCTTAGAAACAATGGAATTTTGCCTTTTCTCCAAAATTTTCAAATCAAAAATTTTAGTATTAGTAGGCCAATATAAACAAATAATTATTATTTACCTAAAATTATTCGATATTGACCCTTCACTGATTTTTTTATTAATAGAATAATTACTGGAATCTTCGTTTACCCCAAAGTATGCTATATAATAAACTTATTCTTAGAAACAATGGAATGTTGCCTTTTCTCCAAAATTTTCAAATCAAAAATTTTAGTATTAGTAGGCCAATATAAACAAATAATTATTATTTACCTAAAATTATTCGATATTGACCCTTCACTGATTTTTTTATTAATAGAATAATTACTGGAATCTTCGTTTACCCCAAAGTATGCTATATAATAAACTTATTCTTAGAAACAATGGAATCTTGCCTTTTCTCCAAAATTTTCAAATCAAAAATTTTAGTATTAGTAGGCCAATATTAACCAAAAACTATTCGATATTGACTCTTCACTGACTATTTGATTAATAGAATAAATACTGGAATCTTCGTTTACCCCAAAGTATGCTATATAATAAACTTATTCTTAGAAACAATGGAATCTTGCCTTTTCTCCAAAATTTTCAAATCAAAAATTTTAGTATTAGTAGGCCAATATAAACAAATAATTATTATTTACCTAAAATTATTCGATATTGACCCTTCACTGATTTTTTTATTAATAGAATAATTACTGGAATCTTCGTTTACCCCAAAGAATGCTATAAAATAAACTTATTCCTAGAAACAATGGAATCTTGTTTTTTTTCAAAAATTTTTGCAAATAAAAAATTTTAGTATTAGTAGGCCAATATTAACCAATACTTGTTATTTACCAAAAACTATTCGATATTGACTCTTCACTGATTTTTATATTAACAGAATAATTACTGGAGTCTTCGTTTAACCCAAAGAATGCTATAAAATAAACTTATTTCTAGAAACAATGGAATCTTGTTTTTTTTCAAAAATTTTTGCAAATTAAAACTTTTATTATTAGTAGGTCAATATTAACCAACATTTGTTATTTACCAAAAACTATTCGATATTGACTCTTCACTGATATTTTTATTAATAGAACAATTACTGGAATCTTCGTTTACCCCAAAGAATACTATAAAATAAACTTATTCTTAGAAACAATGGGATCTTGTCTTTTCTCAAAAATGTTTGCAAATAAAAAATTTTAGTATTAGTAGGCCAATATTAACCAATACTTGTTATTTACCAAAAACTATTCGATATTGACTCTTCACTGATTTTTATATTAACAGAATAATTACTGGAATCTTCGTTTACCCCAAAGAATACTATAAAATAAACTTATTCTTAGAAACAATGGAATCTTGTCTTTTCTCAAAAATGTTTACAAATAAAAAATTTTAGTATTAGTAGGCCAATATTAACCAAGACTTGTTATTTACCAAAAACTATTCGATATTGACTCTTCACTGATTTGTTTATTAATAAAATAATTACTAGAATCTTCGTTTACCCCCCAAGAAAAAATAAACTTATTCTTAGAAACAATGGAATCTTGCCTTTTCTCAAAAATTTTAGTATTAGTAGGCCAATATTAACCAATACTTATTAGTCACCAAAAACAATTCGATATTGACTCTTCACTGATTTTTTTATTAATAGAATAATTACTGGAGTCTTCGTTTAACCCAAAGAATGCTATATAATAAACTTATTCTTAGAAATAATGGAATCTTGCCTTTCCTCGAAAATTTTTACAAATTAAAAATTTTAGTATTAGTAGGCCAATATTAACCAAAAACTATTCGATATTGACTCTTCACTGACTATTTGATTAATAGAATAAATACTGGAATCTTCGTTTACCCCAAAGTATGCTATATAATAAACTTATTCTTAGAAACAATGGAATTTTGCCTTTTCTCCAAAATTTTCAAATCAAAAATTTTAGTATTAGTAGGCCAATATAAACAAATAATTATTATTTACCTAAAATTATTCGATATTGACCCTTCACTGATTTTTTTATTAATAGAATAATTACTGGAATCTTCGTTTACCCCAAAGTATGCTATATAATAAACTTATTCTTAGAAACAATGGAATGTTGCCTTTTCTCCAAAATTTTCAAATCAAAAATTTTAGTATTAGTAGGCCAATATAAACAAATAATTATTATTTACCTAAAATTATTCGATATTGACCCTTCACTGATTTTTTTATTAATAGAATAATTACTGGAATCTTCGTTTACCCCAAAGTATGCTATATAATAAACTTATTCTTAGAAACAATGGAATCTTGCCTTTTCTCCAAAATTTTCAAATCAAAAATTTTAGTATTAGTAGGCCAATATTAACCAAAAACTATTCGATATTGACTCTTCACTGACTATTTGATTAATAGAATAAATACTGGAATCTTCGTTTACCCCAAAGTATGCTATATAATAAACTTATTCTTAGAAACAATGGAATCTTGCCTTTTCTCCAAAATTTTCAAATCAAAAATTTTAGTATTAGTAGGCCAATATAAACAAATAATTATTATTTACCTAAAATTATTCGATATTGACCCTTCACTGATTTTTTTATTAATAGAATAATTACTGGAATCTTCGTTTACCCCAAAGTATGCTATATAATAAACTTATTCTTAGAAACAATGGAATGTTGCCTTTTCTCCAAAATTTTCAAATCAAAAATTTTAGTATTAGTAGGCCAATATAAACAAATAATTATTATTTACCTAAAATTATTCGATATTGACCCTTCACTGATTTTTTTATTAATAGAATAATTACTGGAATCTTCGATTACCCCAAAGTATGCTATATAATAAACTTATTCTTAGAAACAATGGAATCTTGCCTTTTCTCCAAAATTTTTACAAATTAAAAATTTTAATAGCCGACACCAGTTGATGGTATAAGGCATATAGACATATATATATATATATATATAAAAATTTTAATATTAGTAGGCCAATATTAACAAATACTTATTAGTCACCAAAAACTATTCGATATTAACTCTTCACTGACTATTTCATTAATAGAATAAAAACTGGAATTTTCATTTACCTCGAAGAATGCTATAAAATATACGTATTTTTAGAACTAATGGAATCTTGCCTATTCTCGAAAATCTTTTCAAATTGAAAATAATATTACTGAACTTACAGGAGTTGCATCACTAAGCTGCAGTGGCCAATATTAACCAATACTTCTTATTTACCAAACACTATTCAATATTGGGTCTTCACTGAATTTCTGATGTATAGAATAATTACTGGAATCTTCGTTTATCCCGAACAGTTCTATAAAATATAGGCACTTTTAGAAATAGTAGAATCTTGTCCTTTCTCAAAAATGTTTACAAATTAAAAATTTTAGTATTAGTAGGCCAATATTAATCAGTATTTATTATATACCAAAAACTATTACGTATTAATTAACTGAATTTTGATTAACAAAATAATTAGTGGAATCGTCGTTTATCCCTAACAGTGCTATAAAATATACGTATTTTTAGAAACAATGGAATCTTGACTTTTCTTAAAATTGTTTACAAATTAAAAATTTTAGTATCAGTAGGCCAATATTAACAAATACTTATAATTTACCTAAAATTATTCGATATTGACTCTTCACTGATTTTTTTATTAACAGAATAATTACTGGAATCTTCGTTTAACCAAAAGAATGCTATAAAATAAACTTATTCATAGAAACAATGGAATCTTGCCTTTTCTCAAAAATTTTTGCAAATTAAAACTTTTATTATTAGTAGGTCAATATTAACCAACATTTGTTATTTACCAAAAACTATTCGATATTGACTCTTCACTGATATTTTTATTAATAGAACAATTACTGGAATCTTCGTTTACCCCAAAGAATGCTATAAAATAAACTTATTCCTAGAAACAATGGAATCTTGTTTTTTTTCAAAAATTTTTGCAAATAAAAAATTTTAGTATTAGTAGGCCAATATTAACCAATACTTGTTATTTACCAAAAACTATTCGATATTGACTCTTCACTGATTTTTATATTAACAGAATAATTACTGGAGTCTTCGTTTAACCCAAAGAATGCTATAAAATAAACTTATTTCTAGAAACAATGGAATCTTGTTTTTTTTCAAAAATTTTTGCAAATTAAAACTTTTATTATTAGTAGGTCAATATTAACCAAGACTTGTTATTTACCAAAAACTATTCGATATTGACTCTTCACTGATTTGTTTATTAATAGAATAATTACTAGAATCTTCGTTTACCCCCCAAGAAAAAATAAACTTATTCTTAGAAACAATGGAATCTTGCCTTTTCTCAAAAATTTTAGTATTAGTAGGCCAATATTAACCAATACTTATTAGTCACCAAAAACAATTCGATATTGACTCTTCACTGATTTTTTTATTAATAGAATAATTACTGGAGTCTTCGTTTAACCCAAAGAATGCTATATAATAAACTTATTCTTAGAAATAATGGAATCTTGCCTTTCCTCGAAAATTTTTACAAATTAAAAATTTTAGTATTAGTAGGCCAATATTAACCAAAAACTATTCGATATTGACTCTTCACTGACTATTTGATTAATAGAATAAATACTGGAATCTTCGTTTACCCCAAAGTATGCTATATAATAAACTTATTCTTAGAAACAATGGAATTTTGCCTTTTCTCCAAAATTTTCAAATCAAAAATTTTAGTATTAGTAGGCCAATATAAACAAATAATTATTATTTACCTAAAATTATTCGATATTGACCCTTCACTGATTTTTTTATTAATAGAATAATTACTGGAATCTTCGTTTACCCCAAAGTATGCTATATAATAAACTTATTCTTAGAAACAATGGAATGTTGCCTTTTCTCCAAAATTTTCAAATCAAAAATTTTAGTATTAGTAGGCCAATATAAACAAATAATTATTATTTACCTAAAATTATTCGATATTGACCCTTCACTGATTTTTTTATTAATAGAATAATTACTGGAATCTTCGTTTACCCCAAAGTATGCTATATAATAAACTTATTCTTAGAAACAATGGAATCTTGCCTTTTCTCCAAAATTTTTACAAATTAAAAATTTTAATAGCCGACACCAGTTGATGGTATAAGGCATATAGACATATATATATATATATAAAAATTTTAATATTAGTAGGCCAATATTAACAAATACTTATTAGTCACCAAAAACTATTCGATATTAACTCTTCACTGACTATTTCATTAATAGAATAAAAACTGGAATTTTCATTTACCTCGAAGAATGCTATAAAATATACGTATTTTTAGAACTAATGGAATCTTGCCTATTCTCGAAAATCTTTTCAAATTGAAAATAATATTACTGAACTTACAGGAGTTGCATCACTAAGCTGCAGTGGCCAATATTAACCAATACTTCTTATTTACCAAACACTATTCAATATTGGGTCTTCACTGAATTTCTGATGTATAGAATAATTACTGGAATCTTCGTTTATCCCGAACAGTTCTATAAAATATAGGCACTTTTAGAAATAGTAGAATCTTGTCCTTTCTCAAAAATGTTTACAAATTAAAAATTTTAGTATTAGTAGGCCAATATTAATCAGTATTTATTATATACCAAAAACTATTACGTATTAATTAACTGAATTTTGATTAACAAAATAATTAGTGGAATCGTCGTTTATCCCTAACAGTGCTATAAAATATACGTATTTTTAGAAACAATGGAATCTTGACTTTTCTTAAAATTGTTTACAAATTAAAAATTTTAGTATCAGTAGGTCAATATTAACAAATACTTATAATTTACCTAAAATTATTCGATATTGACTCTTCACTGATTTTTTTATTAACAGAATAATTACTGGAATCTTCGTTTAACCAAAAGAATGCTATAAAATAAACTTATTCTTAGAAACAATGGAATCTTGCCTTTTCTCAAAAATTTTTACAAATTAAAACTTTTAATATTAGTAGGCCAATATTAACAAATACTTATTATTTACCAAAAAATATTCGATATTGACTCTTCACTGATTTTTTTATTAATAGAATAATTACTGGAGTCTTCGTTTAACCCAAAGAATGCTATAAAATAAACTTATTTCTAGAAACAATGGAATCTTGTTTTTTTTTTCAAAAATTTTTGCGAATTAACACTTTTATTATTAGTTGGCCAATATTAACCAATAATTTTTATTTATCAAAAACTATTCGATATTCACTCTTCACTGATTATTTGATTAATAGAACAATTACTGGAATCTTTGTGTACCTTAAACAGTGCTATAAAATAAACGTATTCTTAGAAATAATGGAATCTTGCCTTTCCTCGAAAATTTTTACAAATTAAAAATTTTAGTATTAGTAGGCCAATATTAACCAATACTTGTTATTTACCAAAAACTATTCGATATTGACTCTTCACTGATTTTTTTATCAATAAACTAATTACTGGCATCTTCGGTTACTCCAAGGAATGCTATAAAATAAACTTATTCTTAGAAACAATGGAATCTTGTCTTTTCTCAAAAATGTTAACGAATAAAAAATTTTATTATTAGTAGGCCAATATTAACCAATACTTGTTATTTACCAAAAACTTTTCGATATTGACTCTTCACTGATATTTTTATTAATAGAACAATTACTGGAATCTTCGTTTACCCCAAAGAATACTATAAAATAAACTTATTCTTAGAAAGAATGGAATCTTGTCTTTTCTCAAAAATGTTTGCAAATAAAAAATTTTAGTATTAGTAGGCCAATATTAACCAATACTTGTTATTTACCAAAAACTATTCGATATTGACTCTTCACTGATTTTTATATTAACAGAATAATTACTGGAATCTTCGTTTAACCAAAAGAATGCTATAAAATAAACTTATTCATAGAAACAATGGAATCTTGCCTTTTCTCAAAAATTTTTGCAAATTAAAACTTTTATTATTAGTAGGTCAATATTAACCAACATTTGTTATTTACCAAAAACTATTCGATATTGACTCTTCACTGATATTTTTATTAATAGAACAATTACTGGAATCTTCGTTTACCCCAAAGAATACTATAAAATAAACTTATTCTTAGAAACAATGGAATCTTGTCTTTTCTCAAAAATGTTAACGAATAAAAAATTTTATTATTAGTAGGCCAATATTAACCAATACTTGTTATTTACCAAAAACTATTCGATATTGACTCTTCACTGATATTTTTATTAATAGAACAATTACTGGAATCTTCGTTTACCCCAAAGAATGCTATAAAATAAACTTATTCCTAGAAACAATGGAATCTTGTTTTTTTTCAAAAATTTTTGCAAATAAAAAATTTTAGTATTAGTAGGCCAATATTAACCAATACTTGTTATTTACCAAAAACTATTCGATATTGACTCTTCACTGATTTTTATATTAACAGAATAATTACTGGAGTCATCGTTTAACCCAAAGAATGCTATAAAATAAACTTATTTCTAGAAACAATGGAATCTTGTTTTTTTTCAAAAATTTTTGCAAATTAAAACTTTTATTATTAGTAGGTCAATATTAACCAACATTTGTTATTTACCAAAAACTATTCGATATTGACTCTTCACTGATATTTTTATTAATAGAACAATTACTGGAATCTTCGTTTACCCCAAAGAATACTATAAAATAAACTTATTCTTAGAAACAATGGGATCTTGTCTTTTCTCAAAAATGTTTGCAAATAAAAAATTTTAGTATTAGTAGGCCAATATTAACCAATACTTGTTATTTACCAAAAACTATTCGATATTGACTCTTCACTGATTTTTATATTAACAGAATAATTACTGGAATCTTCGTTTATCCCAAAGAATGCTATAAAATAAACTTATTCTTAGAAACAATGGAATCTTGTCTTTTCTCAAAAATGTTTACAAATAAAAAATTTTAGTATTAGTAGGCCAATATTAACCAAGACTTGTTATTTACCAAAAACTATTCGATATTGACTCTTCACTGATTTGTTTATTAATAGAATAATTACTAGAATCTTCGTTTACCCCCCAAGAAAAAATAAACTTATTCTTAGAAACAATGGAATCTTGCCTTTTCTCAAAAATTTTAGTATTAGTAGGCCAATATTAACCAATACTTATTAGTCACCAAAAACAATTCGATATTGACTCTTCACTGATTTTTTTATTAATAGAATAATTACTGGAGTCTTCGTTTAACCCAAAGAATGCTATATAATAAACTTATTCTTAGAAATAATGGAATCTTGCCTTTCCTCGAAAATTTTTACAAATTAAAAATTTTAGTATTAGTAGGCCAATATTAACCAAAAACTATTCGATATTGACTCTTCACTGACTATTTGATTAATAGAATAAATACTGGAATCTTCGTTTACCCCAAAGTATGCTATATAATAAACTTATTCTTAGAAACAATGGAATTTTGCCTTTTCTCCAAAATTTTCAAATCAAAAATTTTAGTATTAGTAGGCCAATATAAACAAATAATTATTATTTACCTAAAATTATTCGATATTGACCCTTCACTGATTTTTTTATTAATAGAATAATTACTGGAATCTTCGTTTACCCCAAAGTATGCTATATAATAAACTTATTCTTAGAAACAATGGAATGTTGCCTTTTCTCCAAAATTTTCAAATCAAAAATTTTAGTATTAGTAGGCCAATATAAACAAATAATTATTATTTACCTAAAATTATTCGATATTGACCCTTCACTGATTTTTTTATTAATAGAATAATTACTGGAATCTTCGTTTACCCCAAAGTATGCTATATAATAAACTTATTCTTAGAAACAATGGAATCTTGCCTTTTCTCCAAAATTTTTACAAATTAAAAATTTTAATAGCCGACACCAGTTGATGGTATAAGGCATATAGACATATATATATATATATATATAAAAATTTTAATATTAGTAGGCCAATATTAACAAATACTTATTAGTCACCAAAAACTATTCGATATTAACTCTTCACTGACTATTTCATTAATAGAATAAAAACTGGAATTTTCATTTACCTCGAAGAATGCTATAAAATATACGTATTTTTAGAACTAATGGAATCTTGCCTATTCTCGAAAATCTTTTCAAATTGAAAATAATATTACTGAACTTACAGGAGTTGCATCACTAAGCTGCAGTGGCCAATATTAACCAATACTTCTTATTTACCAAACACTATTCAATATTGGGTCTTCACTGAATTTCTGATGTATAGAATAATTACTGGAATCTTCGTTTATCCCGAACAGTTCTATAAAATATAGGCACTTTTAGAAATAGTAGAATCTTGTCCTTTCTCAAAAATGTTTACAAATTAAAAATTTTAGTATCAGTAGGTCAATATTAACAAATACTTATAATTTACCTAAAATTATTCGATATTGACTCTTCACTGATTTTTTTATTAACAGAATAATTACTGGAATCTTCGTTTAACCAAAAGAATGCTATAAAATAAACTTATTCTTAGAAACAATGGAATCTTGCCTTTTCTCAAAAATTTTTACAAATTAAAACTTTTAATATTAGTAGGCCAATATTAACAAATACTTATTATTTACCAAAAAATATTCGATATTGACTCTTCACTGATTTTTTTATTAATAGAATAATTACTGGAGTCTTCGTTTAACCCAAAGAATGCTATAAAATAAACTTATTTCTAGAAACAATGGAATCTTGTTTTTTTTTTCAAAAATTTTTGCGAATTAACACTTTTATTATTAGTTGGCCAATATTAACCAATAATTTTTATTTATCAAAAACTATTCGATATTCACTCTTCACTGATTATTTGATTAATAGAACAATTACTGGAATCTTCGTGTACCTTAAACAGTGCTATAAAATAAACGTATTCTTAGAAATAATGGAATCTTGCCTTTCCTCGAAAATTTTTACAAATTAAAAATTTTAGTATTAGTAGGCCAATATTAACCAATACTTGTTATTTACCAAAAACTATTCGATATTGACTCTTCACTGATATTTTTATTAATAGAACAATTACTGGAATCTTCGTTTACCCCAAAGAATACTATAAAATAAACTTATTCTTAGAAAGAATGGAATCTTGTCTTTTCTCAAAAATGTTTGCAAATAAAAAATTTTAGTATTAGTAGGCCAATATTAACCAATACTTGTTATTTACCAAAAACTATTCGATATTGACTCTTCACTGATTTTTATATTAACAGAATAATTACTGGAATCTTCGTTTACCCCAAAGAATGCTATAAAATAAACTTATTCCTAGAAACAATGGAATCTTGTTTTTTTTCAAAAATTTTTGCAAATAAAAAATTTTAGTATTAGTAGGCCAATATTAACCAATACTTGTTATTTACCAAAAACTATTCGATATTGACTCTTCACTGATTTTTATATTAACAGAATAATTACTGGAGTCTTCGTTTAACCCAAAGAATGCTATAAAATAAACTTATTTCTAGAAACAATGGAATCTTGTTTTTTTTCAAAAATTTTTGCAAATTAAAACTTTTATTATTAGTAGGTCAATATTAACCAACATTTGTTATTTACCAAAAACTATTCGATATTGACTCTTCACTGATATTTTTATTAATAGAACAATTACTGGAATCTTCGTTTACCCCAAAGAATACTATAAAATAAACTTATTCTTAGAAACAATGGGATCTTGTCTTTTCTCAAAAATGTTTGCAAATAAAAAATTTTAGTATTAGTAGGCCAATATTAACCAATACTTGTTATTTACCAAAAACTATTCGATATTGACTCTTCACTGATTTTTATATTAACAGAATAATTACTGGAGTCTTCGTTTAACCCAAAGAATGCTATAAAATAAACTTATTTCTAGAAACAATGGAATCTTGTTTTTTTTCAAAAATTTTTGCAAATTAAAACTTTTATTATTAGTAGGTCAATATTAACCAACATTTGTTATTTACCAAAAACTATTCGATATTGACTCTTCACTGATTTTTTTATTAATAGAATAATTAGTAGAATCTTCGTTTAGCCCAAAGAATGCTATCAAATAAACTTATTCTTAGAAACAATAGAATCTTGTCTTTTCTCAAAAATGTTTACAAATTAAAAATTTTAGTATTAGTAGGCCAATATTAAACAAGACTTGTTATTTACCAAAAACTATTCGATATTGACTCTTCACTGATTTGCTTATTAATAGAATTACTAGAATCTTCGTTTACCCCCCAAGAAAAAATAAACTTATTCTTAGAAACAATGGAATCTTGCCTTTTCTCAAAATTTTTTACAAATTAATAATTTTAATAGCCGACACCAGTTGATGGTATAAGGCATATAGACATATATATATATATATATATATATATATATATAAAAATTTTAGTATTAGTAGGCCAATATTAACAAATACTTATTAGTCACCAAAAACTATTCGATATTAACTCTTCACTGACTATTTCATTAATAGAATAAAAACTGGAATTTTCATTTACCTCGAAGAATGCTATAAAATATACGTATTTTTAGAACTAATGGAATCTTGCCTATTCTCGAAAATCTTTTCAAATTGAAAATAATATTACTGAACTTACAGGAGTTGCATCACTAAGCTGCAGTGGCCAATATTAACCAATACTTCTTATTTACCAAACACTATTCGATATTGGGTCTTCACTGAATTTCTGATGTATAGAATAATTACTGGAATCTTCGTTTATCCCGAACAGTTCTATAAAATATAGGCACTTTTAGAAATAGTAGAATCTTGTCCTTTCTCAAAAATGTTTACAAATTAAAAATTTTAGTATTAGTCGGCCAATATTAATCAGTATTTATTATATACCAAAAACTATTACGTATTAATTAACTGAATTTTGATTAACAAAATAATTAGTGGAATCGTCGTTTATCCCTAACAGTGCTATAAAATATACGTATTTTTAGAAACAATGGAATCTTGACTTTTCTTAAAATTGTTTACAAATTAAAAATTTTAGTATCAGTAGGCCAATATTAACAAATACTTATAATTTACCTAAAATTATTCGATATTGACTCTTCACTGATTTTTTTATTAACAGAATAATTACTGGAGTCTTCGTTTACCCCAAAGAATGCTATAAAATAAACTTATTCCTAGAAACAATGGAATCTTGCTTTTTTTCAAAAATTTTTGCAAATAAAAAATTTTAGTATTAGTAGGCCAATATTAACCAATACTTGTTATTTACCAAAAACTATTCGATATTGACTCTTCACTGATTTTTATATTAACAGAATAATTACTGGAGTCTTCGTTTAACCCAAAGAATGCTATAAAATAAACTTATTTCTAGAAACAATGGAATCTTGTTTTTTTTCAAAAATTTTTGCAAATTAAAACTTTTATTATTAGTAGGTCAATATTAACCAACATTTGTTATTTACCAAAAACTATTCGATATTGACTCTTCACTGATATTTTTATTAATAGAACAATTACTGGAATCTTCGTTTACCCCAAAGAATACTATAAAATAAACTTATTCTTAGAAACCATGGGATCTTGTCTTTTCTCAAAAATGTTTGCAAATAAAAAATTTTAGTATTAGTAGGCCAATATTAACCAATACTTGTTATTTACCAAAAACTATTCGATATTGACTCTTCACTGATTTTTATATTAACAGAATAATTACTGGAATCTTCGTTTATCCCAAAGAATGCTATAAAATAAACTTATTCTTAGAAACAATGGAATCTTGTCTTTTCTCAAAAATGTTTACAAATAAAAAATTTTAGTATTAGTAGGCCAATATTAACCAAGACTTGTTATTTACCAAAAACTATTCGATATTGACTCTTCACTGATTTGTTTATTAATAGAATAATTACTGGAGTCTTCGTTTAACCCAAAGAATGCTATATAATAAACTTATTCTTAGAAATAATGGAATCTTGCCTTTCCTCGAAAATTTTTACAAATTAAAAATTTTAGTATTAGTAGGCCAATATTAACCAAAAACTATTCGATATTGACTCTTCACTGACTATTTGATTAATAGAATAAATACTGGAATCTTCGTTTACCCCAAAGTATGCTATATAATAAACTTATTCTTAGAAACAATGGAATCTTGCCTTTTCTCCAAAATTTTCAAATCAAAAATTTTAGTATTAGTAGGCCAATATAAACAAATAATTATTATTTACCTAAAATTATTCGATATTGACCCTTCACTGATTTTTTTATTAATAGAATAATTACTGGAATCTTCGATTACCCCAAAGTATGCTATATAATAAACTTATTCTTAGAAACAATGGAATCTTGCCTTTTCTCCAAAATTTTTACAAATTAAAAATTTTAATAGCCGACACCAGTTGATGGTATAAGGCATATAGACATATATATATGTATATATAAAAATTTTAATATTAGTAGGCCAATATTAACAAATACTTATTAGTCACCAAAAACTATTCGATATTAACTCTTCACTGACTATTTCATTAATAGAATAAAAACTGGAATTTTCATTTACCTCGAAGAATGCTATAAAATATACGTATTTTTAGAACTAATGGAATCTTGCCTATTCTCGAAAATCTTTTCAAATTGAAAATAATATTACTGAACTTACAGGAGTTGCATCACTAAGCTGCAGTGGCCAATATTAACCAATACTTCTTATTTACCAAACACTATTCAATATTGGGTCTTCACTGAATTTCTGATGTATAGAATAATTACTGGAATCTTCGTTTATCCCGAACAGTTCTATAAAATATAGGCACTTTTAGAAATAGTCGAATCTTGTCCTTTCTCAAAAATGTTTACAAATTAAAAATTTTAGTATTAGTAGGCCAATATTAATCAGTATTTATTATATACCAAAAACTATTACGTATTAATTAACTGAATTTTGATTAACAAAATAATTAGTGGAATCGTCGTTTATCCCTAACAGTGCTATAAAATATACGTATTTTTAGAAACAATGGAATCTTGACTTTTCTTAAAATTGTTTACAAATTAAAAATTTTAGTATCAGTAGGCCAATATTAACAAATACTTATAATTTACCTAAAATTATTCGAAATCTTCCACTTTCATAAACAACTTATATAGTGAGGTTAAGCGATGTCATATTGTATTGGATGACATTAAATTTCATCGGCATCGTTGTCAGATTGGTTTCATTTAAAAATGGATATTTCACCTTTCCAATTGTGGAATTCACTGTTTGGAAAAAAAGTAATAGGTTAAATTTTATAATCTATAATATAATAATTGTAATATGTAATTTAAGCTTTAATTTATGCGATTATTTATTATTATTTTATTTTATACCTATGTAAAGTTTAAGTTTTATTATAAAAATTAATCAATTTTTTGGCTGTTGTACGTTACAGTGGATCTCGAATTTTAGAAAAATTCTTTTTGGTCATTAAATATTTGCAAATTTGCAAAATTACTAATTTTGCATTAGAAAACTATTTCAAGGAGAATTTTTACAGATTGCTTTTTTTCGGTTTGGTTTGGAAATTTTTCTTAGTTTAATTTAAACCCCGCCAGCAGGAGGGGGCAGCATGG
Source organism: Platypus cylindrus (assembly GCA_949748235.1). Lineage (NCBI taxonomy): Eukaryota > Metazoa > Arthropoda > Insecta > Coleoptera > Curculionidae > Platypus > Platypus cylindrus. Next base: position 10,794 of record CATIYE010000003.1, on the reverse strand, counting down.
CGAGTCACGCGTGAAGTATAAAATATGAAAAATTTAAAATATTCTAGTTTCGTTATTTATCGATAGTCAGCAAAAATTCTTTTTATAATAGACCTTTCCCATATTACCTGAAAAATACGTTTGCGCATAGAGTGGGATTCTACTAATTTCCTATTGGTTAGGCGCAATTGAAAAAAATGAAAAAACTACTACCGCAATATATATATAAATATTCAAATTAATATATTTTCGGTGACGAGAAGATCGTTGGCTCGACTTTTTACGTTGAACTTATTAAGGACTATAAGAGTCTTTTAAATTCTCCATAGTTGGAGCCATTACTTTCAAAATCAAATAAAAGTAGCGACCAAGCGAAAATTTACTGCTAGTTGTAAATTAGGTAATTAGTAATTATCTTTAGTTATTTTGTGCATCATTGCAGTGTTTTTGTACTTATTCAAGTTTTGAAAAATGCAATTATATGTCAGGTGGTATGTTTTAGAAATTCTAGCAATGTGAAGCAAAACAAATTATGTACATGGATGCATAATAAACGAATTTAAAGCAGATTTTTTGTATACTTTTATATATACTAATGTTATATTTGTTCTTCTTCTTGTTAAGGGATGTAAAAATAAATGATGTTTACTACAAAAAGGTCTGGCCTGAACTGGCCTTCATCTGTTTATTATTCTCTACTTTCATACATCAAAGAATCTATATCTAAAGGGTCTAACAATGGTTTTCTATAATATATGACATCTCCCCTATTTATTGAACATAATCTCTATATTTATTTGTTTTAATTTCACGGCCAAGTCTTGTATATCTTGTTGTTGGATTTATAGGATTTAGTACACTTGAATTAGAATTATTACTTGATTCATCGTTATAATCGTTAATGGCTTCACCATTATTATTACTATTAACATTCTCATCCTTATCATTATTGACTTCTACATTATTATTAAATTTATCTCTATCATTATTACTATTACGATCAGAATTTACAGACAACAAATTATCATCTTCCAAATCGTATACATAAGTTGAATTGTATTCAGATTGAAAATTAATTTTAGCAGTTCTTAAATACATTCTATTCCTAACTATACACCTCCCATCCCCTTTTTCAATTTTATAGGTTCGCGGTCTAATTATTTCTACCACCTTACCTAACTTCCAATTACTTTTTGGCCTTTCTTGATACCAAACATGTATACCTATTTTCAATTTCGATAATTCTTTTACACCTTTCTTGTCATAATATTTTTTATTGTTATTCTGAATATTAAACATTCTATTATGAAATTCTTTTTTATTAATGATTTTTGGAGATAGTTTGTTATGTGAAATTGGTAAATTTTCTTTTAAATGTCTTGACATTAATATTTGAGCAGGGGAATACATGCCGTAAATTGGAGTGTTTCTAAAAGCTCGAAGCGCAAGGTTAATATCTTCACCATTCACTATACATTTTTTGATTAACCGCTTTATAGTTTGTATAGTACGTTCAGCAAGGCCGTTAGACTGTTGATGATGGGGTGATGAGGATAACATTTGAAAATTCCATTGTTTTGCAAAATTTTGATACTCCAGACTAACCAAATTAGTACCACTGTCCGTCATTACCATCTTTGGTATTCCATGTCTGGCAAATATTTCTTTCAAACAATCAATAATTTTTTTTACTCGTCAGATTCTTATTTAAATTTATTACTTCGGGATATTTCGAGTAATAATCCACTACCAATAAATAATATTGGTTGTCAAGTTGAAATATATCGGCTCCTATTTTTTGCCAAGGCTGCTTTATTATGTCTTGATTTATCATCGGCTCTTTTGCATTTGACGAATTAAATCTATTACAAGCCATACACTTGTTTATTAAATTTTCAATGTGCAAACACATATTTGGCCAATAAACTGAATATTTCGCCCTTTGAATACATTTGGTTACCCCTAAGTGTCCTACATGAATTTTATTTAATATTTGATCCCTCATGGTTTCTGGAATTATCGTTCTTTCAGCATAATATAATATGCCATGTTTACTTTCTGATAATTGTGATCTTAATTTATAATATGGTTTCAATTCAGAGTTTATCTTATTTATTGAGTTAGGCCACCCATGTTTAATATAAATCTTTACCTGTTTTAATATTGAATCTTCATTAGTTTCGTTGATTAATTTCTGCAGTGCATTGTCATTTTGAATTATGGATTTTTCGATTACAGCAACATGTTCTTCCAAATTTAAGTTGTCATCATATTGTTCGTCAATATATGCTCTTGATAGAGTGTCAGCTACTACCAGACCTTACCAGGTTTGTATTTAAGTTCAAAATTAAATTTCTGAAGTGATAACAGCATTCTTTGTAGTCGTGGAGGACATTCATAAAGTGATTTCTTAATTATCGGAATCAATGGTTTATGATCCGTTTCAACAATAAAATTAGTTCCATACACGTATTGGTAAAATTTATTAACACCAAAACATAAGGCCAACAATTCTTTTTCTATCTGGGCATACCTTGATTGGGTGTCGGTCATAGCTCTTGATGCATATGCAATTGGTTTATCATTTTGTAATAAAACCGCCCCTAGCCCATTTTGTGATGCATCCACAGAAATAATAATGGGTTTGTTTGAATCAAAGTATTGTAATGCACATTCTTCTGCAATTATGTTTTTAAGTTCATTAAATGCTTTTTCTTGAATGTCTTCCCAAACAAAAGACATATTTTTCTTCAAAAGTTCTCTTAATGGCTGTGTTTTTTCTGATAAATTATTAATGAATTTACCGACATATGTGATCATGCCCAAAAACCTTTGAACATCTTTTTTGTTACACGGTTTTTTAATTTGATTGATTGCTTCAATTTTAGTTTCATCTATTTTTATTCCTTCTTTAGAAAACTTATATCCTAAGTATTTTACTTCCTTTTGTGCAAATTTGCACTTTTCAAAATTAAATTTAATATTTTGTTTTTTAGCTATTTCAAACACCTTATTCAAAATTTCATCGTGTTCACGAGTAGTTTTAGCATGAATCAGGATATCATCCACATATATTTCAACCCCGGGAATATTAAAAATTTCTTTGAAATGTTCTTGAAACACTTCACTAGCAGTTTTTATACCGAACGGCATTCTAAGAAATCGAAATCGTCCAAAAGGGGTTCCAAAACAACATAATTTACTGGAAGCCTCATCTAAAGGGATATTCCAAAATCCGCTAGCAGCATCCAATGTAGTGAATATTTTAGCGCCCGATAATTTTGACGTAATTTCTTCTATAGTCGGAAATTTATATGTTTGATTTTTTATAGCTTTATTTAAATCCCGCGGATCCAGACATATTCTCATTGATCCGTCTTTTTTCTATACAATCACAAACGAATTCAACCATTCTACGCTTTCTTTATGTTTTTTAATTATGCCTAATTGTTCTAATTCAATAAGTGATTTTTTAAATTTATTTTCCAAAGCGAATGGAATTTGCCTGACAGGTTTAATAACTGGCCTAAAACTCTTATCAGTATCTATATGATAAGGCTTGGCTAACTTTCCAATACCTTGAAATAATATTTTATATGTATTTATAATTGCTTCGAAATTCGAATCATTATCATTATAATTAGTAACTACTGTATCAATATCATTATTAATCTTTACAATACCCAATTCGGTAATTGTCTGTAACCCCAAAAGAGATTCATGATTATTTTTAATTACATAAAATTGAAGCTTATGAATTTTATTTTTAAATTGCACATGTAAATAACATATACCCTTAATAGGAATTTTTACTTTCGTATACGTTAGAAGACGATCAGTTGTAGATTTTATATTTGACAAATTAAATTTATTTTTCTTTAATTCAGCTACCGAAATTAAGTTAGCACAAGCACCTGTATCTATCTTAAATTTAATTTTAGTCTTATGACTGTTTTCAGTAAATTCTTTAACATGTAAAAACTTTTCGCATTTATGCGAATTAAACTTATTAATATTATCAATTAACAGGTAATTTGCACCAATATCAATTTCATTAACTTTTATAGATTTACAGCAATGTGAGAAATGATTATATTTTTTGCATTTCAAACATTGTTTTCCACAAGCGGGACAATTATTGCTTGGATGCGTTTTATTGCAGCGTGTACATTTATTCGTTAAACTAGAATTATACTTAGAGTCTTTAATTTTATATTTTTCAGTATAATATGATTTACCTGATTTGTTTTTATGATCATACCGTTCTGGACGATGGACGAAAAATAAATATATATAAAATAAATATTTATTGCTTCTTGACCCATTAAATGCAATAATTGAGCACATTGTATATTCTCTTTCTTCTTAAATAATTCGGTTGCAACTGTATAAATCTCAAATCGTTGTCGCCAATTTCTCCATCCTTCAGATAAGTTTCCTACGAAACTCATTTCTTTAATTGTTTTCTCCATTTTATTACTTATACTTATAATCACTCTTTTTTCACTATCTGAATTGAACTACCGGCTGCGCCATGTTATATTTGTTCTTCTTCTTGTTAAGGGATGTAAAAATAAATGATGTTTACTACAAAAAGGTCTGGCCTGAACTGGCCTTCATCTGTTTATTATTCTCTACTTTCATACATCAAAGAATCTATATCTAAAGGGTCTAACAATGGTTTTCTATAATATATGACAACTAATATGCAGAAAATAGTTTTTGAGTGTAATTTTTTAAAATAAATTTTGACATAAAAAATTAATCGTCCATTTTTTTTTAAATTTAAATAATCGATTTTGTGCATATATCGATATAGTTTAATAAAATTTATTTGGAATTTTACATAATAAAAATTTCCCTTTTTTATATAAATTTCCATATTCCGCATCGATGCAAATAAAAATAGTTAAATACATTTTATTTAATGTTTTTTTATGCTCGGAGTTTATTACAATCCATTTGTTAATTCTATAGGAAAATAAAATGGTTTTTCAAGTTTAAATTCAAGTTCCCTTTTTTCTCAAAGTGACGTTATTTTGTATAATTATTATTATAAAATTTTCTCCAATCTACGTCTCAAAAAGTTATATAATATATATTTAATCAATACACATATAAAAAAAAAACATAATATAACACGTGTTTCGGTGTTAACCAATAAACCATCCTCAGATATTATGACAAGAATATAATTATGAAAAGAAATATTTATGAATAGTAATTCAAATTGACAATTAAGAAAATTATTAAATGTATTTTGTCTTTAGTTTTTATCAAATTTTTAGCTAAAGTGTTACCTGTTTTGAAATTTATTCGAAAATCATAATGTTCAAAAAATTTTTTAATTTTATAAGAGATTTCTCCAAAAAACGTAAAACAAAAATTATTTAACGGTAGTTTATAGTTCAAGACATTGTAACAAAATTTATATTTATATATATATTTATTATAAAGCTTTTTGATTGCATGCATAGAGAAATAATTTTTGATCGCCAAATTTTTTATAATATCTATTTCTTTTTGAAAATTCTCTTTAGATAAAGGTAAATTAAACAATCTATAGAACAGTGAATTAAAAGTAGCAAATTTATGTGAATAGGGAGAATTAGAGGTATATTGAATTATGTTATCCGTAGAAGTTGGTTTTCTATATATTTGGAAATCTAAAGTATAATCCTTTTTTGTAATTATTAAATCTAAAAAAGTTAATTTTTTATCGTTTTCTCTTTCTAAAGTAAATTTAATTTTATTATGTAATGTATTCGTAAATTCTAAGAACTGATTCAAATGTTTATTATCTTTTCAAATGATAAAGATATCATCAACATATCTTCTATAAAATAAGATTTGATTAGAAAAGTTCCTATTTAAAATTTTGACTTCTAAATTTTCCATAAAAATTGCTGCTAGAAAAGGTGATAAACATGATCCCATAGCTAAACCTGTTTTTTGTCTATAAATATTATTATTAAATTTAAAGAAATTTAGATTTAACACTAAATTAAGTGGAGAGATTAAATCTTTCCGTATCAAATAAGTTGTCTTTGATTTTATTAATTTATCTTCAACTAATGAAACACATTCTGATGGAGGAATAGATGGAAAAAGATTTTGAACATCTAACGAAACTAAAAAGAAATCTTTAGGAAGATTTAAACTTTTGATTTGTTTAACCAATTCTATAGAGTTCTTAATTTGATATGGATTACAAAAATTAGTAGTAATTTTTAAAATAAAATTTAACCAAGACGATAATTTACAGGCCGGTATATCTGCAAAAGAAACAACTGGCCTTATTGGAATATTTATTTTATGTATTTTTGGTAAACCATACAATAACGGCGTCATTGTATTCATGCAAATAAGTTGTACTTTTCTAATTAATTTAATTTCTCTATCAAAATTAAATTTCAAAGAAGAATAGTGATTTTTTGTGTACTAATAATATTTATAGACAAAAACAGGTTTAGCTATGGGATCATGTTTATCACCTTTTCTAGCAGCAATTTTTATGGAAAATTTAGAAGTCAAAATTTTAAATAGGAACTTTTCTAATCAAATCTTATTTTATAGAAGATATGTTGATGATATCTTTATCATTTGAAAAGATAATAAACATTTGAATCAGTTCTTAGAATTTACGAATACATTACATAATAAAATTAAATTTACTTTAGAAAGTGAAAACGATAAAAAATTAACTTTTTTAGATTTAATAATTACAAAAAAGGATTATACTTTAGTTTTCCAAATATATAGAAAATACATTTAATATACAATATACAAATATAGATAAAAATACATTTTTTATCTAAATCTGGAGTATATAGTTTAAAATGTCACGACTATTTAAGTAGGACAAACTGGCAGAAAAATTGAAAAGAGATTGAAAGAACATCAATATTATATTAACAAATATAAAAAAAATGTTAATCAAAATTTATCGTTAGATAATAGTACGATCTTTGCTCATCATATTTTTACGAACAATCATACATTTTCTATTCCTGATGATGTACACTTGTTACATCAATGTAAAAAAGGTACAAAACTAGATTTGCTAGAAAAATTAGAGATTACTAAATTCAAAAAAGATACCAACTATAATTGCGTTAATATAATTTCCAATTTTGAAACCTATTTAATTTTCAACAACTTGCATTTCAATAATTAAAAATTTTAGACTGGTTCGCAAAAGTCATTACATTCGTATATTGCCATAATTTTCTTAATTGTCAATATGAATTACTTTTCATAAATATTTCTTTTGATAATTATATTCTTGTCATAATATCTGAGGATGGTTTATACCGAAACACGTGTTATATTATGATTTTTTGTATATGTATATTGATTAAATATATATTATATAACTTTTTGAGACGTAGATTGGAGAAAAAAAAAATGGATTTTATTGATTTTTTTTTATCCTTTAATATTGTTTATAATTTTTCCTGCGTTCTACAGAACAAAGCTCTGGATAATTTTATAATTCATAACTAAAATTATATATTGGTATTGGCATTTCCAATATATATAGTCAGTATTATTTTTCTTTTACATTCGAATATCAAAGTTCACTGTAATATGTGAGCAGTCAAGTTAGAATATTTTTTCCTCCGTATCAGTTAGCTGTGGTAAAGACCACAAGTTTTTGGATAACTTGGTAATTAATTCGATTAGCAATAAATGCAGATAATGTATTAATGGACAAGTTTAATCTACTAATACTAATAACATGAATTTGTTGTACTATGTAAGTAAAGCTCCATCATTACTTAATAAAGATTAAGTCGCCGCAATATTCATAACCCACAATTGAATTTCCAAAGATATTTTCTTTTATATACATATGGTTGCAGAATGTTTATTATTAACACATATACATTAGTTATTAGTCTCATAATTATTTTATATTAATAAAGAGGGCAAACCATTTATTGCCTGTTTTTTTAGGGATGATTTGTATAAAATATATATCTTGAAGTAATTACGACTGGACTACATAAAACTTCCTCATTGTTATTGTTTATCATTTAGCAAAATAATCGCTAAATATTATAATATAAATAAATTAAAATATATTTTTTAATTTTAAATATGTGAGTGTACCATACGCAATTTATATTAAAAATATTAAAATAAAAAATGAAGCATACAGCAAAACAAAAGAGTAGCGACAAAACATTCCACTTTATGTGTTCTCCAACTCCTAAAAAAATGCATCCTGAAAAATGCATTAAGCAGCCATTGAAGAGCAAGCATGTGAAATCCGATTAATTGATTATGGTAAATTAAATCGGAACATTTTAGAAATCTAATGGATTTTACTCTATGAAATAGTATTTTAATACGTAGTTGGGTGGGACTATGCTAAGAAAATAATTACGAATGTCTTAGTTTCCGTAAATAGATATGTATTAATCAGTTTTCCAACTGATTGACAAATCCAATTCTAATTTGGTATTCCTGATCTCTATTGAATATCTGAAACTAAGGGAGAATGATAACTAAAAGTTTTTTTTTCATCAAGTTCTTTTTCTTATCAAATTTGCAATAACTTATCTTCTCCTGCGGCATTATATCGTGTGGTACTTTGACGTCTGCTGGCATTATTTTCAGGAATCGATTCTTAGTAATTACACACAAGTTCTTCTCGGTCATTCGGTCCCATGTTGTTTAGCTGTGCCTTGAAAACGTTTCTCCAATAGTGCCACCGCTCTTTTCCTACCTATAAAAAAAATATTACATAGTATATTTTACAATATTCTTCAATAAAAATGAAGTATGTAATAACTAACGTACCATTATAAAATAAATTGATCAATTTTCTAAAAATAAGTAGGTGGGAAACATGCTTATTACTTAAATGCTTTTGTAGTTAATCTATACTTAAATTTATTATGCATCTTAAATAATGAAACCGATTTTACTGTACTATTATAGTAACGTACTAAACTGCTCGTTTCACTTCTTTCTCTTGAATTTAGTTTTCCAGTCATTTGCAACTCTTTAACAAATTTCGTTCCATCAAACTTTTTCTTTTAAGAATTAGCGTATGAAGGCAGGCGCTTATTGTAAATAATCGTCCTTCAAATGTAAAAAAACAATATAGCCATACTCACTGTTTGCCAAAAAATCTGTTTCAAATTCGTTTATTAAACATTCATAATAATGATTTATTTTGCTTCACATATCACAAAACACGAGGTAAATAAATAATACTGTTGTATCATTGTCATGAACACAATATTGTTATGTATTATTGTTATTGCGAATTCACCTGCTAGGAAATGAAGCAATAAATATCATTGGAAGATTTAGTTTTAAAAACTGTATGAAGACGAATTCATTCTTAACTTCTACATTTAACATTTCATATACAAACAAAAAATAAATAATTTACTGAAATATACAATAACAGTAGATATACAACAGCAGAACTAGACCACTGGTTCAAAATTTCGCCACCAGAGGGCACCACAATCGTGGCTCCCTATTTTTATGCCATTGAGTTTCATGTGTTGCCCGCTAGGTGGCGCTGTGTGCCATTTTTCATTTTTCAATGTATATGTTAGATGGCGCTTTATGTGTCAATTGTCACTGAAACATTTTTGAATTTTCTGTGTCAATTATTATTGTCATATTTATTTTTGAAATGTGGCGCCAAGTTTAAATGTGTTTTCCAAGGTATCTTTTGATGTAATGTTTGAAGTTTGATGTTGTGTGGGTAGAGGTCGGTAGCATCGGGTATTGCCAAGAATTTGAAAAAAGGTGAAGGCTTGAGAGGAGTGCTTACCACATGGATAAGTATAAAGATGTCGTCGAGGCGCAGTCATAATAGGCGTCCTTACACCTATCAGTAATGTGGTAAAGCACACGTCGTGATTGCAGCAGTAAAGTAGAGGAATAAAGGAAAAGGAGAGAGCGAGAGAGAGACAGATGATAGAGAAGATCTTTCAAATAAAATTTTCAGATGTGAATAGAAATCGAACCTATAAACTTTTATGGGGGTATAAGGACCTTATCACTGAACCACAAAGCCAACCGAAATCCATTATGTTGGGTTGAGTATATAAATTGAATTTTGGGTTGCGCCGAACAATAATCTGCATTTTTAATATAAAGAGATCTGTAACAGGATGTTATTTGAAAAGATTATAAGGGTGAAAAATTTTTCTATAAATGGTATAATCTGTATTAAATCTAAATTAACATATTTAGCTATATGCAAATGCCTATAAAATCAGCTTTTATAAAATTATTGTAAATTGTGATAAAGTCAATTAAATTTAGCCTATTAATTAAGGGAACGACATGAAATGTATTGATGAATATTATGTTAACCAAATCAGATTCTGTTAAGCATATAGTCTTTTCCTGTCTAGTAATTTGAATCATTTTTAATTCCTCATTATTACCTGTTATGATTATATTCTTACAACAAATAAAACGTAAATGGTCTAATTCCATTGTACTAAAATATATATGACGAATCCAATACATATTTAAAATCAGTGTTTGCCATTAAAATTCTTCCAATTCGAGGGTATTATTGCACTTTATAAAAGGTCTAATGTTTAGTCGATCATCAATCATTCAGTTATTGTAGAAAATCTCGTATATCCAATACATATTAGTGTTTTCTTATTTAAATGCTTCCAATTAAGAGGGCATTATTTAATTTTACAAAAGGCCCTATGTTTAGCCGAACATCAATCATTCTTTATTGTATTTAATAATAATAAAGGTTTTGCTTCATGACAAACCCATGTTTATCAATTTGAACAGCACTTAAAACGCATTTCTCTT